>OZ030014.1:33607500-34002500 GCA_964023405.1 Apodemus agrarius | reverse complement strand
AGGCGTGCGCCACCACCGCCCGGCTTAGGCGTACGTTTTTAACTAAACAGTAGCTGCAAAACCAGAGCCAAGCCAGCTCCTCTTTGTGTGTGTGTGTGTGTGTGTGTGTGTGTGTGTGTGTGTGTCTCAGCGGATAACCTTGGGTGTCAGTCCTTGGCAATGTCTATCTGTTCACTGCTGTGTACACTGGCTGACCATTCTCCTGCCTCTGATTCCCATGTCCCCAGGGAGGCAGTGGGGTCCAGATGTGTAGAGCTCTGTCTAGTTTTCATGAGAGATCTGGGGGTTCAAACTCAGGGCGTTAATCTTGTAGGTAAGCACTTTACCTACTGTCTTAGTTACTGGTTCTGTTATAATGAAGAGACTCTCTGAGCCAGGCACCCCTCTACCCCCGCCCCAGGCAGGGTTTCTCTGTGGAGCCCTGGCTGTCCTTGAACTCTGTGTACCAGTTTAGCCTGGAACTCAGTCTTCTGCTTGACACTGCCTCTCAGGTGCTGCCAGGGATTAAAGAAAGCTTTTCATTTCTTGCTCACAGTTTCAGAGGCTTAGTCCATTATCATCTTGGCAAGGAGCATTGCAGCTCGTGTGGTGCTCAGTGGGGGTGGGGGCTGTCTCTGAGACACAGGCCAAGAGACCCTGGCGTGGTGAGAAACTTCAAAGCCCACCGACAGGGACACCCCTCCTCCTACAAGGCCATGCCTCCTAACCCTTATGATTTTTTTCAAATAGTGCCACTCCCTGGTGACTAAACATTTGCGTCCGTGTGCCTATGGGGGCCGTTCTTCCTCAGACCCTCACCCCGGCCAGTCACCTCTCCTGCCCTGGCACCTTCATTTCCTTTCTCTACACAACTGAAAACATAATCCTGCTCTTCTCTAACTTAGGGTCATTTCACAAGAAAACCAGTGAGTCTGAGGGAAAATAAGGCAGAAAAGACCAGTTACTAGGTATTGATTAGTGATGTCTTCAGTGGTTTACCTACGTAACCTGTTTGCACCTGTGGTGTCACTCGCTCCCTGGGGCAGAGTGACCTGGAAGAGCGGCTGTGACCCTGGCCTTTAGGCTCCCTGCCTCTGGCTTGCCTCATCCCCCTCAGAGCTGCTCCGCCTCCGCACTGGAGACGCCCCGCCCCACTCTCCATCCCTGCAGTGCTTGTTCCAGGAGGATTCACCCATCAAGTTTACCTGGAAAAGTCAGGGAGACCGGGCCAGGAGGTGCAAGGGCTTTCATGCCGCAGATGTAGTATTATTTGGTTATTAGTGTCTGTGAGTGCCTGACGGGGGAGGGGCGGGCGTGCCTGCTACAGTGCGCACGTGAGGCCCGAGGACAGCTCTGTGCCTGTGCCGTGCAGTGGGCTCTGGGATTGAATTCAGGCTGCCAGGCCCCTATGGCAAGCACCTTTACCCACTGGGCCGTCTTGCCAGCCTCTGTAACAGGTCCCTGCACGTCCCTTCTTCAAAAGGCTCCTTAGAGCGGCGGACATCCCCGAGGGTGGCACCCTCCAGTTACAATGCAATGACAGTGATTAATCCTACATGACAATAAATGCTATTCATCCTGACGCTGGACTGGTGCTGCATGCCCTTGATAACAGCAGCTAGGAGACAGAAGCAGGCAGATCTCTGTGAGTTCAAGACCAGCCCAATCTACATAGTGAATGCCAGGGCTATGCAGAGAGAACCCGCTCAAAAAAAAACTAAAGCAAAAAAACAAAACAAACAAACAAAAAAACAAAAAAAACCCCAAACTGTTACTTATTCTGTAAGTAGTAGATATTGCCTAACAAGCTTGCTGACTTGAGTGCCCATTGGAAACTGTTCATTAAATACAGTAGGTAGAGTTTTCAGTCTTGTTTTTGGTCCTACAAAAATATGCATTGGGTTTACCTTTTTCCCCTTGAAGAAGATTCTCAGTGTGTGTGTGTGTGTGTGTGTGTGTGTGTGTGTATGTATGTATGTATGTGTGTGTATATATACATATGTGTGTATATATATATATATATATATATATATATATATATATACATATATATATATATATCCCTGTCTACCCTGGAGCTTGCTATGTAGACAAGGCTGGCCTCTAACTCACAGAGAACCTCCTACCCTCTGCCTCTGGCTCTGGAGTTCTGTGATCAATGGCTTGTACTACCAAGCCTGCTAGGCCTTCTGCCTTTATTACATGCCGTGCGCACTGGTTTGATGTCCAAAGCCTCGGAGTCGTACCTGACACACAGTGGGAGCTGAGCGTTCTCAAGCCACTGAGCAGCTGAGACTGACCGACTCACACGAAGCCTTCCATTTCCCAAGCTCTTCATCACGGCCAAGGGAGAACACCCC
Organism: Apodemus agrarius; assembly: GCA_964023405.1. Classification (NCBI taxonomy): domain Eukaryota; kingdom Metazoa; phylum Chordata; class Mammalia; order Rodentia; family Muridae; genus Apodemus; species Apodemus agrarius. The sequence goes on along the minus strand of OZ030014.1, from coordinate 34,000,161 downwards.
TCTCCTCTCACTCTTGGGGGACACTCTGATTTCATAGTTCACGGTGAGTGCCCTAACTGTTTGGAGTTTCGGTTACATCTACCTTGTGAGTATGCACTGGCACTCGATACACCATGATGTGCTTGGGGTGGAAGGAATCGGCTCTCTCCTCCCACCGTGGAGGGTCCAGCCTGACGCCGAGCCAAGGCTCCCGTTTTGTTTCTTTAAGACAAACTCTTTTTCTCCATCCAGGCTGGTAGCCCTGGCTGGCCTCAAATTCTAGACAAGTCTCCTGCCTCAGCCTCCCAATGGCTGAGATTATAGACGGGGGCACACCTCACCACATCTAGCTCCTGGTAGATTATTATTGAATTATTACTTTTTACTATTATTGAAACCTCAGGAGTAGGAGGGTGAGGAGACGGCGCAGTGGGTACTAGCTAGCACTTACTGTGTAAGCATGAGACTCTCAGATGAAATCTATAACACACAAGTAAAATGTTGGGTGTGGCTATGTGTGTGCCTGTAACCCAGGTGTGCTAGGGGGGAGGCAGGCAGATCCTAGAAGCTCCTGAGGTAGGGAGAGGCCAAGGCCGGTCCAGAAGCTCGCTGGCCAGCATCCCAGTGGAAATGGCAAGCTAGTTCTGGTACGAGCCAGTCGTGGCTATGACAGAGTGAGGAAGGCAGAGAGAGCACTGCTGTCCTCTATAGTTTCTGTGTGCACAGGAGTGTACACCTGAGTGCTCACACCCACAGAGATGGATAAGATATTAAACACATTTTAAAAACCCTGCAGGGCCTTGGTGGCTTTATCTACCTACACAAGAAACAGTTCAGAATTGGGAAGTATAGGGCTAGCATGACAGTGCAGTCTAGGCGCTCGCTGCCAAGCCCGAACACGTGGATTGTCTCCTCCATTCACGCGGCAGGAAGAGATAACTGGCGCACAAGCTACCCTCTGACCTTTGCATTGGTGTGGCTTGCACATGCATGCACACATGCATGCATGAGGAAATTAATGTAATTTTCTGTCTCTTTGGACATAATACATGAAACAATGGATTTTAGACACTGCATGGGAGGTAACCCAGAATACTGATCCCTGAGGGGGGACCTTAGTGAAGAGCCTTTAAGTTCCCAGCCCTCTGTGAGGCCTTGGCACACAGTGGGGCGGCAGGAGGGTGCTGCACAGAGAACACTCTGAAAACCTACATGCCTCTGAGTGGAAGGAGTGAGCTCTCGTCCAGAGGCATCCTCTCCCTCCACAGATGTGCACGCCATGGCCCACACATGTCTAGATAAATCAGGCACACATGCAGCTTAGAAATGTTAAAGCAGAGAGGGCGTGGTAGTGCACACCTTTAATCCCACCTAGAACTCAGGAGGCAGAGGCAGGAGGAGGTCTGAGTCGGAGGCCACCCTGGTCTACACAATGAGTTCCAGAACAGCCAGAGTTCCACAGAGAAACCCTGTCTCAAAAAAACAAAAACAAACAATTTAAACAAACAATTTAAAAGCAGGCAGGCATGGTAGTGCATGCCTTCCAATACTCTAGAAGCAGAGGTAAGTAGATCTCTGTGAGTTCAAGACCAGCCTGATCTGCATAGTGACTTCCAGGACCCTCTTAAAAGACAAGAACCCAAGATTTAAAAGGATCAAAATATTTTTTTAGTAAATCACTGCATCTTAAACCAAAGCTGCTCTTTGGTTGCTCTTGCAGAGGACCCAGATTTAGTTTTCAGCACCCACATGATGGCTTGCAACATCGGTAACTTCCAAGGGCCAGATGCCTCTCTGGCCTCTCGTAGTACCAGGTACTCATAACAAGCAAAGTTCAGGCAAAACACCATACACAAAAATAGTTTTTTAATTAAAATATACTCAGCACCAGGTAGTATAAGTTTAACATGTACAGATGTGAGGTCCACTGTGTCAGCCCTTGTCTGTAGTCCCAGCTACTCAGGAGGCTGAGGCAGGAGGATGTATGTGAGTTCAAGGCCACCCTGGTCTACAGAGTTCCAGGACAGCCAGGGCTAAACAGAGAAACTGTACTGAAAAACCAAAAGAAAAAAGAAAAAAGGGAAGAATCATTTGTCTAGCATTCAGTCAAGACTGAAGAGAGAAATGCCATTCATAATGAGCAGACCGTAAATGGCGGACTTTGTGGGGGGGAAATGGTTCCCACTATTTTACATAAGCTTAAAGCGGTAGAGGAGAGGCCTGGGCTACAGCTCCGTGAGACAGCATGCATAGCAAGTCTGAGGTCATGGTTTCTGTCTGCAGCACCGCAGGACAGGTGAGGTGAAACCGTGGAGGGGAAGTGAAATACATTAAATCAAGATTGAAAGAGACCCAGTGTGAGCACAGACCTGCCTCACAGCTAGGCGCATCCCCAAAGCCAAGCTCGGCGCATCCCACTTGCAGCCCCTGCCCTAGAGAAGCAGATCCCTGCCAACCTAACTACTCCACACGCCTCAGGACAGTGAACAGTGCTGTCTTAAAAAAAAGGAAGGCAGACACCGTCTGAGAAACAACACCTAAGGTTATCCCCTGCCCCCCCACACACTACCAGAGCATGCACGTGTGTACACACACACACACACACACACACACACACATACACACACCCTAGGGGAGCACACACACATATGTACCCTAGATGCTGGGAATTGAACCTGGGCTCTTGATCCCAGCTCTTCAGAAGGTCAAGGTCATTGTGGGTTACCAGTTGGTTTTGGGTCCAGCCTGGTCTATAGGACACTCTTTTATTTTTTATTTTATTTTATTTTTTTTTTCGAGACAGGGTTTCTCTGTATAGCCCTGGCTGTCCTGGAACTCACTCTGTAGACCAGGCTGGCCTCGAACTCAGAAATCCGCCTGCCTCTGCCTCCCAAGTGCTGGGATTAAAGGCGTGCGCCACCACCGCCCGGCAGGACACTCTTATCAAAGAGAGAGAAGGAAAGAAAGGGAAGGAAATAAGAGAAACCCCTTTAAATTGCAAGGTTCCCCTAAATTCCGTTTTAGAGCCTCCCAGGTCATGCTCTGCTTGTCCTCAGCCCCTCAGCCCACCCTTGAAAAAAACTAAAAAAAAAAAGAAAAACAGAAACCAAGGAAGAACCCAGAGCCTGCCCCCTGAGAGGACCCAGGGAGAGGAAAAGCAGCTGTTCTCCACACATGGGCCATGACCGCCCATACACCACACGCACGCTAAACAAGTGCATCGCTAATGGAACTTTTCCACTGGGGAGCTGGAGGGAAAGCTGCTCTTTCCGGGGCGCAGGTTCACCTCCCGCAGCTGCTAGGCAGGTCATCTGACTCCAGGCCCAGGGCACCCACCACTCTCTGACCTCCAGGTGCACGTGGTACACTTCCCTGCAAACACTCAACACGCAAAATAAAGGTGCATCTTGATTTACATTGGGGGAAAGTTTCTGTTTGGTTTTATTGTGGGGAGTGCACGTGTGGAGGTCCGAGGACAGCTTCAGAGAGATGATTTTCCCTTGGCACCCCAGTGTGGAAACTTTATGAGGAGCTCATCTCTTCAGACTCTGAGGTAACAAAGTCTCAGTGCTTTGAAGTGCTAGCAGGAGAGACCCTCGTGGGTGGCTGGCGTTAGCCCTTTGGGCTTGCATTTCCCCTTACATTGCAGATGAACCCAGGTTGCCAGCTTGTGTGACAGATGCTTCAAACCACAGAGACCTCTCACAAGCCCTTTGTTGTTGTTTGAGATAGGATCTCTATGTAGCTTAGGCTAGCCTCGAACTCAGAGATCCACCTGAGTCTCCCTTGAGAATGCTGGGAGTGCAAGTGCCCTTTAAAAAGTAGAATTCTTAGGGTCCCCTGACTATGAAGACTCAGCGTTCTACCCACAGGCCAGAGAGGGTCGCCTGCCTGCTTAGGCTACCCTCAAGAAATCAGGTGTTTGACAAGTGTCCCTGGTGCGGTAGAGGAGACTGCGCCCTAACTTAGTTCATCTTACAGGAAACACTTGGTTGGCTGGGGGTGAAACGCTCACTGAGTCGCCTGGCTGCATCCCCCACTGTCGTACATACATGTATAATTGTCCTATTGGGACTACTCAGGGAGCAGCTGTCACTTCAAACTTTGAGGTAACAATCTCAGTGCTTTGAAGTGCTAGGGAGAGAGCCTTGTGGGTGGTGTTAGCCCTTCCAGCTTGAGTTTCCCTCCCCAAACCTGTCAAATAGAGGCGCTGGATAAGGGTGTCAGCAGGGAGGAGGAGAGCTATGGACATATTTTGGGGGGGGGGAGGTTTTTCTCATGTTTTGCTGTGTATATGTGTGCTGTGTAGAGTGCAGTGTGTGTGTGTGTGTGTGTGTGTGTGTGTGTGTGTGTGTGTGTGTGTGTCGGTCCCCAGGAGTCACCCACTTTATCTTTTAAGACAGGATCTCTCATTGGGACCTGGAGCTTGTATGCTGAGATGGCAAGCATTGAGTGCCAGGTATCCTCCTGCCTCTGTGCACCCCAGGATTGGGATGACAGTGTGTGCCACCATGCTCATCTCGTTACATGGATTTCAAAAATAAAACTCTTTACCTGCTGAACCATTTCCTTAGCAACCCCCGTTCGCATTCTTCTTGATCCGTCTGTATTAGAGCCTTAGACACTGGTTTTGGTGACACTAAAGGTCAGACCTAGGCTTCACATGTGCTGGACCACTGGGCACAGCCTTCACTTTAAAAATTAAGTGTAGGAGAAGCAGGCGTGATCACCCATGCTTCTAATCCCAGCTCTCTCAGGCAAAGGCGGGCGTGGGGGTAGGGGGTCTCCACAGTGAGTTCCAGACCAGCCAGGGGTGCATAGTGAGACTCAGTCTCAAGAAAAAGAAAAGAAAGTTTATGAAGATACAGGGATTCTTCAATAGCCATGCCAAAGTAAAGAAGTAATATATACTTTATAGGCCTAAAGATACATCATAATTGGACAGTTTATTCCGTGTGATTGTGACGTCTGGGAGGCGTGGTTTATAAAGACACAAGCTGTGGCTAATGCCTGTTATCAGGACATGTCTTCTGTTTTGTGGCCTTTGTTTGAGGCAGGTTCGTATGTAGCCTAGGCTGTCCTGGGACTCAGTAGGTAGACCAACGTGTCCTTAAACTTGCACCAGGCCTTCTGCCTCGGCCTCCACCTCCCAAGGGCTGAGAATGCAGATGTCACCAAGTCACCATGCCTGGCTTGTGTAACAGATCTGGCATATCCATTTGATGATAGTTTTCCTCTTTCCTTCCCAGTCTTGTTTCCAGAAGTCATGTGTGCAGGAACATTGGTGCCAGTATGACCTCAAATGACTCACATCTGGGTCCTAAAGAGCCCATTTCTCATGGCTGGCTGCTTTTAGCTTCAGCGGCCAGCGGCTCCTTCTGCTTCGCTTCTCCCGCTCACCCCCTCACCCAGCCTCTCTCCTCACCCTGAGCTCTGCTTAGTGGATTATAGTCAGGCCAGTCACTCCGCAACCCAGCAAATCCGGCCACCCCAGGAGGGTCCCATATCAGGAAACTTACCCTTCCACCGTCTTCTAGAGTAGAGAAAATGCCCTGCCCCGTGGCAGGAGGGAATTCCACATCTGTTAGGCCTTGTGATTGGCTTGGGGGAACTAATGGGAGAAGGAAGTTTGAACAGAGGAAAATCTCTCCATAAGGCTCGTCCTTCCCTCTGCCGTCCCTGGGCATGCCCCTCCTCTGGGCATCTCTACAGGATTTCATTCCTCCGTCCAACTGCCGTTCACAACTGCCCTTTCCAACTGCTCCAGAACTCTTGGCCCTGGCGTTCTGTGATGTAAATTATTCCACGCATGGCTTGAAATGGGTGAGAAGCAGGGTTGCCAGGTGTCGGATCACTAGTGTAAGTTGACTGGCTCTCGGGGGAGAACCACTCCTGGAATTTGTTCAGTTGTTACAGTCTGGGCCAGAGCTACGCTGGCCATGCTTGCGGTTGCTGCAGACAGGGAGAGGGAGCCCCAAGCTGCCGTGGGGAGAACTTGGGCTGCAGTTTCTGCTTTAAACATTCCTGGCCCAACTATGGACTATTCAGCATTGGACTTAGACAGTAGTGCTGCACTGGGCAGCACCCAGACCCTGAGACCAGAGCCTGTATGGCCTGCAGTGCAGGGCCTCCTGGTCTGTCTCCAAATGCGGGGAGAACCCACTTTTTGCCTTCCTGGAGATCACCAAAATATGTTGAGAAATCAGAGTTGCTCTCAGTGCTTAGAAGCATCCAGTCACAACACTGAAGGACTTGAGAGTCAGAACTTTTCTAAAGCAGTTTTTTCTCTGCCCTCGCTTGTTCTACATTGGATGGTGTAGCTCATCCTTCATGGTCCTCTCGGGAGTCTGCCTGTGGGAGGTGGCTGCAGCTATCTTAGTTGTGTTTGGAGTCTTTGGACCTCTAAGTTGAAAACTGATTTATAGTAAAAACAATTTAAGTCAAAAATGTATTCAAGTAACTTCATTTTACATTTTTTACCTTTATTTTTATTCACTTTGTTTTTGACATGGGGTTTCATGTAGCCCAGGCTGGCCTCAACCACATCACGTAGGCAACGGTAGCCTTCACTCCTGGTCTCCGGTCTCTGCCTTCCCACCCCTGGCCACAGGTGCTGGCCCGCAGGCCTGACGTGCTTGATTATTTATGGGTTTACTTATTTATGAGGTAGGGTCTTGCTGTTGCCCAGGCTGGCCTTGAACTCTTGGACTCAAGTTCTTTTCCTTGCTGGGTCCTAGCTGAGTAGCCAGGACTACTGGCAAATGACACTGTGCCCACCAGCCACAATATTTTTTCAAATGGCAGACTTGACAGGTGACTAGAGAAAGCTCCCGTGATGACAGTTCCTCTGGGCGGCTCAGTGCGCAGCCGCAGCCATGTTGCTGGCCGCTCTGCTCAGGCTCACTCCTTCCTCTCTCCTTGCAGTTGTCATGGATGATGACGATGACTCCTGTCTCCTCGATCTTATTGGGTAAGATGCTCCTGCGGAGCCCAGGGTGGACCGCTTGTTTGAGTGTGAGGAACAAAAAGAGCTCACTAGCTAGCTTAAGCTCCTGGACTTTTAAAATAAGAAATAATAATTTACCATGGGTGCAGCACTGGGACAGGGAGGTAGTTTTGTTTTTTTGTTTTGTTTTTTTAAGATTTTATTTATTTTATGAATGTGAGTACACTGCCACTGTCTTCAGACACACCAGAAGATGGCATCAGATCTCATTACAGATGGCTGTGAGCCACCATGTAGTTTGCTGGGGATTTGAACTCAGGACCTCTGGAAGAGCAGTCAGTGCTCTTAACTGACGAGCCATCTCTCTAGCTTCAGAGGGGTAGTTTCACACATGGGTCATAACTCAGCGATCTGCTCCTTTTGGTTTTGCTTATTTTTGAGTAAGTCTCGGGCCGCCGGGCCAGGGTGCTGCCTAGTTTTAGCCTTCTCTCCAAGCAAGGGCAAGGTCCTGAGTGCAGCCCCGGGCTGAAGCAGGAGGTGCTTCCAGGAGCAGACATGTAGAAAATGGTTTAAAGTGGGAGGTTTTACTCAGGCTGGTGTGTCATTTCTTTTTGCCTTACTAAAATATCAACAACTATTTAAATATAAGTAGTAGTATTTACTAGTTTTCCTTCTCTCTTTTCTTTTTTTTCTCTAGAGACCCACAAGCATTGAACTATTTTCTGCACGGACCTAGCAGTAAATCGGTAAGTGACAGATAGTGTCTCACGCTCGGCTTTTATTTCTCCAAGCCCTGCAGTAACCGCCATGTTGAATTCGCCCTTTGCAGAGCGGCGATGATGTGACGACCGCAGGGTATTCTGCAGCCAATTCTAATTCAATTTTCGCCAACTCCACGGTGAGTGTGAAAACCAAACCTGAAGCCTCCTGCCTCGAGGAAACCTTACGAGGGAGGTTTCAGTTGCCTTTGTAGAGTGCTAAGAATCATTACCTCACCTTTTAATTGACAGGAGAGGAAAAACCTTTGTCAATGTTCTGTTTGTCCTAGAATCAGTTCTTAAGATATTTACCTTGCCAGTTCTTGTTTCTAACCTTCACTTATTTTGTGTGTGTGTGGAGGAGGGTTTGGTATGTGCCTCTTGTACTGCAGCGGTCAGGAGGAGGACAGCCTGGAGTCGGTGTCACCCAGGGATGAAACTCAGGCTTTGTGGGGCGCCTCACCCTCTGAGCTGCCCCTGTAGCCCAGCACTGCCAGCTTTTTTTTTTTTTTTTTTTTTTTTGAGACAGGGTTTCTCTGTGTAGCCTTGACTGTCCTGCAACTCACTCTGTAGACCAGGCTGGCCTCAAACACAGAAATCCACTTGCCTCTGCCTCCCAAGTGCTGGGACTAAAGGCGTGCGCCACCACCGCCCGGCTCACTGCCAGCTTTCTAAGCCTTCAGCCTTAGGAGATGAGGCCAGTGGAAGGCCCATTAGAATGTCTTGAATCTTGTTATCTAAGCTTTAAGGAACTTTTAAATTATAGTTACTTACAAATAATGTCAGTGTTAAAAGCAAGATAAAGGTAATGACCAGCACTGTTGAGAGGTAGTGTGTGCTTGTCCCTAGGGCTCGTGCAGACGGCATCTGAGGCCCACAGTACTTGCAGGAAGCAGTTTTACCATTAGCTCTGTCTTGTAGACAAGGAAGCTAAGGCACAGAGAGGTGTACACAGCCAAGCGGTGCAGTGCAGCCCTGGATTCTGACTCCGCCCCTGCCTCTACAACCCAGATTGTTAAGCTCTGAAAGTACACAAGATGGGAAACTGAAGAGTCTTACTTGGAGACTCTCTCAGATCACTGTGTTTAGGGGCTGGGGAAAGGCCTCAGTAGGTGGGAACACTTGCTGGGCCAGAATAAGAACATGAGTTCAAATCCCCAGGACCCATGTAAAAAGCTAGGCCTGGCTGCAAAAGTGCCTCCAACCCCCGTGCTAGGGGCTGAAACAGGAGGGCTGCTGGGGTCTCCGCAGCCAGCCCAGCCCAGCTGCAGCTGCAGGAGAGGCCCAGGCTCACAGAAGCCACACAGAATCCGGTGTGGCCTCCAGCTCTCAGCCGTCTCGGCCATCTATGTGGGAGTTATGGGCGCCAGCCACCCACCTTGCTTCTATCTCCATATTGCTCCAGAGAAAATGATCTTGGTGCTCTCAGCTGCTTTCCCTGCCTCTCAAATGGTTCTTCAAGGCCTGCTGCGAGGTAGCCAGGCCCGGGCTCTTATGTCTAGTCCTTCAGCCATTAAGGCCTCATCAGCTGAAGACTCACAACTGTTAAAGGTTTGCACATCAGAAGGCGGTTGGTTGGCTGGTTGTTTGTTTGTTTGGTTGGTTGGTTGGTTGGTTGGTTGAGACAGGGTCTCTCTTATAGCCCTATAGACCAGGCTGGCTTCGAACTCACAGAGATCTGCTTGCCTCTGCCTCCTGAGTGCTGGGATTTAAAAGCATGTGCCACCACACACAAGCATACTTGTTTGTTGTTCTTTCTTTCTTTCTTTTTTTCTTTCTGTCCTTCCTTTCTTCTTTTATTTTATTTATTTATTTATTTAATTTTGTTGTTTTGTTTTGTTTGAGACAGGGTTTTTCTGTTGCCCTAGTTGTCTTAGAACACACTCTATAGACCAGGCTGGCCCCGAACTCAGAGATCCACCTGCCCCTGACTCCCAAGTGTTGGTATTTAAAGGCGCGTGCCACCACTGCGGCCGTCGCTGGGCTAGAATTCTTGTTCTTGATTGGTCTGTTTTTTAGTTTTCCATGGTCCACAGAGCAGAGCCCCTCCCCCAGGCTAGGGGCTGGGCGGGCGGTACAGCTTGCCTTTATGCACGATGTCTTTGGTTCCTTTTCCAGAACAGCAAGTTAAATCTTTCTTTCTTTCTTTCTTTCTTTCTTTCTTTCTTTCTTTCTTTCTTTCTTTCTTTTGCGGGGGTGGGGGGGTAGGGGGTGGTTTGAGACAGGTTTCTCTGTATAGCCCCGGCTGGATAAATTTTTTTCTATCTGGCCACAGAAGATGCCTGGACTGTGGCAGGAGTCTCGGTTTGTGTCACTCTCCCCGGCGTCTCTTCCTGGGTCTGCACTCTGGTCTCTGGACTGTCTGTTCCCCAGGGGTTCCTTAAAGACGTAACTAATACATATGTACATATCTAGAAGCAGTGGCTTTTCCTTTTGAGTTAACTGGGTTTGTGTTTGTTTGCTCATTTGTTTTTAGTTTGAGATAGTTTTCCTAACTGCTTGAGTGGTAATAAGAAAATATTTATAGGAAGTTAGAAGAGCATTCATTTTTGCATCGGAACTCACTGTGGTCCGCTCTGGTCTTCTGGGACTGTGGAGTACCTTCTGGGACATCTAGCAAAGTGATCATCAGGGCTCCTCAAACCCAGCTTGACTTTTTGGTGTACAGTGATCTGGATATATACCCCCTCAGCTGAATCCCGCTAAAACCTTGGAAACAACCTGAAAATCAATTTTTCTGGGAGTGCGTATCACCAATGGGATCCCAGGATCAATCCTAGGTTAGAACCACGCCCACCCCCTCAAAAAAGGAAGACTCGCTGGTAGCGCATGCTCAGGAAACAGAGGCAATTGCATCTCTGTGAGTTCAAGGCCAGCCTGGTCTACAGACAAGTTCTACAGCAAGTTCCAGAACAGCCAGAGAAACTCTGTCTTAAAAAGCCCTCCCCCAACCCCCAAAAAAGTGAAAAAGTATGTCCCAGGTGCTCGGAAACAAGAAGCTGATCTCCAGGTGTCCTTAGTTATGTCATGTTATCTGTCTGTCTGTCTGTCTACATCTATATTTTTTGTTTTGTTTTTGAGGCAGGGCTTACCCTAGCTCTAGCTGTCCTGGCGCTCACTGTGTAGATCAGGCAGACGTTAAACTCACAGAGCTCCTCTTGTCTTTCTGATGAGACAGAGTCTCACAGTGTGACCCAGGCTGGCCTCACCCTTGCTGTTAGCACAGGCTGGCCTCAAATTCCTGGCCATCCCGACTGGGCTTCCGTGCTGCGACAGCACGTACGAGCCTCACCTCAGCTAGCTTTCTGTATGTTCCCTATAAAATCATTCGTCAAAGCAATGGCCGTATAGACTATTGAGCATAACTAAAGAAATAAAACAGGAGAAAGAAGGTAAGCAGTTTGGAGAAAGAAAGTTGTGTTTTCGAGGAGGACTACAGGTTCCAGACCAGTCCAAGGAGGACCTTGTTTCAAAATAACAGCAAACATAAAACCAGCGTGCCCTGAAACCTTATCATTAAACTTTATATTCATATTCACTCAGGAGTGGGGTTTTTAAGTGTCCCTTCTGCAGATTCCATGTGCCTTGTAACACTCCGACTCTGCCTTTCAGAACGCCGACCCGAAGTCGTCCCTCAAGGCTGTGAGTGCCCAGCTCGGGGAGGGGCCCAGCGACGGGCTGCCGCTCGCCAGTAGCCTCCAGTTCCTCGAAGATGAGCTTGAGTCTTCTCCGCTCCCCGATCTCGGCGAGGACCAGCCCTTTGACATCCTGCAGAAGTCCTTGCAGGAGGCTAATATCACTGAGCAGACGCTGGCGGAGGAGGCGTATCTGGACGCCAGCGTAGGCTCCGGCCAGCAGTTCGCGCAGGCCCAGCTGCACCCGCCCTCGTCGGCGCCCTTCACTCAGGCTTCTAACGTTTCTAATTACTCAGGTCAGACACTGCAGCCCCTCGGGGTGACTCACGTGCCTGTGGGAGCATCGTTTGCGAGCAATACAGTGGGCGTGCAGCATGGCTTTATGCAGCACGTGGGGATCAGTGTTCCCAGCCAGCACTTGCCTAACAGCAGCCAGCTTAGCGGCTCCGGGCAGATCCAGTTAATCGGGTCCTTTGGTAATCAGCCTTCCATGATGACTATTAATAACCTAGATGGCTCTCAAATCATACTGAAAGGCAGTGGGCAGCAAGCCCCATCCAATGTGAGTGGGGGGCTTCTGGTTCACAGACAGACTCCTAACGGCAACTCTCTGTTTGGGAACTCCACGTCCAGTCCCGTAGCACAGCCTGTCACCGTTCCGTTCAACAGCACAAACTTCCAAGCATCTTTACCTGTGCATAACATCATTATTCAAAGGGGTCTCGCACCAAATTCAAATAAAGTCCCAATTAATATCCAGCCAAAGCCCATCCAGATGGGTCAGCAGAGTACGTACAATGTGAACAACCTTGGACTCCAGCAGCACCACGTACAGCAAGGGATCTCCTTCGCTTCCGCAAGCTCGCCGCAGGGCTCCGTGGTTGGTCCACACATGTCTGTGAACATTGTTAACCAACAACAGAACACGAGAAAGCCTGTCACCTCACAGGCAGTGAGCGGCGCCGGGGGTAGCATCGTCATCCATTCCCCCATGGGCCAGCCTCACACTCCTCAAAGTCAGTTCCTTATACCCACAAGCCTTTCTGTCAGCTCCAACTCGGTGCACCATGTCCAGACTATAAATGGGCAGCTTCTTCAGACCCAGCCCTCCCAGCTCATCTCTGGCCAAGTGGCCTCCGAGCATGTCATGTTGAATAGGAGTTCTTCGAACATGCTCAGGACCAGCCAGCCGTATTCTGGACAGCCGCTGAACAGCCAGAGCACCGCCGTCCAGCTGGTGTCTGGGCAGACTTTCGCCACCTCTGGAAGTCCCGTGATAGTCAACCATGCCTCTCCTCAGATCGTCGGAGGACAGATGCCCTTGCAGCAGGCCTCGCCCACCGTGTTACACCTGTCACCTGGGCAGAGCAGTGTTTCCCAAGGAAGGTCAGGCTTCGCCACCATGCCCTCGGTGAGCAGCATGTCACCTGCTCGGTTCCCTGCCGCCAGCTCGGCCAGCACCGCGCACCCCACGCTCGGGCCTACGGTGCAGTCGGGGTCGTCGGGATCAAACTTCACGGGAGACCAGTTGACACAAGCGAACAGGACTCCGGTACCCGTCAGTGTGCCCCACCGTCTTCCAGTCTCCGCCTCCAAATCTCCCAGCACCTTGAGCAGCACCCCGGGGACCCAGCAGCAGTTCTTCTGTCAGGTCAGTGACAGGCACGTGTGCGGTGGGGAAGCGCCTGTTGTGTTTATATAATTATATGATCGTCACCTTAGGTGAAATGTACTTAGTAGCTTCAGTTTTTCAATTTATGGTTGATCGTCCTTCCTCCCTCTTAATGAAAGGCTCTTGGCTGTTGTGGAGTGGAGCATTGTAGAGCGAAGACTCTGGAATCAAATTGGATTGGTGGCCAGTGAGATGACCCAGCAGGTGAAGGCATTTACTGTCACGCCTGAGTCTGACCCTGGGGCACACATGGTAGAAGACAGCCACCCCCCTAGGTGGCCCTCTGACATCGACTCACATGCTATGGCAGGAATACTGTACTAGCTGTCTGTCACTGAGATGACACACAGGACCAAAAGCACGGTGAGGAGGAGCAGGTCACACTTCCATGTCAGAGTCCGTCACTGAGGGAATCTGTGGGAAGGCAGAGTTGATCCCTGGAGACAGGAATCGGTGCTGAGGGCCTGGAGCTCCTGGCTTGCTCACCACGGCTTGCTCAGCTGGTTTGCTTTGGTTTGGTTCAAGACAGGGTTTCTCTGCGTAGCCCTGGCTGTCCTGGAACTTGCTCTGTAGACCAGGCAGGCCTCAAACTTACTGAGACCCACCTGCCTCTGCCTTCTGTGTGCTGGGATTAAAGGCGTGCACCACTAGGCCCTGCTTCTCAGCTAGCTTCTTACAGACCCAGACCCTCCTGGCTAGGGATGGCACCACCCACAGTGGGCTGAGCCCCCCACATTGATTGTCAACCACAAAAATGCCCCGCAGACCTGCCTACAGGCCAGTCTCATGGAGGCAATTTCTGAACTGGGACTCCCTCTTCTTAGATGACTCCAGCTTGTGTTGACTTGACAAAAAAATTAACCACTCCAAGTATTCACTTGTGCACACGCACCTACATACATGTACATACAAACGTACACATATAAATGAATGCATTATATTTTTTAATTCTTGAATTTGAATCTAGGCTTCATGAGGTAAAAGCAACCAATAAAATCATGCCTAGATTTAGTTTCCACGGGTGAAGTGGGATAATAATATTGTCCTACCGTGGAGTTCCTAGGGGGCAAGTAGTATCTCTGCAGGGCACTGTCCTGAGACTGACTTTAACCAGGCCTCACCTCCCACCGAGGCCTTCTTACCATGAATCCATCAAAGGGTTAGTCCAGTGGGCAGGTCAGAGCCTCCAGGAGGTACACACTGCCCAAGAGACCGTCGGCTGGCAACCGCGTCACTGCGGTGGGGGATTTCAGCTGGGCGGAGCGTGGCAGCTGCCTGTGAGCCGGGGTCTCCACGCCACTCCGCATGGTCCCTGGCTCAGCCCAGAGGGAGGCATGGGGCGGGGGTGCACATCAAGAACACCCTCCCTCCCCTTTGACCCGTGCCTGAGCCAGCCCAGTTGGTAAGATGGCGTAGCGATTATTGCTGAAGGCTCTCCCGTGCTCCTCAGCTTCTGTCCTCTCCTCGGCAGACATTTCCTTTCCGGCTCCTCATTCTGAGCGTGCTCCGTAGGGGTCAGCCGCGCCCTCAGTGAGAGCGCCTCCCCTAGCCCAGCGCTTGAGGCTCGAGTTCAACACTGCACACACTGCACAACAGCTGGCATCAGGCACTAAGCACACCTAGGTCTTCTCCTGCTAAGAGGACCTACACTGGATCCTGCTTCCACCCACACATCCGCCTCCTCCGTCTCTCTTTCCACAGCCTTCTGTGTACTCAGGAGAAACTTTAGAACCTACAACAGATTCTCCTATGTGTGCGGTTGGTTTTACTTGTTGATTTGTTTCTTAGTATCTGTGGAAGAGCTTAAACTCATATTTCAGCATGAATTGTTTACATGTACAGATACCGGTATACACCCTTGACTTGGTAATCACACTAAGGTTCATAGCAAGCAGGTTTTTATGACTAGGGCTGGAGAAATGACCCAGCTGTAGAGAGCACCGACTGCTCTTCCAGAGGTCCTGAGTTCAATTCCCAGCAACCACATGGTGGCTCACCACCATGGGATCTGACGTCTTCTTCTGGTGTGTCTGAAGACAGTTGATAATGTAAAATTGGAAAAAAAAAAAAAGATGTAGAGTTTAAAATAATTAAAATCTAGAGTGGAGAGATGTCTCAGCCATTAAGAAAACTAGCTGTAAGCTGGGCGGTGGTGGGGCACGCCTGTAATCCCAGCACTTGGGAGGCAGAGGCAGGCGGATTTCTGAGTTCGAGGCCAGCCTGGTCTACAGAGTGAGTTCCAGGACAGCCAAGGCTATACAGAGAAACCCTGTCTAGAAAAAACAAAATCAAAAAAAAAAAAAAAAAAAAGAAAGAAAGAAAAGAAAAGAAAACTGGCTGTTTTTGCAAAGGATTTGAACTCAGTTCCCAGCACCTGCATGGTGGCTCCCAAAAACTTTGTAACTCTAATCCCAGGGGGATCTGACTCCCTCTTCAGGCTTACATGGGCACCATACACAGACATACACATAGACAAAACACCCATATACATTTAAAAAAAAAAGGAAAAGGGGTGCTGGAGAGAAGGCTCAGTGTGTAAGAACACTGACTGCTCTTCCAGCGGCCCTGAGTTCAAATCCCAGCAACCACATGGTAGCTCACAACCATCTGTAATGGAATATGATGCCCTTTTCTGGTATGTCTGGAGACAGCTACAGTGTACTTATATATAATAAATAAATAAATAAATAAATAAATAAATAAATAAATAAATAAATGGGAAAGGCAGGTCTCTAGGAACAGGAAGGAGCCATCCTGGAGGCTTTGCTCCCTTCCGCCTCCCTCCTCAGCCGCCAGGCTGCAGGAGAAGGGGGGGGCCTTTTATTTGGTGTGTGGAGTCGAGGCCGCTTCTCCCTCCAGCACCGAGCTCTACTGCCTCCAGCAGAGGCTCCTGACACTGCTGATTTGTTTCTTAGCGCATTTGATTGTTTTAGGGGGTTGTATGCACACGTGCCATGAGCACCTGTGGGCTCTCTCCTCACAGTACCTGGACCCCAGAAAGCAGACTCTGCTCAGGCTTGGCAGCAAGTACCCTAACAGCCCGTGTGTGTGTGTGTGTGTGTGTGTGTGTGTGTGTGTGTGTGCCCTGACCCTCACCCCCCACCCTTCTCCCCAGTCATTCATTGTACAAAGCCATTATTTCTTACAGTGTCCCTGGGTTGGGCTGCTTTGAGTAAACTCGAGGTTTGCATTTCAGGGCTGTCAGCTGCTGACTGCCAGGCTTCCCCACTGTGCTCACTTCCGCTGGGGCGGGGGTGGGGAGGGGCACGCCTGTGTTCCTGCATGTGAGAGATGGAGGCAAGGAGGATCATCAGGAGTCAGAGCTAGCCTTGGCTACATAGTAAACTCTAGGCCACCCTGGGCTACCTGAGACCCCATTTTTCACAATAGAGAAATACTTGAGCCTCTGTAGATGAACAGATTTCTGTCAGACTGACTGGTCTAACCTTCCAGTGGCCATTCCTCACGGTCACTACAGTGTCACCGGGTGGGGACACTAGCAGAGCTGTTCCGCACTGATCCTGTGTTCTGGGCGGTTTTCCTTCTCTGGCATCATTTGTAGGTTCTTGTTCCACACTATGTTGTAGCACACAGGAGGCTGAGAGAAGATTGTCACAAGTTCAAGGTCGCCTGGGCCAAGAGGAACAGACTCTGACTCAAACATAAGCTGTGCAGTGGGGACGGCTACAGACAGAGCAGTGCCCAGCAGTCCAGGGCGCACCGTCTACCTCCCCCACCCCTCCTCTCGAGGCCTCACTCTTGCTAGGCCTTCGGTTCCCTGGGACGCAGCCTCTGTGCTTACCAGCAGGTGACGTGACTAGACAGGCTGTTCTCTGCATCGCACTGTGGACAGTGCACCCCATTATAGAACTGGAGATCATACGTATTGATCTGCTATGTTTTTATTGTAATTGATTACACGGCCATTTCCCCTTCCTCCCTCCAGTGGGAGGATCATCAGGCTGACTCCCAGTTCTTGTGTATGAAGCTAACAAGAAGCCTCTCCTGGAAGCTTCAAAATGGTTGTGAGTTTTGTGCAGGCTGAGGGAACCGGCCTATGGTGTCCCGTCCAGGACGTCCCTGCTGACAGTTTTCAGGAGTGAAGGGGTGCGGGCATAGCCTCTCGGGCCGCACACACGGCAAGGGCAGTGAGTAGGTCACCTGCCACTGTATCCATGGCACCAAGAGTGACTCTGCTTTATAATCGCTGTGTAGGTTTTTTTTATTTTTTTATTTTATTATTTTATTTTTTTATTTATTTTTTTTTTGGTTTTTCGAGACAGGGTTTCTCTGTGTAGTCCTGGCTGTCCTGGAACTCACTCTGTAGACCAGGCTGGCCTCAAACTCAGAAATCCGCCTGCCTCTGCCTCCCAAGTGCTGGAATTAAAGGCGTGCGCCACCACGCCCGGCACTGTGTAGGTTTTCTATAGAGATCCTGGACTGTTGTAATGAACAAAAATACCATTATCGGAAATGTGTACTGTTTAGGTTTGTAAACATTTTAATTTAGCAAGTATTTTTTTAAAGATTTACTTTATTACTTTTAATTTGTCCATGTATGCGTTTGTGTAGAGGTATGAACTTATGAGCACAGGTGCCAGAGGTAGCTAGAGATGTCGGTGCCCTGGAGCTGGAGGCACAGGCAGTGGGTGCCAACCAGGGTGGGCACTGCAGAGCAGCAAGCTCTTAATACTGAGCGAGCCTCCCAGTCTAATGCAGCATTTTAATAATCTGTATGGCTGATGCTAAGGGCCAGTGAGGGCGCTCAGCGGTTAGGCAGTGGCTGAGTAAGCCTGGACTGGTCCCTGAAACCCATGTAGCAGTAGAAGGAGGGCAGGGCCCACTCCACAGCCGTGTCCTCTTACTACACACACACACACACACACACACACACACACACACACACACAAACACACTGGCATACATATACATACTTGCACACATGCATACATGTGCACACACATAATAAACTTTTAGCTGTTGGTGTTCATCGTGGGTAGCTCACTAGCTTTGCTCCAGGCACTCACTGAGAACAGGACGTCTCCTTCCTCTCCTGCTCTCCAGCCGCCACTCGCTTGCAGGTGTCCCCTGGAGCCTGGGCTCAGTCTGCTTTCCAGTCTCTATAATGCAGAGACTCAGAGCCATGGAAAACTGTTCACCTGGTGTCTGTCTCCCACAGCCGAGACTCTGCAGTATCTGCATTACTTGTACTAAGGGTCCATGTGTGCCTGTATAGTGTGCACGAGAACAAACACATGTTTCTCTGCACCATTTCAAAGTCCTGACTGCTTGCCTGTAACTTCTAAAGCATCTCCTGAGAACAGGGGCTTCGTGCCATTTCATGTTGTTACTGCCCCACCAAGAGATTTAATATTAAGTCAAATAATGTCAGATTTCTTTGCGTCAAGACATTAATGCACTTTACAATAGATTTTCACCCAGAATTCAATCAGAAAATATGGTTTACACATTGGTAACTTTTTTTTTCGAGACAGGGTTTCTCTATGTAGCTCCGGCTGTCCTGGAACTCACTCTGTAGACCAGGCTGTCCTCGAACTCAGAAATCCGCCTGCCTCTGCCTCCCAAGTGCAGGGATTACAGGCGTACGCCACCACCGCCCGGCCTACACATTGGTAACTTATACTTTTAACCCAGTGCTTAAGAGCACTTGCTGCTCCTATAGAGTTCGATTCCAGCACCCACTTGGGGCAGCTCAAAACTGTCTATAACTCCAGTTCCAGGTGGCTCTGCCATTTCTGTCCTGGAACCCATTCTATAGATAAGGCTGGCCTCAAACTCAGAGATCTGCCTACCTCTGCCTCCTGAGTGCTGGGATTAATTTTAAGTCATGTGCTATCATATCCCCCCCCCCCAAAAAAAATCAGCAGTTTTAAAAAGACTTACGGGCCTGCAAGATGGCTCAGTGGGTAGAGGTGCCTGCTGCAAAGCCTAAGCACAGTCTCCAGAAGCCACACGTTGACAAGAGAGAACCCACATAACGTAGGCTGCCCCTCTGATCGCCACATACAGGCTGTGGCTTGTGCTTCCTGTGCCCCGCAAATGTAAATAAATGTAAATAATGAGCCAGAATCTTCAGCCAACATTGGGTGTGGCCCAGATGTGTTTTGGGATCCTGCTTATCTATACCTCCTTACTCTCCCCCTGCCTTGCTCTCTGACTCCAGTCCGGTCTGCTCACTGCTCTGATCTGGTTGTTTCTTTGTGCTTATCCTACTCTTCTTCTCAATGCTCCTGTTGTCCCAAGGGCGAGCCTAGAACCCCTCATACAGGCCCTCTGCCTTTGACAGGTCACCTACGGCACCGAGTGCTTCTTCCTGGTGGAGGCTTGGTTGGGAAGGCCTTGTCAGCCTGAGACCCCCACCGGTATCCTCTGCGGAGCTCTGTGAGCTGAAGCCTTAAAGCCCAAAGTAACACCAGGCTTTACAGCCTTCTGAATGGATCAAAATATAAGAGTCAGTGATTAAGCAGGTGGTTTTTATGAGAATTTAGCTTGTCAAGCAAAAACTATGATAGGTCCAAACCTTTTCAGAGCTCCAAAAGATTTAGTAGATCTAAAATTCCTTGAGAGCCAGGAGCTGGCATTCACCCTTAAGGCCTTGGGTGTGAGGATGCAGGTGCGAGTGGGAGTGAGCTGAGTTCTGTCTTGGTCTCCAGCCCTGCCTCTCTCCAATCCCCTACTCTTCCTAACTTTCTGTGTCTGCGGGTATCCAGCCAGACGGACCTGCTTTCTTCTCCTATACTTTTAATAAGTCACTAAACCGTATTTAAAAAAACAAAACATTTTTAAGGCAGGGTCCCTTACTATGTAGCTCTGGCTGGCCTCAAACTCACAGAGATCCACCTGCTTCTTCCTCCCCAGTGCTAATAGGCACCACCACACCCAGCTTGAAATTCCTTGAAAAATCTCTCAAACATTCTCTCCATGATGGAGATAGTGACGGTAACCAAGTGTCTTAGTCAGGGTTTCTATTCCTGCACAAACATCATGACCAAGAAGCAAGTTGGGGAGGAAAGGGTTTATTCAGCTTACACTTCCACACAGCTGTTCATCACTAAAGGAAGTCAGGACTGGAACTCAAGCAGGTCAGGAAGCAGGAGCTGATGCAGAGACCATGGAGGGATGTTCCTTACTGGCTTGCTTCCCCTGGCTTGCTCAGCCTGCTCTCAGCCCAGAGATGGCACCACCCACAATGGGCCCTCCCCCCTGGATCACTAATTGAGAAAATGCCCCACAGCTGGATCTCATGGAGGCACTTCCCCCAACTGAAGCTCCTTTCTCTGTGATAACTCCAGCCTGTGTCAAGTTGACACACAAAACCAACCAGTACAATTGACCCCTTGTCAACTTGAAACACCAACATATCACTATTAAGCCTCAGCCCTTACTTTCTTATTTATCTCCAAGATCTAAATAACATTAAAAGTCCCACAGTCTTTACATATTAAAAGTTCCATTCCTTTAAAATGTCCAATATCTTTTAAAATTCAAAGTCTTTTTAAAAATTCAAAGTCTCCACTAAAATACTTTCTTCCTCCAAGAGGGAAACATATCAGGGCACAGTCACAATCAAAAGCAAAATTCAAACTCCAATGGTTCAATGTCTGGGATCCGACTCACAATCTTCTGGGCTCCTCCAAGGACTTGAGTCACTTCTCCAGCTCTGCCCTTTGTAGCACACACCTTGTCTTCTAGGCTCCAGCTGCCTGTACTCCACTGCTGCTGCTGTCCTTGGTGGTCATCGCATAGTACTGGCATCTCCAAATCTCAACTCTTTTGCATGACCCCTTCAGTCCTGGGCCATCAATTACAACTGAGGGTACACTTTCACCAATGGCTTTCCATGACCTCTCACAGTACCAAGCCTCAGCTATTCTTCATGATGCCTTCATGCCTTCAAAACCAGTACCACCTGGGTGACTCTTACACAGTACCAAGTCCTGCTACAGCACAAGGTACAACCTTGGCTATCTGGAACACACCCTTTGTGCTCTAAAACACTTCCCAGAAGATTTCACCTCAGTGATGCTGGTTTCTTCTTAATCACCGCTAATTTCTTAGCTCCAGCTAACAAAAGTTCTCTTTAGTGGTTCTGGTATCTTGTTAATCACAGCTGATTCTTAAGCCCCAGCTAACCAAAACCACAGAATCTTCAGGACCCTGATAAGAGTCTTTAATCTTCCCTCTGAAATTTCACAAGCCAGGCCTCCATCTTCCGCACTGTTCTCAACATAATCTTCCAAGCTCCTCCACAACATCTCACAGAGGTCTCAGCACTGAATGGACCATCTAGCCCAAAGTTCCAAAGTCCTTCCACAGTCCTCCCCAAAACATGGTCAGGTTGTCACAGGAATACCCCACTACACTGGTACCAATTTGTCTTAGTCAGGGTTTCTATTCCTGCACAAACATCATGACCAAGAAGCAAGTTGGGAAGGAAAGGGTTTATTCAGCTTACACTTCCACACAGCTGTTCATCACTAAAGGAAGTCAGGACTGGAACAGCAGGTCAGGAAGCAGGGGCTGATGCAGAGGCCATGGAGGGATGTTCCTTACTGGCTTGCTTCCCCTGGCTTGCTCAGCCTGCTCTCTTATAGAACCCAAGAATACCAGCCCAGAGATGGCACCACCCACAAGGGGCCCTTCCCCCTTGATCACTAATTGAGAAAATGCCCCACAGCTGGATCTCATGGAGGCACTTCCCCCAACTGAAGCTCCTTTCTCTGTGATAACTCCAGCCTGTGTCAAGTTGACACACAAAACCAACCAGTACACCAAGAAGTGCCGGATAGCCAGATTATTTTTTATCCTTTCCACAAAGCTGCACATAAGCAACCCAGTGACAGTGCCACGCCACAGTGGAGGAGGTCGCACGGTGGTCGCACAGGCCGCCAGTACCTTCCCTCTTTCCTTCCCCACGCTCACACTTGCAGCAGGTGCAGGGAGCCTTCCTTGGGAAGCCAAGTTGGGTGAGGACACCGGCCGGTCACCCTCCCCACGCCCTGGCAGCAGAGGCTTGCGGCTAAGGCTGTCTTCAATGCTCTCATCTTTAGAAACGAGGAACTTAGCTGCAGAATAGAGGCAGCTGGGGAACATTCTAAAAATGTGATGCCTGCACCTTCTCCCCGCAAATTCTGATTTAAACAGCTTGGAGCTAAGGACCTTAAGCACCAGCGTGTTCCAAAAGCTCCCCAGTGACGCTAAAGTGCAGCTCAGGGTGGAGGGCACAGACAGGCCCAGCCAGTTCCCACAGCCGGTTACAGCCCTGGTGTCACCTCATTAGACGCCAGGGTGATTGATGTGGCTTCAGCCTCTCCCTCACGGCTTGATTCCAGAACACTAATCCTCCTCAAGCGTTAGCCTGCTGACCCGAGCCAGGTCCTCCGGGAGCTCCCACTCCTAGGAGGTACACATCACTGGCCTGCATCAGGGCCTCCGGTCCCCTGAGACCCTCTGAGTAGGCCAGACACATGGTGCTTTTGATGAACCTACAAGGAGCCAACCTGCCCTTTCCACCCTGCTTCGGGGGTTCCCCTCCCTGCGCCTCCCACCCCTCCATCTCCTTCCTGGTCTTCCTTTCATTTGTACTGACCACTAAGCATGTGACCCCAGCCCGTCCTCAGCATGAATACTGCCCTGTTTCAGGGTCAGTGAGACGCCGGCTCCCGTACACTGGCTTCCATGTGTCAGGACTGGGCAAACTAACAAGGTGGCACAGCACAAGACGACTGTGCTGATGGCCTGGGCCATCCACCGTTTATTTTGTGAGCGTGTACAGCCACACATGCCACAGTGAGCATGCAGATCAGAAAGGGCCACTTGCCAGAGCTGGTTCTCTTCTCCCCCAGGGCCCCAGGGACCACACTGAGGTCACCAGGCTTGAGGGCAAGATCCTTTACCTGCTGAGCCTTCTAAAGGGAAGAAAAGGCCAACAAGACAGAAGGTCTAGGTAGTGAATGTTCCAGAAAGGAGAAATCACAAATGAAAGCCTAGGAGAGAAGATGGTGTGTACCACAGGGGTAGGGAAGGTGTGTCGGATGTGTATCCTCTGGGTCTTAGACGACAGGAGCCTGAGTTATGCCAGATGTGAGCCTGTGATCCTAGCACTTGGGAGGCAGATGCAGACAGGTATTGTTGAGTTTGAAGCTAGCCTGGTCTACATAGGACAACCAGGGCTACACAGTGAGAACCTGTCTCAGAAACAAACAAAACAGCTAGTGTCATGGGTCAGGCGTAGACACACACCTGTACGTGGTCCTGGCTCTTGGGAGTTGGTAAGTAGAGACCAGATCAGGAGTTCAAGCTTAGCCTCGGCTACAAAGCAGGTCTGAAGCCACCATGGGCTTTGTGAGACCCTGTCTCAAAAAAAAAAAAAAAAAAAAAAAAAAAAAAGAGCCAACGTGTTACCTTGAATGTGAAATAGCGAAGACTCAGGCTAGCCTTACGGTGGTGGGCATGGTGGGAAGCACATGGAATCAAAACAGTGAAGGTAGAGCTCATGCTTGGCTGCCATGGTTGAGGACTGAGGATCACCAAAGGTCCTGACTGTGACATTCAGGCTCACTGCGGTAGAGCAATGGAGCATTTCTGCTTCTAACGGGTGTTCCCGAGTTTCAGGTGTGCTCGAGTCTAAGGAAGCCAAAGCACCTTCAGCATTAAACAGCTGTAAGGGTGAGGGCCTGTGGACTGTGGACCACTAGGGGATTGATTGAGCAGTGTGTAAACTGTAATTGAGGCCATCAAAGTGACGGGTCGGAAGGGGAGCACATGTAGATAGAGAAGGAAGAGAGAGAGAGAGCCAAGTGAGAGCCAGGGCGTATCAGCACCAGAGGCGAGTTCGAGGACGGCCTAAGGACCTAGACACAGGGTGCATGCTAGAGGGACTGAGAGCCTGTGATGGGGTGTAGTGCAGAATCACACAGCAGTAGACGTCAGAGTCCGGTGTGTGCCTGGTGATGGTGATGCACACCTTTAATCCCAGCACTTGGGAGGCAGAGGCAGGCGGGTTTCAGAGTTCGAAGCCAGCCTGGTCTACAGAGTGAGTTCCAGGACAGCCAGGGCTACACAGAGAAACCCTGTCTTGGAAACAAACAAACAAACAAACAAACAAGAGTCAGGTGTGGTAGCTCATGCCTGTAAGCCCAGCACTTGGGAAACTGAGGCCAGCCTAGGCTATACAGTGAGGCCCTTGCTCAGAAAAACAGAAAGGCTAGAGAGATGGCTCAGCGGATAAGAGTACTGCTGTGCAAACATGAAGGCTGGAGTCTGGGATGTCAGTGCCCAAGCAAGGAGCCTGAGTCCCCACATGGAGACCAGAGGATTGCTCCCATGCAGCCTGGGAAACCAGCCTTGAAGCCATAGGAGAGAGTGACAGGAAGGTATCTGGTGCCTTCTTCTGGCCTCTGAGTTTGTGTACACACCCACACCATGTGTTCACACCATGCATTGTGTACATGTGCATATACCACACAGGCACATATAGATACAGTATCAGTAAATGATTGGGGTGGGGGGTTATTTGTTTGTTTTTGTTTTCTTGAGACAGGGTTTCTCTGTGTAGCCCTGGCTGTCCTGGAACTCACTCTGTAGACACACAAGCTGATCTCAACCTCAGAGAGCCACCTGCTTCTGCCTCCCCAAGTGCTGGGATTAAAGTCATGAGCTACCACTGCCCAGCATAAGTAAACAGTTTTTCTGGGGTGGGGTGGGGGGGACGGGCTGTGTGTGCAAGGAACCAAGATGGCTCAGTGGTTAAAAACAGTACTGCCCCAGAGGGCCTTGCAGCAGCCATGAGGGTCAGCTCACAACTACCTGTAACCCCAACTGCAGGGCCAGCTGACATCTCTGGCTTATGGACACTGAACTTACATGCACAGATACACATATACATAATTTAAAATAAAATACACATGCATGCATGCATGCATACAGAGGAAGGCAGTGGCATTAGTGGGGAGTGTAGTCTGAGGCACAGACGACTCAGAGAGAAGCAGAGGCAGGCATCTGACAGGGTGGGAGAGTCAGGGAAACTTTTGTTTTGCTTTTGCTTTTGTTTTTGTTTTTTGTTTGTTTGTTTGTTTTGTTTTTTGTTTTTTTGGTTTTTCGAGACAGGGTTTCTCTGTGTAGCCCTGGCTGTCCTGGAACTCACTTTGTAGACCAGGCTGGCCTCTAACTCAGAAATCTGCCTGCCTCTGCCTCCCAAGTGCTAAGATTAAAGGCGTGCGCCACCACTGCCTGGCTTTTGCTTTTGTTTTATAAGAACAGCATCTGTCTTAGTTGGTAGCCCAGGCTGGACTACAAACCCCGTTGCCTCTATTAGATTGGAGTGGAGGAGCTCTTGTGTCCCAGGCCGGCCTTGAGCTGACTGTGTAACTTATGACCGTGACTCCTGCTTCTGCCTCCCAAGGGCTGAAATCTGTGTGCCATTTCCTAGTGTTTAGCCTTGCTGGAGTCTGAGCCCAGGGTTCCCTGCACAGGAAGCAGGTCCTCTCATTTACTGAAGCCCACTAGTCCTTCAGTGATTTTTTTGTCTTAGTCACTGTTCTGTTGCTGTGGAGATACACTATGACCACAGCATTTTTTTTTTTGGGGGGGGGGGGTCGAGACAGGGTTTCTCTGTATAGCCCTGGCTGTCCTGGAACTCACTCTGTAGACCAGGCTGGCCTCGAACTCAGAAATCCGCCTGCCTCTGCCTTCCAGAGTGCTGGGATTACAGGCGTGCGCCACCACCGCCCGGCTGACCACAGCAATTCTTAAAAAGAAAGCACTGGATTGGGACTGAGGTTCAGTCCGTTATCATCATGGTGGGAAGCATGGCGTGCAGGCAGGCATGGCGCTGGAGGAGGAGCTGAGAGTTCTAAGTCTGCGTCCGTCCGAGGGCAACAAAGGGAGACAGAAACTCCAGGCTTGTTTTTGAAACCTCAAAGCTTACCTCCAGTGACACATCTCCAGTAAGACCCCATCTGATGAGTTATTTCTCCACCCGTGAAATGAGCCAATCTAAGGCAGATTGGATTATATTAAATGGAGGTTTAGTGGGAACCAAGGCCAGGGAAAATCACCAAGGGAAGAGGGAAGTGGGGAGAGGAAGAAGATGGGAAGGAGAAAGGAGATGAAAAGGTCTGGATTCTGTAGGGAAGAACCTCAGAGGACGGGAAAGCCCAGCTTCTGGGAGCCCCGGAGGCCAGGTCTGCTTTGATATGTAAAATATGCATCTCTGTCTCCTAGTCCTCTCCCGTGGTGGCACTCCCTGGTGACTGTGTATCAGTGGGCCTGTGGGGCCATTCTCAATCAGACCACCACAGGTTTTAAATGAATCTGATCCAGAGGATCTGTTGTCTTCTTTTGGCCTGTTTAGTCTCCAGGTACACAAGTCTACACATTGTGTGCACATAGGCAGGTCACTCATACACATTAAATAAATCTTTTTAAAAAGTAATCTATTAAGACTGAGAACAATAATTAACATTCTTCTTGGCTCTTTGTTCTACAGGCTCAGAAAAAGTGTTTGAACCAGACCTCCCCCATCCCCACGTCCAAGACCACAGACAGCCTGAGGCAACCACAGATCCCTGGGCTCTTGAGCACAGCACTGCCAGGTCAGGAGCCCGCCGGTCCGGAGTGCATAGAGTGTGTTCCTGTGGCTGCAGGGTGCCATGGATTATGATCTTACCACTCAGAAAGAAAAAAGCACTTGTAAATTATGACATTACGTTATGTAGAGAAATATGCTTCTGAGAAGTGCTGGGCCTGGCTCTGCAAGGCTCACAGAACTTTGTGACTAGGCCCACATTGCTCTGTGTGTGTGTGTGTGTGTGTGTGTGTGTGTGTGCGCGCGCGCGCGCACGCGCGCGCGCGCCTGCCTGCCTGCCTGTCTGTCTATCTGTGTATGTGTTTAGAAGCCCCACTCCCCAGATACCCTGCAAGCTGTACCCTGTCTGCAGGCACTCCCCCCCCCCCAAGCTGGGCTCTGCTCCTACTCAAGTGTATTTGGAGTTCTGAAGTGCTAACAGACCGCAGGCTCCTTGTAGGGCTTGTGGGATCCCACCTGAGGTTTAATAACAGACACAGAGAAGTGCAGAAGGCTGTTTGCTGGTCAGTCTCTCTGCTAGCCTCTATTATGTTGTTGTTATCATTTCACCCGCATTGTGTCTCTCTACCTTGCCTACCTCCCTGGCTTTTGTCCTGCCTGGTTCTCTACCTCCTTGGTAGACCCCAGCTCTATTCTACAAAAGCCACATTCCTTATCCATCCAATTCTGAACCAGTCAGCAGCAAGACCACCAACTCTCTGCCCCTTGACCGTTGCCCTTGGGGGCCATGTGACCTTTACTGCAGCTGCTTGCTTTTTAACATGATAATCCTAGAGAAGCAGAGGAGGAAAAACAATTCTCTACATATAGAAAACAGTTAATGGTCCATAGAAATGACTATACCAGGTATCCCCTCAGCATTCAACTCTGCAGCACAGCCATTAGCAATTGAAAATAGTGGGACACACCCACATTGCCAGTGTGTGTGTGTGTGTGTGTGTGTGTGTGTGTGTGTGTGTAGGTTACCCAGACACAGGCTGACATGTCTTTCTCAGACTGTAGAAAACTGAAAACCACAGGTAACTTGTAGTTCTGTTTATTACCAGGGACTAAGTTGATTCTGTGCTTTACAGGAGCAGAGTTTAATAGTGCCTACCTCTGCCTCCACAGCTAGGAGGTCCGTGCCCCTGCTCCCCTCCCCTCCTCCCTGCAGCTATTCATTGAGAAATTCTTTCAGACTGGGCGTGGTGGTCCAAGCCTTTTCTCTCTGCACTCTGGAGGCAGAAGCAGGACTGCTCTCTGTAAACTCAGTCAGCTTGCTCTCCTCACAAGTTCCAGGCCAGACTGGGGTACATAGTGAGACCTTGTATCAAAGAAAGAAAGGAAAGAAGAAAAGAAAGAACTCCCTTTCAGAACACACATGCTGGATCTGACTTCTGTCTTCTACCTTCATTCTAACAGGACAGGATTCTGGAAGCAAAATTATGCCAGCGTCCTTGGGGACCACACAGCCACAACAAGAAAACTCAGTTGGATCATCCCCCAGCCAGACAGCTGTGCAGGTAGGAAACTGTTTGCAGTTGCCGTTCATGATTTCTAACCAGAGTGTGCAGTGTCAGAAGGCCCCGTGGTTGGTATCTAGCGCGGGGCACACATCCGGTCTGTCACCAAGTGCTTGCAACAGTGTGGATGCTGGAGACCTTCCCAGGGGGCCTGGCCTGGGCACATCACATTTCCAGGGTGTATCTTTCTCAGCTGTTTCTGACATGTTTCTGATGCCTCGTGAACCCATCATAGATTAAGGACTGGCATGTTGTGGGGCACTTGCCTAGTGTGGGCTAGGCCCTGGGTTTACTACCTAGCAATGCGTACATACACACCGGTACCCTTCCCATATTTGACACATGGACCGTCGGATGGACAAATGGACAGACAGATAAATGTGCTCACTGGATTATGAGTTGTCCTAGCTAGCATTATCAGTTTGGCACAGCTTAGAGTCATCTGAGATGGAAGCCTTGATGGAGGACTGGCCAGTCTATAAGAGTGGGCGTGTCTATGAGAGCCTCTTGATTGTATTTGACAGAGAGTCCACCCCACTGTGAGTAGCACCATTTTCTGGGCAGGTAAACCTGGGCTGTTTAAAGCTAATCTGTGCCTGCAGTTGAGTGAGCTGGAGAACAAGCTAATAAGCAGTGTTTCTTCACGGCATCTGCAGTGTCTGTCCTGACTGCCTTCAGAGATGGTTTGACCTGAGAGTGTATGTCACAGAAATTCTTTTCTCCCCAAACTTGCTTTTGATCAAAGGTCTTACCACTGCAATAGAAAGGAAACAAGGAAGCCGGGGCGTAGTGCCCATGCCTTTAATCCCAGCACTTCAAAGGCAGAGGCAGGCAGATTTCTGAGTTCGAGGCCAGCCTGGTCTACAAAATGAGTTCCAGGACAGCCAGGGCTACACAGAGAAACCCTGTCTCGAAAAACCAAAAAAAAAAAAAAAAAAAAAAAAAGAAAGAAAGGAAGGAAGGAAAGAAAGGAAGGAAGGAAGGAAGGAAGGAAGGAAGGAAGGAAGGAAGGAAGAAAGAAAGGAAGAAAGAAAAAGAAAACAAGGACAGGCCTATAGCTAGCTCAGTGGTAAAGCAGTTGCCTAGACTGTATGCCCTTGGGATTGATCCCCAAAAGTGCCGTACATACACAGACCTACACACACACACACACACACACACACACACACACACACACACACACTGGTAGCCAACGTGCTAGCCACTTAAAACACTGTACTCTTAGGGCCGAGAGTTAGGGAGCTTTGCTTTTGCCCCAGACAGACTACAGAATGCTTAAGGACAAAGACTTTAGTGTGGCTCACTGATGGAGAGTGCGGCCTCCGCACAGGAGAGCATCGGAAACAGACGGGCAGTGCTCCCACTTCCTTCTTGTTCAGGCCATGGGACGACGCCACCCGCAGGCGCAGGCTCCACTTGCTCGCTCTAACTGGAGCCCAGAGCTTGCTTTCCTGGGAGGTTTTTTAGATCCTCAACAGTCGACAGTCGGTAATAGGCATTACGGGGTGTATGTATGTGGCTCAGTAGTTAGCCTTTGCCTGCCGAGCACAAGTCCCAGAGTTCACTCCCCAGCATGCCAGAATGGAAAATCAGAACAGCCACCACTCAGAGTGGTTTCTGTCCCACAAATTGTGACCAACCTGATTTACATAGCGGGTTCCAGGACAGCCAGGGGTCCAGAGCAAGGCAAGGCTGACTCAAAAAGACAAACAAGAATGCCTGTTCATGGTGATGGGCAAGTCTGGGATGTTTGTTTTCATGTAAGGACCAGTCATGAATGCATGATACGGGCCATCTATGTAGCTGGGTGACCCCACTTTTCACTGTATGAAACCTTAAGGCATTTCAAACAGCTAGGCTTCACACGGTAGGAAAGCCACAGGTTTAGCTTTCTTTCTTTTTTTTTTTTTTTTTTGGTTTTTTTCCCGAGACAGGGTTTCACTGTGTAGCCCTGGCTGTCCTGGAACTCACTCTGTAGACCAGGCTGGCCTCAAACTCGGAAATCCACCTGCCTCTGCCTCCCAGAGTACTGGGATTACAGGCGTGCAGCTTTCTTTTTTTTTTAAACAGATTGTTTCTTTTTTTTTTTTTTCAAAGATTTTTATTTATCTTATGTATGTGAGTAGACTGTAGCTGTCTTTAGACACACCAGAAGAGGGCATCAGATCCCATTACAGATGGTTGTGAGCCACCATGTGGTTGCTGGGATTTGAACTCACATACCTCTGGAACCTGGAAGAGCAGTCAGTGTTCTTAACCACTGAGCCATCCCTCCAGCCCTATTTTTAGCTTTCTGGCTCTAAATTTGTTAATTATTAGCTTAATGAAAGTTGCTAGCTGGACAGTGGTGGCACACGCCTTTAATCCCTGCACTTGGGAGGCAGAGGCAGGCGAACCTCTTGAGTTCGAGACCAGCCTGGTCTACAGAGTGAGTTCCAAGACAGCCAGGGCTACACAGAGAAACCCTGTCTTTGAAAACAAAGCCTAAAGTTGCTGTCCAGCTTCCTGTGTACATAGCTCTGGTGCTCTTTGTTACAGGGCACTGGATGTGCTTGCTGGTTTCAGGCTCTAGCCGGATGCATCTTAAAGTCCTTGTCACGGGCAGTGGGCACACGCCGAGCGAAATAACCTTTGTAACTGCATTTTGTGACTTTTTCCCTGTGTTTTATCTTCAGGTGGACAGTCATTCGGGACAGAAAAGGCCAGCTGCCAAGCAGCTGACTAAAGGAGCTTTGTAAGTTATGTTCAATTCTTTTTTTCTCTCTGAGTACCTCAGGACCCCTTGTGGTCACTAAACACACCCCATTTCTCAGTTACAGTGTTTGAGTTTCATAGCCTTTTTAAAAGTGTACTTCGAATGACAGACCAGCCAGGGCTACCTTTTTTTTTTTTTTTTTTTTTTTAAAGGAATTTGAGAGCTAGGGCGACGGCTTAGTTGGCAAAGTTCAGACGGAGTTCAATCTCTGACCCAAGTAAAACAAGCCACACAAAGCGCCAGCTCTTCTAAGCCCAGACTGGGAGGCAAGCATAGGTGGATCCCTGGAAACCCCTGGCTGCCTGCCCCGCCTGCCTCGCCAGGTCTAGGCGACTAAGAGAACCTGTCTCAGAAAAAAAAAGTTGGGGCCCCTGGAGATGGCCGGCAAGTGAAAGGTGCCACCAAACCTGAGGGCCGGAGGTGGTTCCGATTGCAGCCCACAGGGTGGCGGAGAGAACTGGCTCCTGCAGGCGTCCTCCGTCCTCTGACCTCCACATGCGCGTGGGTGTGTGCGCACGCTGTGGCGCTTGGTGCTTGTGCATACTCACCCGAGAAAAGAGGCAGGGCTCTTGATTTGCTTTGAAAACCTTTTCCTACAGTTTGCTTTCATCAGGACCTGTAAATAGATCAGATAAAGTACACTGTTCTTATGTTCTTGAAGAGAATGCCCCCTGTGTCTAGAGACAGAGAGACTCTGGAGAAACCTTTGTGTGTACATTCCTGGTGTTGGCAGGAGTGTCGCTAGCCACTGGTCAGCCATAGCTGTGGTCTCTCTGGACAGCCACATGACGCATGGTGGGGAAACTACATTTTGATGTCAGGGTCATAGCCCAACAATATACAGAATAAACGTGTGGGAAATGCTGTCCATGGCACTGTGGGAGCGGCGTCATTTACTAAGGTTTTGACTAATCGGTTTCCTAACGAGACCTTAGCTGAGCGCTCACTGTCTCCTTCTTAAAGCATCCTCCAGCAGTTACAGAGGGACCAAGCCCACGCCGTGACACCTAACAAAAGCCAGTTCCAGTCACTAAATGACACAGTGCAGAGACTGCTCTCCTACCACGTGTGCCAGGGCTCCATGCCCACCGAGGAAGACCTGCAGAAAGGTGAGCAGCCACAGCCCGAAAGAACAGCGCGGCGTCCTGACAGCATGACGCAGCGCTGCTCCTGTCACAGACATGACTTGTGTTCTCTCGCTCAGCACCCCAGCCTGTGAGTAAGGTAGGACTTACTCTTAATAATCCATGAATAGCATCTCCAAATGCAGCTCCTCCCTGGCACGGGGGCAGCGGTGACAGGGAGGTGCAGTTGAGGCTGCTGACTATAGGTTATATATGGCTTTGCAGTGCACATCGCCTCCACCCTAGCTGTCGTCACACGAGTTAGCGCCCTGAGGTCCCCAAGCAAGCCTAAGACATTGGCTGAATGTTCTAAGACACTAGTTTCAGGAAGGCTAGGAACTGCGAGAACCCCACACACCCAGGGCCTGTCCCTGTTCTCTGTCACTAAGTCCAACAGCAGGCCTCTGGTGCGACCCTGCTTCCCCTCCTGCCTGCCAAGCTCTCCGTGATGTCCTCGTCCTCCACGTGGTCTTGGTCCTCCCAGAGCCTCTGACCTCCCCATACACTGGGGCCTCCTAAGAGGGCTGGCGAGTGGCTTCCAGAATCAATGGCAAATGCCTTTAAAGATTCTAGGAAGAGTGGATGAGGAGACAGGACATTTCTTGAGAGGTCAAGACCTACCGGGGTCGTGGACTGGTTTGTGTGTTCCCAGCCCAGACAGTCTTCTCTGCTTCAGCTCTTCCCGGCCTGCCTACAGCAGCTGTCAATGATATGCTGTTGGTTTTCTGGGCTGTGTTTGAGTGAGTTCCATTACCATGTGTAGTGCAGAAACCCCGGCATCTGCAGGATCTCACACAGAGAAGGCTGCGCTGAGAGGGAGGCGCACTGCAGGTTGGCTGTTGGCATGGGTTTGTCAGGGAACAGAGGCCCTCAGCCTATGGAGAGCCTTCCTTACTGTTTGTGAGTCTCGGGAACAGAGGCCCTCAGCCTATGGAGAGCCTTCCTTACTGTTTTCTCCCTGTATTTTTTTTTTAAAGTGGACAATGAATTTGAAGAAGTCGCCACTCAGCTCCTCAAAAGGACCCAGGCTATGCTGAACAAATACAGATTCCTGCTCCTGGAAGATGCCATGGTAAGCGTGTGCTCCCCAGCACGGCCGCCTGTGCAGCTGAGCCGGCCCCAGACACAGAGAAAGGCTCAGGATGTCACACCGGAGCATAGTTTATAAAGGCTGGAGGAAAACGTCACACCTCGCCGTCGCTGGGAGGACGGTGGCAAATGTCATTTACAGCCATTTCTGATAGAGAATTTCTGAGCCATCACAAGAGACTACCTTGCACCGGGCGGTGGTGGCGCACGCCTGTAATCCCAGCACTTGGGAGGCAGAGGCAGGCAGATTTCAGAGTTCGAGGCCAGCCTTGGTCTACAGAGTGAGTTCCAGGACAGCCAGGGCCATACAGAGAAACCCTCTGCCTCCCAAGTGCTGGGATTAAAGGCGTGCGCCACCACTGCCCGGCTAACAGTAGCAAATGTCATAGCATCACACATGCATAGCAGGCGTGTGGCGGGGGCTCGAGAGCATCCAGACACCCAGCTCTCATTTACCCTGCTCCAGTCAGTTCCCAGACCCAGGGGCTTGAATCACACCGTCAGAGCTGCTGCAGTGACTGGCCTCTCTCCTTTTCAGAGGATCAACCCCTCTGCAGAGATGGTGATGATTGACAGGATGTTCAACCAGGAGGAGAGAGCTTCCCTGTCGCGGGACAAGCGCCTGGCGCTCGTAGACCCCGGTAAGAATCCTCAGGGTACAGGAGGGTATAGGGGCTGTGATAGGTCCCGGCAGTGTGGCTTCTGGGAAGTTGTATGAACCAACCTTTGGTGAGTCCAGTAGGCAGGACAGGAATTCTGGGAAGGAAAACGTAACACAGTTGAGAAGGGTATGTGGATATACCAAGAGTGACTAGTCTACAAAATCCAAACTGGAATTTTACATTCAGTTAAGGGCCTGGTTTTCCCCATTAAGCTTCAAATCCTGTCTTTCTGATCCTGGAGAACTAAATTGAGGCTTCTCAGTATATTAGGAAAGACCCCTGTTGTTTGCAGGCTGTAGTTAGAAAACATCAGTGAAGCCGGGCGGTGGTGGCGCACACCTTTAATCCCAGCACTTGGGAGGCAGAGGCAAGCAGATTTCTGAGTTCGAGGCCAGCCTGGTCTACAGGACAGCTAGGGCTACACAGAGAAACCCTGTCTTGGGGGAAAAAAAAAAAAGAACAGTGAAGTGTAGTCCCCAATTATGATTTTCCCTCGACTGAGCAGTGTCCCGCCACCTGCAGGCTTTTCAGTTTTTCCTACTGACAAGGTCTCACTGTGGAGCCCAGGCTGGCCTGAAGCTCTTTATGTAGACCAGGCTGGCCTACAACTCACGGAGCCTGTCTCTGCTTCCCGAGTGCTGAGATGAAAGGTGCAAGCACTCGGCTCCAAATCTGCCCTTTTAAATAATTGTTTTCTATTTCATTTTTTAAAGATACATTGATTGATTCATTGATTGATTGATTTAATATATGTGAAAACACTGTTACTGTCTTCAGACACACCAAAAGAGGGCATCAGATATCATTACAGATGGTTGTGAGCCACCATGCGGTTGCTGGGAAATGAACTCAGGACCTCTGGAAGAGCAGTCAGTGCTCTTAACCACTGAGCCATCTCTCCAGCCCCTCTATTTCTTTTTTCTTTATTTTTTTTTTTTATCCAATAAAGTTTTATTTTCCCAAATGTACAGCTGATTGAACCTGCCCATGCATCTTTACCAGCAGCAGGGGCGTCTCCACCCTTTGTGTTTCTGGTGTAAATGCCTTGAGCTCTGCGCTTTGAAACCAGCTTGAGCAGTCCTTTACTAAGGAGCCCCTGAAGGGCTGCCCTGGCCCAGGAACCTCGAATCCTCAGTCTCTCAGAGACCACGGCTGGGGACTTCCTTACAGAGTTTGTCATACAGAGCTTTGTCAAACAGGACGAGATTGTTCAGCTTGTCCCGAACTTTGCCTTTGGACCACTTTTCCTTTCTGGCCTTGCCACCAGATTTATTGACTAAGTCGTTGTCTTTTTTGGCCGACTTTCTGGCATCGTTCTTCATCTTGTCATCTTTGGGTGACATGGTGACTCAGAGCTGTGTGGACCACTGCAGCCCTTCTGTTTCTTAAGATTTCTTCTTTAAATTATGTGTGTGTGGCAGGTATGTGCATGTGAGTGCAAGTTTGGGTGCCCTCAGGGACCAGAAAGGTGCTGGACCTTCTGGGGCTGGAACTGGAGACAGCTGGGAGCAAACTCAGGAGCAGTGAACACTCGTACCTGCTAAGTCAGCTCTCACACCCTTAATTGTTAGTTGTGTGTGTGTCGGGGCGGGGGCATATGCGCTTGAGTTCAGGAGTCTGTGCAGGCGGAGGTATTGGATTCCCTGGAAGAGGAGTCGCAGGCAGTTGTGAGCCACAGAACATGGGTGCTGGGAAGTAAACCTGGACAGGGACGTGGTCTTAGCTGTAGAGCCATCTCTCCAGTCACTCCTCTCTTAAAGGTGATGTCCCTGATACGTAGTCCTGGCTGGACTGCTCTCAGACTTCCAGCAATGGAAGGCTTAGACCCACAGAGAGATTGCAAATTACAAGCCACATCGGGCTATGAATAAAACCTTGTCTCAAAGAAAAAAAACTAAGATAGGAGGGGGCCAGAAGGGAGTGTAGCGGGTCAGGCTAACTGAGCAATCACAGCAGTACACAGTTAAGAAACGGTTTGGTTGTTGTTTGTTGTTGTTGTTTGTTTTTCGAGGCAGGGTTTCTCTGTATAGCTCTGGCTGTCCCTGGAACTCTGTAGACCAAGCTGGCCTCGAACTCAGAAATCTGCCTGCCTCTGCCTTCCAAGTGCTGGGACTAACAGTGCGCTCCACCACTGCCCAGCAAGAAATGTCATAACAAATCTCATGATTTTAAATGTTAATCTCAAAATTAATTAAAAATAAAGTTTGGGGTTAGGTATTTGGCTTAGTGGTAACACATAAGGTGTTACCTTTAGTCTCCTAGACACATACACAGAAAACAAAAGATGGCCTATACTAACTATTCAGGAGATTGACAAATGAGACAGGGTTTCATGTAACCCAGGCTGGGCCCGAACTGTCAGTCTTCCTGCCTGTCTCTTCATGTTGCTAGGGTTACAGGCACTCTGACCTCCACACTTGGCTCAATAACTTTTCTAAAAATAGAGCTAAAGGGCTAGATGTAGTGTTTGATGTTTTTAATCCCGGCACTCAGGACGCAGAGGCGGGGAGAATCTCTGAGTTTGAGGCTAGCCTGGTATACAGAGTAGATTCCAGGGCAGCCAGGGAAATGCGTAGAAACCCTGTCTTGAAAACCAATGTGTGTGCATTATTATGAAGGCCTACATGTAGTGTGGGTAGCAGGTAGATATGCACACGGCGTGGCACCTGTATGGAGGCCAGAGGCTAACTTCTGGGAGGCGGTTCATGGCTCTCCTGAAATCTGTGGGTCGGACTTGTGTGGACACAGTCAGTACTTCCACTCTCAGAACCGTCTCACCAGCCTGCCTTGGTGTGAGGTATAGTGTCAGGCTGATCTCAAGTTCATGTGCCCAAAGTGATCCTCCTGCCTCAGTCCCCTGAGGCTAGAAGCCGAACAAATATAAATCACAAACACCATAGTAGTCCATGGAATGTAAGTCTCACCTGAATTTATTTATACCATCTATAAAAATGGCTTTAAAAATCACATGCTAGGTAGGATTTTATATTCTAAATTTTTTTTAAATCCTAGCATTTTGTTGTTGTTTTTGTTTTTTGGATTTGTTTTTTTTTTTTTTTTTTTTTTTTTTTTGAGACAGGGTTTCTCTGTATAGCCCTGGCTATCCTGGAACTCGCTTTGTAGACCAGGCTGGTCTGCCTGCCTTTGCCTCCCAGAGTGCTGGGATTACAGGCATGCACCATCACCGCCCAGCTAATCCTAGCATTTTTTAATTTTAATAATGTGTGGGTGAGAGAGAGAGAGAGAGAGAGAGAGAGAGAGAGAGAGAGAGAGAGGGTTTCAATATACATGTTCATGTCAGAAGACAACTTTTTGTGCATATATATATATATGTATACACACACACACACACACACACACACACATGCACTCTCCCTCCTCCAACACCTCGTCTTCTTTCTTGTTCTATTTGGTTTCGGGGTGTTTTTTGTTTTTTTGTTTTTTGTTTTTGTTTGTTTGTTTGTTTCTGAGACGGGGTTTATCTGTATAGTCCTGGAACTCCCCTCTGTAGACCAGGCTGTGTCAAACTCAGATCCGCCTGCCTCTGCCTCCCAAGTGGGGATTAAAGGTGTGTGCCACCACCATCTGGCTTTATCTTTTTTAATTTTTTAAAAACTTTTATGTATATGGTTGTTTTGTCTACATGTGTATATGTGCACCATGTACATGCCTGGTGCTTACAGAGCCCAGAAGAGGGTGTCGGATTTCCTTGAATTGGAATGACATGTGGTCATGAGCCACCATGTGCATGCTGGGACCGCCCCAGCATCCTCTGCAAGAATGGCCACCAGGCGGTCTCCTTGTCCCCCTGACAGCAGGGCGGTCTCCTTGTCCCCCTGACAGCAGGGCGGTCTCCTTGTCCCCCTCACAGCAGGGCGGTCTCCTTGTCCCCCTCACAGCAGGGCGGTCTCCTTGTCCCCCTCACAGCAGGGTGGTCTCCTTGTCCCCCTCACAGCAGGGCGGTCTCCTTGTCCCCCGGTGTTTTTCCTTTTAGTTTGTGTTGTCGTTTGGTTGTTTGTTAAGATAAAGTTTCACTCTGAAGCTCAGGCTATGCCAGAATTCATGATATTGAACTGGTATTGAACTCAAAGTAATCTACCTGCCTCCGTGCTGGGATCACAGGCCGAGCTGTTCTTTTCTGAGAGTCAAGCTTTAGGGTCCCGTTTAGGCCTGCCTTGGCTAAGGTGTTTATAGATACACTGTGTGCACTGATAGGAAGGGTGGAGCTGAGAAGGATCCTGAGTGTGGACCAGGGGCCTCAGAGGACTGTGTTAGAGCATTTGCTTCTATCCCTTTTCTGAGCAACTGAAATCTCTGTCTTTGGTAAAATAGTTTGTGATGACCCCGTCAGGTTTCTCGCCTTGCCTGAGGAGAGCCTGCCTGTACAGCGTGTCAGCCAGACGAGTCCTCTTCTCGCACCTTAGCCTCCATCTCACACATTTGCCTCCATCCCTGGAGCTGGAGCTCAGGGTTGGAGATGTGATGGGTGCTCTGTGCGTCATGTCTAGTTTTCTGATGAACCCGCCCCTCCCTTCCTTCCTAAACACGCCCCAGGCCCTTCCCATAGCCACTGTGGTCTCTGCCTCAGCTCCTCACATGCTTCTTTCCATCCCCTGGCTCCTGGGACCTGGCAGAACCCAGCCCTCCACTCAGACGTGGCCCCTCCACGTCCTGCTGTCCTTCCAAGCAGAGAACGCGTGTGTCTTTGTGCTATTTGTTTTAGGATCCGGGAGAGGTGATGGGACCCTTACTTACACCTGTCTGTTAACTCCGTCCCTCAGAGACAGGTTGTGTCCATCCCCCTTAGCCGCAAAGTCCACTGCTCTCGGGAAGGAAGCAGGTCGAAGCCAGAACTTTTATCTTCAGAGCAGTCAGTTCTCAAAAGGAACATTGGGGGAGCAGGCTTGTAACTCACGTGGTCGAGGACCTCCTTTGCAGGCAGCTTCCTTGATGGAAGCTGACCCGAACCTTGGCTACTTGGAGAAGATACTCCTCTGTTGAGTTGCTCTGAGAGTCTCTGTGGGAGGGGTCGCAAGTGGAGTGGGCAGGAAGATGAGCGGAAGAGGGAGGGCAGGGCTAACCAGGACTGCCCTTGTGCCTGATCAGAGGCTTTTCCCTGTGCCAGTCCTCACGGCTCAAGTTTTTTCTGATCTCATTTCCAGAGGGTTTTCAGGCCGATTTCTGTTGTTCCTTCAAACTTGACGAAGCTGCACCTGAGACCACGCCTGACAGGAGTGACCAGCATCGCAGCAAAACCAGCTCGCTCCATCAGGCGCCCAGGGCCCCAGGCAGGGACCGAGCCAAGCCAGGCCTGGCAGAAGCCACGAATCATGACCAGTTTCATCTAGTGCCTAACCACATCGTGGTCTCCGCAGAGGGAAACATTTCTAAAAAGTCAGAAGGCCACAGTAGAACACTGAAATTTGACAAAGGGGTCTTAGGCCAGTACCGGGGCCCGCCTGAGGACAAGGGCGGCCGGAGGGACCCTGCCAAGGTCAGCGGGTGTTCTCCGGGCCCAGAGGGCCACCGCAAGACCTTGCCCAGGCCGGATCATGGCTCTGAGAGCAAACTCCCGGGCATCCTGGCCAGCTCACACATGGAGATGCCGTGCCTCGACTCCTTCCAGGACAAAGCCCTGAGAAATTCCCCAAAGAATGAGGTTTTACACACAGACATCATGAAAGGGTCGGGTGAGCCCCAGCCAGATCTCCAGCTTACCAAGAGCCTAGAGAAAACCTTTAAGAACATCCTGGAACTGAAGAACGCAGGGCGGCCGCAGAGCGACCCCACGGCCGGCGGGGCGGTGGACCTGGACTTCCCCAGCTTTTCTCCAATGGCTTCGCAGGAAAATTGCCTGGAAAAGTTCATCCCGGACCACAGTGAAGGCGTCGTAGAAACGGACTCCATTTTAGAAGCAGCTGTAAATAGTATCCTAGAGTGTTAATAGCAGCCGTCCTCCCCCCACCCTGCCCCGGACCAGTTACGTTCTCTCCCAGCAAAGCAGATGGGACCGTCTCCTGTCTCCAGCCTGCTCGGTCCTCCGCCACAGGTTATCCTTTCTAATCTCCACCCTGTTCTTTTGAAGAGCAATACATGTCGTCGTGGCTGCAGGGAGACCCCTCAGTACACCCACCTCTCTCTAGAAAGCAGTCCGATAGGCCCTCCACATTTCAAGTGTTATGAAAGTGCTTACGGCCATTGTTGTTCGTTAATTTGTTTTGTGGTTTGTTTCTTAGCACTGTCGCTCGAGACCACAGTACACTTGGCCCTGGGTAAAGTTTTGACAATCATAAGTCATTTCAAAAGAACAGACTTATTAAAGAAAGATCAAACAGGACTGATAGAAGCCACTTTTTTAAAAACTCTCACTGCAGCTCCAAAGCAGTGGTTTGGTTTGGTTCTGTCCGGGGGGAGAGGGTGTTTGCGTAGGGAAGACCCCATGACTCCTCCATGCCCAGCCCTCTGAGCAGTGGGTAGCCAGTACTCTGCCTGGAACCCTCAGCCCTGGCCTAAGCCACCAGTAGCATAGCGCAGAGCCCCCTTCCTCACCCCGTGCTGTGGGCTGCTGCTGAAGCAAAACCTGCTGTTTTTCTTAAGCACATTCATGTTGAATTCTGTCTGAGAATGTTCTGTTCTTAGTCCCAGGTGTACACCTTGAGATTCTCACAAGCTCACTAGGGAACAATGGAAACCAGTCGTGAGGCAGCGAGCTGGGGAGGCACTGGGGTCTCAGTGTGTGCCACGTAGAGAATTTGGCATTTTATAACTGGGTGAAGTCAACATAACCTGTGTGCTTTATTGTTGCTGAATTCTGTTCCGTGTGACCTCACTGTCGTCCCGTCCCCCCCAGCCACACATCGGAAAGCTCTCACTTGAAAGCTGTGCTGTGCTCTTCCAGGTGAAGCTTCTGAAGGGCACTCTGGCCTCATTCGTGAGAACAGGAGTCAACATTGTATCAGTCATTCCCAAACATTGTAAACCAAAGGTCACAACCAGCAGGCCACTGAAGGAAGGAACTGAGGCAGGAGACAGGGGCGTGTCCTAGCCCCGCCCCCACTGTGCGTGGTCGAGTTTACCGTAGCAAGCCTTCTTTCTTATTTATGTTCTTTTCAGGGAGTGGTCCCCATTTTTCCCTCTGTGTGGACCTGTACAGGGCACGCTTCTGTTGCTACTTGCTTTCTTCATGTTGTAGTGACAGGGCACGGTGCTGTGTGTCTACACCCCCTCCCCCCTCCCAGCTGAACCTCTGCGACTAGAGGTCACTGATGACTGTGAGGACTTGTTCCTCTGTTCATCCCCCAGGCTGTGTAAATGCACCCGTTGATTGCCACTTCATTATACCCCCAAAATGGAGTTTCCCCGCCGTCATCATGTGGAGTGGTTCTTTTCCAGATTGGCCTGTAATGGAAAGGAAGGCTTTTGATTTTGATTTTTATCTTTTTTTTTTTTTTTTCAAATAACACAGCAACAATCTAGGCATGTTGGCAGGCACCTGTTATCCCAGCAGTCAGGTGACTGAAGCGGGAGAGTCACGGGTTCAAGGCCAGCTTGGGCTACATAACACACCCCTGTCTCAAACCCAGAAGAAGAAAAACTTGAGCAATAGCGGACTGTGGACCTTTTCTGCCCCTCTGTCCACTGCACAACAAAGGCTGAGAGACAACCAGTCTCTGAGCAAGAGCGACGTACCCTCTGCCCACGGCCCAGCCAACCGAAACAGAAAACCTGGGCTGTCTTAGAGTTGTCCTTTTCTTCCTTCTCTGTGCCAATGTCCAAGTTGCTGACTTCCTTCCTGTACTATAACACATTAGAAAGATGAGTTGTTTGCCAGTTAGAACTCTGTCTGGGCTGCCCTGGGTTAACAGCCTGCCCTGATCTCTCTGACGTCACAGGCTCTCCTCATAGCCTCATGGTTACCGTTCAAAATGGCCCCTGGACGCCTGCACATGGCTACTAATGAGTTACTTTAATTATTGCAAATCAGTGGAATTCTTAAGAGACCTGAAAAGTCTCATGTATATTTGTTTACCTCTTTCCTCCCGCTCCCGCCCCAGCCCAGCTTTCTTTCCCACATGTCAAATTCCAGGCCTCTCCTCCCTGACATTGGTCCCACACAAGGAGAGCCTACCGTACCAAAATGAAACTTGTAAATTTTTGTGTCCTTGTATGTAAGTTTACTTTTTATGGAGGAAAGACTCTAGATAATGGACAAATGAAGATTACAAAGTGTATTTTACTCCTGTGATTAGGTTACACCACGTGGGTGGTGGCTCGGTCAGGAGCCACAGTGAAGGGAAGCGCTCCGCCTCAGTGCCCAGCGGTTGGTGGTTCAGGGTCATTAGTCAGTCGAGTTCTAGAACGCGTGCTCAGTAACAAAAATCATTTTTTCTTCCCTTTGTTTTTAATCTGTTTGTTGTTGTGGAAAAGTATGAATTTGTTATTACGCATTGATTTTCTGTGTCCTTAAGTACTGCCTAAAGATGAAGCAAATTTTGAACTGGCAATTACGATAAGGAAATCCTTTAGCTCTGGAGAATTTAGTAGACTCTGTTAGATTAGGGAGGCCTCCCAGGCTGGCCGGCTCCGAGGACGGTCACTCACTGTCAGTGTGGTGTGGGCTTTATTTGCTTAAATACCTTCATTTGTATAGTATGTCTCACTTGAAATTGCTTTGTATACATTTTGTAAAAATATTTATAAAATGTTTTGTAAAAAAAAAAAGTATAACAAATTGCAGTTTATTTTGTTATGTTGGATAAATACTGTTAAACCAGTCAGTACCTATATTGTTAATCCATGGTTAGGAAATGTTCAGTTGGAGATTACAAAATGAAACAACCATTGCAATACAGCCAAAGATTTGGGAAAATGTGTAACTGTGATTGTCTTGATTTTGCAACTGGCAATGGTTCCTGTCCCCAGAAGAAGTAGGTAAGTGTTCCGTGGGAATTCTCAATGGTCAAAAAGTAGCCTTCACTGGGGAGACAGGCTCTCAGCTGACCAGCTCTCCCACAGTTACAGCTTAGCCGGAGTTTGCTGCGTGAAATCCAGTCTCGGACTGGTCAGGTCTCCCTCCCTGCTGGCACCTCGGTCCTTAGCTCAGGAAGGGACGGTGGGGATCACCCCAGATGGCGTCACAGAGCCTGTGCAGGAAGGTTTACGGTGGGGATCACCCCAGATGGCGTCACAGAGCCTGTGCAGGAAGGTTTTTGGTTTTGTTCTCCAGTACTTACCCTTGGTTTCTCAGGGACCAGGAGAACGCTAAGTGATAAAGATTATAATCTTATTTAACATTTCCTCTAGAAAGATCACTTCTCTTAGGTTCCCATAATAACCAGATTGCAGTGAGAACGCATTCTGGGATCCCCTCTGACCTCAGTCCCTGAGGCCCTTCTGAGTTTCCTTCCCTCACAAATGGGATTCCACTCATATCCCCCCCCCCTTGGGGCTTAGAATTGACACCAGCCCTCCTGGAGGGATTAGTTACCTCTGCCTCCATAGTGACTGGAAGTAAAGCCTGGGCGGTGGAGGCCTTACTGCCATGCTCGTCCTGGCTTCCATCCCCATCGTATAAACTCCTGAGCATAGAGATACCTGCCCGTAGCCGGTATACACTGAAGCCGAAGGCAGGAGAACCGGGAGTTCAAGTCCAGCCTTGGCTGCACAGCTAACTCAAGGCTGTCCTGTGCTCCACGAGACCCTGTTTCAAAAAAGAAGTAAACAGATAGAACTCAGCAGCGAAGGTAGACGGCAGGACACTTGCAATTGTCCTGGCAGAAGTCGCAACATCTTGCAGTGGATAGATCCTTCGGTGTCATTTACCTGAGGTCATGTTTCTCCTCATGCCAAGTGTACGTCTGTACCCAGCATTACATTCTGGCCCCGGGTCAGGCCTTCTGCAGTAGGCATTGCCCCAGGAATGAAGTTTTAAAAAGGAAGACAAGAGACTTGAGAGATGGCTCAGCTCCTGGCACCTGTGTTGGGTAGCTTAGAACCACTTGACTGACGCTCGCTCTCCATATAT
Organism: Apodemus agrarius; assembly: GCA_964023405.1. Taxonomy (NCBI): domain Eukaryota; kingdom Metazoa; phylum Chordata; class Mammalia; order Rodentia; family Muridae; genus Apodemus; species Apodemus agrarius. Next base: position 33,956,406 of record OZ030014.1, on the reverse strand, counting down.
ATATATATATATATATATATATATATATATAGGCTCAACAAGTAAGAGCACTGGCTGCTCTTCTAGGGGACCTTCGTTCAATTTCCAGCATCCACATAGCACACAACCTTTGGTAACTCCAGAGTTACCAGGGTAACACACAGGGCCCCTGAGAGTACTAGGCATGCAGTGGTGCACAGACATACATGCAGACAACACACACACACACACATATTATAATAATGTGGCATGTCTTTTAAAAAGGAAGGCTCGCTGGGTGGTGGTGGTGCACGCCTTTAATCCCAGCACTTGAGAGGCAGAAGCAGGCAGATTTCTGAGTTCAAGGCCAGCCTGGTCTACAGAGTGAGTTCCAGGATAGCCAGGGCTACACAGAGAAACCCTGTCTTGGGGGAAAAAAAAAAAAAAGGTTCATCTGACTGCTAGGGATAAAATCTGCATTTTCCCTTGGCATTCCCAGAGGCAAGCCAAGGCTTCTGTCAGTCTAGCAAAAGCCTCAGTTTGTGGTTAGGAGGGTCACCATCCAGAAAATGGCATTCCGGTACTTCCTGATCCAGAGAGAGCAGCCAGTAGGCTACTGGGCAAAATATTAATAAGAAACATAGAAACTTCCTCTGCAGCTGGTGACCCTGACACAGCATTGCATTGTCAGGAGTCTTGGTCGTCCTGTGGGAAGTAGGCCCTGGGCTCCAGAGTATGGCTGTGGCCTCAGCTCTGAGATCTCTTCAAGACCTAAGTAGAGAGCATCTTTGGTACCCAGCTGAAGAGGAGAGAGCCAAGCAGCAGTTCCTTGCAGCAAACACGGTGTAAGTGTTGCAGCTCTGAGGGGAAAGGTATCCTGGCAACCAGGAGCTAAGCAATACTCCAAAGTCACACATCACAGCAAACACACACACACACACACACACACACACACACACACACGGCCTCTGCCTGGGTGAGAAGCAGCAGAGAACTGAGCAGGACACAGGCTTTATAGAGAGAGTTTCTCGCTGGAGTTTTCAGGTTGGGGAATTAGTGGGTTTTCAAAGTCCTGAGCTGGGGCTTTTGACTCTATAGGGCAGGGCTTGGCCACCTGTGTCTTGGGCCTGGGGACGAGCGCTAAGAGTATTCTGGAGGTCAGGGCCTAGTGGTTGGGAGCATCAGTCTTAAGGCCTGGCTACTCCTCCTCCTGTGCCTTGAAGGGTGTGGTCAGGAAACGTGTGTGACATCATCATTAGATTAGTCTGTGGAACGGGGGTGGCAAGGTCCATGAGACAAGCTTAATCTCCACCATCGGCATCATAGGCTTCTGGCTTCACAGTTAGGGGCTGGCAATCCTGTCAAAGTCTGGTTGGAAATCATTTGGATATCTTGTTGAAGAAATCTAGACAAGTTTGTAAAGCAGGGTGTGTCTAGTAGGATTAAGGAAAGGAGAAGGAGGTTCAGAAGGGTAATATCCAATTCCATATTGGACTGTTGATGATCCACTGGCCAGAGGCATCAAGCTGTTTCATAAGTTTTTTCAGTGATCCCTCTTGAATGTTGGATCTTCTCTTTTACTAAACCTGACTAGTTTGACATAGAAGCAACATTCCTCCCCGCTGTTAACAGATCCTCACTGAGCCGGGCGTGGTGGCGCACGCCTATAATCCCAGCACTTGGGAGGCAGAGGCAGGCGGATTTCTGAGTTCGAGGCCAGCCTGGTCTACAGGGTGAGTTCCAGGACAGCCAGGACTACACAGAGAAACCCTGTCTTGAAAAAACAAAAAACAAACAAACAAACAAACAAAATAGATCCTCACTGGTTTTGTAGCACTACAGCTGACAGTGAGTCTATTTGGCCCTGGATGGTAAGGATGAGCCACCACTGGAGATCCCGAATGAACCTAGAGGAAAACTGACAGGAACAGCTAGAGAAGCAGTCAGCGCTTCCACCCCCGGGGCCACACCAGGAGTTACTCCTGGGAACTGGAGTGGGATGTGACCTGAGCAGCGGGTTTGTCATGCTGTGCTTCCATGAACCCTGTGGTGGGACCTGGCAAGGGTTTGTCACCAGATCACCCCTAGTTTTGGTAAAAGGAGCACCAGGGCACAAGTCCCAGACTACCCAGTGAGTAGGCAGTGCTATAGTTGAGTCACGAAGATAACTGAGGCTTTGTGAATGTTTAGATCTAGAGGTTGGGTGGTAATACTAAGGGTTAAGGTATTACTGCAGTTTGTGGATTCCAGTGTGCCCAAAACCATGCTCCTGAGGAGTTTGAGGCAGTCTATGATACCAGAGAGAAAGATGGGAGGAACATGGGGTGGTAGCAGTGTTTGGCATAGAGCCATGAGCATGCAGCGAGGTGAGAGTCTAATAAGACAATGGGTGAGGCCGAAAGTGGCGCCCCAAGAGGGACACACAACCAACATCCTCCAAAGTGGCCAGGGATTCTGGGAGGTTAAGGTTTGAACCGAGATGGTGTGACAGGTGGTAGATGGATATTGTCTAAAGGGTGATACTGAGATATTAGGCCTTCGAAGAGCGCGCCATCACTACTGACATGGCTACACTTGGGGCTGAGAGAGTGTGCTGTGTAGCCTCTGCATTTTGATCATGCCTGGCAGGCAGCTGTGATAAATTATATAGCGGAAGTTTACCAGTGACCCTTGTCTCCCATCTGGGATGTCATCTGTCCCTTAATTAGGATATAGAAGATTCCCCATTCTTCATAAAAGGCATAGTGCTGTGGTGGTTTAAATAGGTATGATCCCAAAGACTCATGTGTTTGAATGCTTGGTGACAGGAAGCAGTCCTGCGTGTGGCCTTGTTGGAGACAGTGTGCCACAGCGGAGGCAGACCCTGGGGTCTCCTTTTTTTCAAGCTAAGCCCAGGGGACATAGTCTCCTTCTGCTGTCCGAGGCTCACGATGTAGCACTCTCAGCTCCTCTCCAGCACCATGTCTACATGGATGCTGCCATGCTTCCTGCCATGAGGGTAATAGACCAAACCTCTGAAACTGTGAGCCAACCCAATTAAATCTGTTATAAGAGTTGCCCCCGGTCAGGGTATCTCTTCACAGCAATAAAACCCTGACTCAGACAAGTGCTTTATTGAATGTGCATCATGTCTTCCACAGGACCAGTAAGAGCAGCCTCGTAAGCCTTTGGACATCCAAAGAAATCTCTAATTTAATCATAGAGAAAGCAAGCACAGGGCACAGGTGTTTTAGGAATTAGGTGTTATAGGAATAAGTGTCTCCTCTTGGCAAAATGTTGGTGAGCAGTCTTCCAGACCCCACTGCCAAAGCCAAGGCCAGCCTCTGCCTGAAGAGCGGTTCCTGAGAGTGGGCATGTTTGAGAGTGGCCTGGGGGCAACTAGAAGTCAGATCATGGGTTACAAGCTGACAACAGCCTATGTTCTGTTTGAGACAGCTTTCCAGACAGCGCACTCGGCATGCATGTGTTCTCTCTCTCTCTCTCTCTCTCTCTCTCTCTCTCTCTCTCTCTCTCATAATTCCAAAAACTCTCTAGATATCTCAACTCTTACAGATCAAAAGCCCAGTCTTTTACTTACATATTAATTCAGTCAGGTTCACTTTTGATTATCCTATCAATCACCATCCCATGAGCAAAGCCCCCTGATTCTTAGAGACACCAAACACATTGTTTTAAATATTGCAAATGAATTCAGAAATCTGTCTATGTAAGCACAGTCAATAAGCTAGCTGGGTGGGACCCCACTCTGAAATGACCATTCCTACCATGCCTGGGCCTGTACCTAAACTACTACCCCAGGCTGACCTTGAACTCAGTTATATGCCTACCTTTGTTTGTTGTTGTTGTTGTTGTTGTTGTTTTTGGTTGTTTTTTATTTATTTTTATTTATTTATTTATTTATTTATTTACTTATTTATTTATTTATTTATTTTGTTTTTCAAGACAGGGTTTCTCTGTATAGCCCTGGCTGTCCTGGAACTCACTCTGTAGACCAGGCTGGCCTCGAACTCAGAAATCCGCCTGCCTCTGCCTCCCAAATGCTGGGATTAAAGGCGTGCGCCACCACGCCCGGCTTGGTTGTTTTTTTTTTTTTTTGAGATCCTCACTGTTAATAGATCCTCACTGAGCCGGGTGTGGTGGCGCACGCCTATAATCCCAGCACTTGGGAGGCAGAGGCAGGCGGATTTCTGAGTTCGAGGCCAGCCTGGTCTACAGAGTGAGTTCCAGGACAGCCAGGACTACACAGAGAAACCCTGTCTCGAAAAAACAAAAAACAAACAAACAAATAGGCTATGCCTACCTTTGTAAGCACAAACAAAAAACTTAGCTGGATGGGATCTTACTCTGGGATCACTGCTCCTTAAATCTCTCCTTCTTTAGGATCTTTCTGACAAGGTGGCTTACCATACAGCTGCCTCTGTTCCTTCACATCTGTGAAGCTCATTATACAATTCATAGTGCATCCTTATATTTTGCATAGTTGAGAAATTATATATTTTGAACTCCTGTTTTCAGAGTTTTTCCCCTCAGCCTTAAAGGCTGTCCTGAAGTGTTTACCATTTTGCTGAGACGTAGACACACCCTCGACTCCTAGGTGTTATTTCTAATTATCATGGAGCCGTTAAACTTGCCAGGGAGAATATTCCCTGAAGGAGGAAGAACTAAGTCTTACATCCACAGCGGCCATCAACACTCCTGGAGGCCCACACCGTGCTGGCTCTGTTCCAGGGGTAGGAACCATGTCATATAGTTCCTGCCTTGACCAAGCCAAACTCAGCACCCCAAAACATGAGTGGTCTGGTTTAATTAAGTATAGGTTTCCCAAACCTTTGAAATATTAATATAACAAAAGCATAGGGGAGCAAGAATCTGAAACAATTTTTATTACCTTAGATGACTTTTTTTTTTTTTTTTTTTTTTTTTGGTTTTTTGAGACAGGGTTTCTCTGTGTAGTCCTGGCTGTCCTGGAACTCACTCTGTAGACCAGACTGACTCGAACTAAGAAATTCTCCTGCCTCTGCCTCCCAAGTGCTGGGATTACAGGCGTGTGCCACCACCGCCCGGCCGTTAGATGACTTTTTTATGCCCTTTCAACTTGCATTTACCTTAAAACCCAGCTGTGACATCCTCAGGTGTATCTTAGAGATGTAAAACTTGCTTTAGGGATTGTTATTTTGTTTTCTTTTTTCCCCTTTTTTAAATTTAAATTTTATTTTTTATGTGCATTGGTGTTCTGCTTGCATGTCTGTGTGAGGGTGTCAGATCTTGGGGTTACTGGCAGCTGTGAATGCTAGGAATTGAACCTGGGTCCTCTGGAAATGCAGTCAGTGATTTCAACTGCTGAGTCATTTCTCCAATACCCTGTTTGTTTGCTTGCTTGCTTGTTTTGAGACAGAGTCTCACTATGTTGTACTGGCTATCCTGGAAAGCACTCTGTAGACCAGGCTGGCCTCGAACTCAGGTCTACTTGCTCCTTCCTCCCAAGTGCTGGGATTAAAGGCGTGGGCCACTATGCCCAGCTGGGTTTTTACATTCTCCATCTACCCTCTTACCAGAGACATGAGTAGTTATTACTGAGAGCAGTCATTGCCAAGCAAGCTCCTTTGAATGCTTTTGTTTTGTTCTCCTTTGTCACAGTCCAGAGACCCACCTGACATAGGACAGAGGTTTTGAAGTGAATCTTTACACAAACACGCTTGGGTCTAGAGGAAGATCCATAACCCACCTCCACAGCCAACTTTCCAACAAATCAGAACAGCACAAAACAACTTTAATATTATCCACATTCGAAAGATACTTGAATCCCTGCTGATCTGAATTCAATGACTAAAACGACCAAACAAAGATAAATTCTGTGCCCTGGCCAACAAAGCAGGCATGGCAAATGGCATTTGTGGGTGGTGGCCAGCATCTGGCAGCTGCAGAGAAGGTAGAAGCAACTGAGCAGGCTTGGTCAGGTGGGGCCTCAACGTTGGGCTCCAGTAAGCGGGTACGATGAAGGGCACCGCGGGAAGAGGACGTGCACACAGAGGAAAATTTGGGCCAGCAGTGAGTAAACCTGGTAAGATTGGGGCAAGGGGATGGTAGAACGCCCTTTATCTGCTTTAAAATATGCTAAAGGCTAGAGGAGCGAAAATAAGTCATAAACAAATTACCCAGTTTTTGATTTTTATAGGAGAAATCTGTCCTTGGTTCCCTGAGGAGGGAACAATGTGTTTACAGACATGGGAGAAAGTGGGCAAAGGGATAAAAAGGCACTATACAACAAAGTGTGGTCCTGAAAGAATTCCCATAGATGCTGTGAGCCTTTGGACCCTCGTTAGAGACACCTTAGATCCTAGACATGAAAGTATAAGATTAGTTAAGATTCTGGAAGATGCAGGTAAGGAGAGCAAGAGGAAAGATGAACCGTTCCGTCCACACCTCCTATTTCCGAGGTCTCAGACTAGTTAGGAAAGAGAGGCGAGCCTCTTGATCCCGGAGACAAAATCCAATGGGAGAAAGAGGCTGCTAAGTACCATAATGAGGATCGGCCTCCTTCTTGGGACTCTCTTAAGGTATTTTTCAAGAACGAACAGGCAAGGATAGCCCAGAGACAGAAGAAGATGAAACAAAAAGAATTAGCTCGGTTTGTTGAAAGACTTGAGCAAGTTCTTGAGGAACAAAAGAGTAGTGAAAGTTCATATTCCAAGGAGGACGCACCAATCGCAGAACCAGAAATGAAGATGCGGCCTCCTCCAGTGGCTCTCAAAGGTGTGGCCTCCTCCAGTGGCTCTCAAAGGTGTGGCCTCCTCCAGTGGCTTCCAAAGGTAGCAGGAAGGAGGGAGGCCTCTTACTTCAAATCCTGGGGTTTCTCTGTCATCACCCCTTCAGACAGGACTGAAACAGGCTGCAGAACGAGTGTGTACACGTCAAATTGTAAAGACTTGTCCAGAATGTCCTCAGTTTCTACCTGTACCACATAATGGTGTTAGTCCATGAGGACTTACACCTAATTGAATATGGCAAATGGATGTTATTCATATTTTTGAATTTTGGAAAATTAAAATATATACATATGAATATTGACAATTTTTCAGGCTTTCTAGTTGCAACTGCTTTAACAGGAGAGGCAACTAAAAACGTAATTAGTCATTACCTGTGTTGTCATTCTATACTGGGTGTTCCCAATCAGATTAAAACAAATAATGGACGTTGGGCGGTGGTGGCGCATGTCTTTAATCCCAGCACTTGGGAGGCAGAGGCAGGTGGATTTCTAAGTTCAAGGCCAGCCTGGTCTACAGAGTGAGTTCCAGGACAGCCAGGGCTACACAGAGAAACCCTGTCTCAAAACAAAACAAAACTAAACTAAACAAAACTAAACAACAATTCCAGGACAGCCAGGGCTACACAGAGAAACCCTGTCTCGAAAAAACCAAAAAACCCAAAAAAACAAAAACAAACAAACAAACAAACAAACAACAAAAACCAGATAATGGAACTGGCTATTGCAGTCGAGCATTCGAGCCTTTCTGTCAACAATTTAATATTACCCTTATTACTGGGATTCCTTGTAATCCTCAAGGACAAGGTATTGTGGAACAGGCCCATGGAAATTTAAAACAATATTTTCATAAAATTAAAAAGGGGGAGTTATACCCCTGTACACCACAAAACTATTTGAATCATGCTCTTTTTATTCTAAATTTTTAAAATTTGGACATGCGTGGACGTTCAGCAGCTGAGCGTTTTTGGCATCCCCACACTTCCACTACGTATGCTTCAGTGAAGTGGAAAGATCCTATGACAGGCCAGTGCACCGACCCTGAACTCATATGGGGATAAGATCACGTTTGTGGTTTTTCACTGGAAGAAAACAGGGCTTGATGGCTGGTAGGGAGGCTGGTGCGACAAATGGAACAGGCCATGGCTCTGCGGAACAACCCCACCCTCTTGCTGATTCCCCTACTGATGATGACAATTCCTGCAGACGGTGAAGTCCACTGCGCCTATGTTCCTGACCCAACACTGATACATCCTGCAGTATGGTTCAGACCAGAGATTCTCATAACCAATAAATAAAGCTTTGCCCCATAGATATTCAGGGCTTCCCCAACACCAAAACCATCCCACATGACAGCCGTGCACTTCAGGGGGAGTGCTAGCTAGCTTGAATAGAATAAAGACACTGCTGTGAGTTGCATCAGATCAGCTCCTGCCTACTTTGGTGGATCACTAACATTTCCCTGGCACTACACTCCCTGTCAGAGTTGGCAGTGGTCCAACCAAGGGAACCTGAGCCCCCTTAGTCATCTATCACAAGGCCTAAGAGGTTGTCTGGAAAGTGACCTGGACCTGATGTGCTCATGCCTTGAGGAACATGAGGGCAGTTAACAGCCCAGTGTCCACCTTGATGGCACCTTGGATATGGTGGGGGTGGTTTATTAGGGATCTAGTAAGCCCGGGCCCAGACCCTTCTGGCCTCATTTTGTAAGACCCCGAACCTCAGTCAGTGGTACTTACTTCAAGATGCTCCTGAGTGAGACACCGAGATGCAGATCCATGCAAAAGCAAGAGGTTTATTTTCCAGCGCTTCAGGGTTGACCTTCAAATTAGGCCCTCAAGGCGAGTGACTAGAAGGCAACCCCAAGTGGCTATTGCAAGCAGTTCTTATATTTTTTTCAGGGGCACAGGTTCCATCAGCAAGGCTACAGTCCAAACTTATTGGCTAGGCATATTGATCTTTAAATCTGTTGACTAGCAAGCATGGGCAGATCATGACATGTATTTGAACTCTACCTGGGACTTTCTGGAGGGTCGGGTGACTATCAGTCAGTACATTCTGCGGTTTTTCTGAGAATTGTTTACTCAAGAATGTTCCTGTGAGTGGAGAATGGAACTTGGCCCAGCCTTGACCCCAGGCAGGAGGGTGAAGCTGGTGGGGAAGGGGGTAAGACTGGCGAAAGCCCTTAGGGTCCTGTAGGCAAGGGAGCTTGGGAAGTTGCTTTGTCTGACTGAAAGGACTTAGCTCGTATCAGATAGTTTTATTTTCAGGCTTTTTGTTGTTGTTGTTGTTGTTGTTGTTTCTCCCGTGGTGCCGCCTTGAAGGCCACGGCTAAGACTTCTGCCTATGGAGTTAGGGGCCTCTCTAGAGGTTTAAACCTCTCTAGAGGTTTAAATTTGGTCATAACATCAGGGAAACTCTGAGAGAAGTAGCTCTTTAAGGGCATGCTTATGGAGACCGACCAAGAGGCAAGGACCTGTTTGTATGTGCTCTAGCCTGGCCCCTGGTATGTGCCTGCAGTTCTCAGGGAAAAGGTCACAGGAATGTCATCAAAAGTCAATCAAAGACTGTAACTCTGGGGAAGAGTATTATTGGTGAGAATCATAAACATTCTGAAATGTAAGGTTGTAAGGTTGGTAATACATTGCAATTCTTTAATTATACACAACATTCCTATAAATCTTGAGGTACTGAATGTTACACAATAATCTTACAAATATTAAGATGACACTTATACTTTAACAAAAATTTTAGAGCATTAAAGTAAAATCAAAAGAATATGAGGTGAGCCAGGCACTAGCAGCTCACACCTTTAATCTCAGCATTTAGGAGGCAAAGGTAGGAGGACCTTTGTTTGAGTTTGAGACCAGACTGTGTGCAGAGTGAGTTCCAGGACAGCCAAGGCTACACAGAGAAACCCTGTCTCAAAAAAATCAGGAAAATGAGGGTTGTAAAGATGGCTCAGTGGTTAAGAGTATTGACTGCTCTTCTAGAGGCCCTGAGTTCAGTTCCCAATAACCACATAATGGCTCACAACCATCTGTAAAGGGATCCAGTGTCTTCTTCTGGTGTGTCTGAAGAAAGCTACAGTGTTTTCATGTAAGTAAAATCAATCAGTCTATCTATCTATCTATCTATCTATCTTTAAAAACAAACAAAAAGTATGAGACGAGTAGCAATAGTCCCCACTGGGACTATTATTTTTATTTTTATTTTACTCTCCTTTTTCTGTCACATAATCAAGTGGCTTGCCTCAGATGGGACAGAGATTTTGGAGGAAATATTTGAATTTATATGATGAGTCTTCCCTAGGACTACCACCTATGGTCAGTGCTCAGGAAACACAATCCAGTTGAAATATTTATGGGGCGAGAGGGGGAGCAGGGAACTGGATAGAACATTTATCTTCTGCATTAAAATGGTGGACAGGGGACTCGGCTTTGAGAAAATCTTCTGCAACAGGATAGGATCTAACTTTTTTTTTTTGAGACAGGGTTTCTCTGTGTAGCCTTGGCTGTCCTGAAACTCACTTTGTAGGCCAGGCTGGCCTCAAACTCAGAAATCCGCCTGCCTCTAACTCAGAAATCCGCCTGCCTCTGCCTCCCAAGTGATGGGATTTAAGGCGTGTGCCACCACCTCCTGGCCAGGGTCTAACTTTTTTTGTTTGTTTGTCTTTCAAGACAGGGTTTCTCTATGTAGCCCTGGCTGTCCTGGAACTCACTCTGGAGACCAGGCTGGCCTCGAACTCAGAAATCCGCCTGCCTCTGCCTCCCGAGTGCTGGGATTACAGGCGTGCGCCACCACGCCCGGCTCCAGGGTCTAACTTTTATCTACAGAAAGTTACAAGGTATTGGGTTCTATTTTGCTTTTTTTTTTTTTTCAGTCTTTGCTTCCTGAATGTTTTTCACTTTGATAAGTCTGTTACTGTACCAAATGCGCCCCAGGCCCTTGCCCAGGACAACACCATGTTGTTGACCTTTTTTACATTTCACATTTATTTTTGACACAGGGTCTTATAATGTAGGCCAGGCTGGCTCTAACTCGAAGAGATCCACCTGCCTCAGTCTCCTGGGTGCCGGGATTAAAGACAAGTGCCATCATTTTCTATTTCATGTGTATGCATGTTTTGCCTGCATGTATGTTGCTGTACCTGGTGCTCCAGGCCAGAAGAGGTCGTGTATCCCTTGGAAATGGAGTTACAGATGGTTGGAAGTCCCCACGTGGTGCTGGGAATCAAACCTGGGTCCTCTAACAGCTGAACTGCCTCTCCAACCCTTAATCCCTTTGACACTCATCTAGTAATGAGCAGCAGACCATGACGCAAGAGTTCTGAGTGGACTAGTTCCTTAGTGTGTGCCACCAATCCTCGGGTATTTAACAATTCCTTGCAGAGTCCCACTGTAGTGAAGTGGTGTAGTGACCTGTAGTAGAAACACAAAGGAAATAAGAAAAGTCTCCTGCCCATAAGCCAAAGGTGTAGTAGGATAATGGCTGTGGCGACATCTTCAAGTGCTGTTACATAATGGCATTGTCCCAGGCTAGAGCATAAAGCAGAACTATGGTAGAATGTGGCAGTGGGCGCAAATTCTGCGGTACTTAAACAGGTGAAGGTTCTGCGATGAAAATGAAGCTTTTCTAGTTTTGGGACGACTGTTTACCCACATTGTGCTAACGCTTTATAAATCTCCAAGAGCCCCCTAGCGGCTACTGTTCAAATGAGGAAGCCGGGATGCAGAAATGTAAGGAATTCAAAGGCTCACAGAGTCGGAGACACATTTTTATTTCCCCAAATCCTCCACAAATAACCTCCACCCAAGTGTGAGCGACAAGTCTGTCCTTCAGGTTTCCAGGGATAAAAACACCACCTAAGAAAGAAGGTCAACGTCTGTAGAGCCCATGCCGGAAGTGTGGCGTCAGCGCCATAGCGGAAGCTGCAGGAGCATCGTGGGAAACCTTTAAATTGTTCACAAGCGGCCGGGTTCGAAACTCATAAGTTTAACTCATAAGTGCTGTACCTAGACGTGTATCAGACTCTAGAAATCTTAGAAGGGATGCAAAGGAAACTGGAGGGTTTTTTCCGAAATCAGGGCTAGCAAGACCATTTTTTCAGACGCTCACAACCGCTAAGGAATCCTCAGGCTCCCCCTGAGTCCTCCAGCGTGAGCGAGAGTCCCATCTCTATGATCAAGGAGATATAGAGGCGGGCCTCTCTACCCCGCCTGGTGAGGCTGCGCATGAGCAGTAATTGAAGCTCCGGGAAGATGGCGGAGGAAGGGTGAGTGTGTTCGTGTTTGGATCTCTCTAGTGCGGCTTTGAGAATCCGATGCCATCCTTTCTGTTTGTACCGAGGTGATACAAAAGGATGCTGTGGGATGTGGACAGAGAATAAAAAGGCTCCATATTATGCAGAAAAGGTGGGGACTGAGATGCTGTAACAGCGGATCGGATATCTCGGGCAACTTTTGAGGCAGCTAGGAAAGGAACTGAGGCTCGGAGCGGAGAGTGGCTGGAGAGTGCCAGAGTTGGCTTCGCTCAGCTTGGCCGTCCTAATATGTTTTTCACAGTTTCGTACACATGTATAGTGTATTTTGGTCGTATCCTCTTACCTCATCACCTCCTATTCCCCTCCGTCTTCCATCAAGCTCTTTTTTTCCCCCAAGTCCCCCTCCTACTTTCGCATCTGTAGACCAAGCTGGCCTCGAACTCAAAAATCCACCAGCCTCTGCCTCCCAAGTGCTGAGATTAAAGGCGTGCGCCGCCACTGCCGGGCTCTAGCTTGATTTTAATTACTCTTCTTGGTAAACCTGCAACAGCCCCAACCCCGGATTTTACTAGAATTTCCTTGCCGCTAGTGACTGTGATAGGTTATAGTTGTTACTACGGACCAAAACGATTCCAGAGACCAAAGGTTTTCCCGTGACTTGTTGTTTCGAGGCAGGGTTTCTCTGTGTAGTCCTGGCTGTGCTAGAACTCACTCTGTAGATCAGGCTGGCCTCGAATTCAGAAATCCACCTAATCCCGGCACTTGGGAGGCAGAGGCAGGCGGATTTCTGAGTTCAAGGACAGCCAGGACTACACAGAGAAACCCTGTCTGGGGGGGGGGGGGGACAGACAAATCCATTTGCCTCTACCTCCAAGTGTTGATTACAGGCGTGCGCCACCACCGAGATTGCTTTCCCGAGATTTTTAAGGCCTTCGGGGATGATTGAGAAACCATATGTCCCCGGAAGACCAGGATCTCGAATTGTTTGGAAAGCCACTGAATGTTGGTTTAGTAATTTTCGTTGATGTCAATTTTTCTTTATCAGGGAAAGAAAAAAGATCCCTTTGGTTCCCGAAAATCTCCTGAAAAAGAGGAAGGCTTATCAAGCCCTCAAAGCCACTCAGGCCAAGCAGGCACTTTTGGCAAAGAGAGAGGTAATTCTGGGGTGCAGCAGGGGAGGGATATTAGGATTTGTAGTGATGAATGTTTTAGTGTTTGTTGACCTAGATCTGTCACCAGCTCTCTCCCTGGTTTTTCCCATCTAGTTCAGTTCTTCATTTAAGCAAAGGTTTACCCAACAGCATCTTTCTGTGAGCCCAAATACTAGAACAGCAGGAGGGAAAAGTGAAGACATTTTCTGAATTCAAATTAAGTGGCAAAACACCAAATTTGGCAGGAAAAAAATAGAGTATTAAATTTTTTTTTTTTTTTTTTTTTTTGGCTTTTTCGAGACAGGGTTTCTCTGTGTAGTCCTGGCTGTCCTGGAACTCACTCTGTAGACCAGGCTGGCCTCGAACTCAGAAATCCGCCTGTCTCTGCCTCCCAAGTGCTGGGATTAAAGGCGTGCGCCACCATCGCCCGGCGAGTATTAAATTTTTTGTTGGTTTTTATTGTTTGTTTCTTAGACTGGGTCTGAAATACTATGTGACCAGGCTGGCCTCAAACTAACAGATGAGCCTAATTGGGCCTCTAGAACGCTGGGGTTAAATTGCCAGCTGTGGGACACGTTTATCATTTCAGCGATAGAGAGTTCGGCTGTTTAATGAGAGCCTGTCTCAGACCAAAAGTATCCAACAGTTTTTAAAGTTTATTTAGAATTGTGTGTATGTGTGGATTCTGCACACAGAATATACAAAATTTTTGAATGAAAAGAGAAAAAAATCCTCTGGTATTTAATGACCCTAACACAGTGTTGGGTTTCATAATCACGCGCATTCAATGGTACCAGCATGCAACCTTAACCCACACCCTCCTTCATGATGCCTTAGGTTCTCAGTTCTGTCCTGTCAGCTCCTCACGCGCCCCTTATGTAATGCCCTGCCCACCTTTGCAGCCCGTGGGAGAGACGAGCTCTCTTATTAATGGCTCCTGGATTTATTGTGGAGGGGAAGAGGTAGTGACGTTGTTCTCTCTGCCACAGAGAAAAGGCAAACAGTTCAAGTTTAGACGACTAGAATCTTTCGTGCATGATTCCTGGCGGCAGGAACGCGACAAGGTGCGTGTCCGACGACTAGAAGTGAAGCCTCGTGCTTTGGAGGTGCCTGACAAACACTCCTTGGCCTTCGTTATCCGCATGGAAAGGTACAGTACCACTGTGTTTTCAGAGTCCCTGGAATAGGTAAACTTTTGGTTCAACTTTAGATGTCTCTAGGGAAATAAAGCCCAATGTACAACTAAAGATCACGTCCTTGGATTCGGAGTTAGGGCCACAGGTGACATAAGGCAGGCAGGGACGCAGACACTGGGGTGAAGGCGGGGCTCTTTAGTGATACCCTTTTTTTTTTTTTTTTTTTTTTTTTTTTTTAAGGTTTTTCGAGACAGGGTTTCTCTGTGTAGTCCTGGCTGTCCTGGAGCTCACTCTGAAGACCAGGCTGGCCTCGAACTCAGAAATCCGCCTGCCTCTGCCTCCCAAGTGCTGGGATTAAAGGCGTGCGCCACCAACGCCCGGCTTTTTTTTTTTTTAAGATTTGTTTTATGAGCCAGGCGGTGGTGGCGTACGCCTGTAATCCCAGCACTCTGGAAGGCAGAGGCAGGCAGATTTCTGAGTTCGAGGTCAGCCTGGTCTACAGAGTTCCAGGACAGCCAGAGCTACACAGAGAAACCCTGTCTCAAAAAACAAACAAACAAACAAACAAACAAACAAAGCTGGCGGTGGTGGCGCACGCCTTTAATCCCAGCACTTGGGAGGCAGAGGCAGGCGGATTCCTGAGTTCGAGGCCAGCGTGGTCTACAGGGTGAGTTCCAGGACAGCCAAGGCTACACAGGGAAACCCTGTCTCTAAGAAGAAAAAAAAAACAAATTAAAAAAAATGATTTGGCCGGGCGGTGGTGGCGCACGCCTTTAATCCCAGCACTTGGGAGGCAGAGGCAGGCGGATTTCTGAGTTCGAGGCCAGCCTGGTCTACAGAATGAGTTCCAGGACAGCCAGGGCTACAAAGAGAAACCCTGTCTCGAAAAACCAAAAAAAAAAAAAAAAAAAAAAAAAGATTTGTTTTATGTATATGAGTACACTGTAGCTGTCTTGAGACACATCAGAAGAGGGCAGCAGATCCCATTACAGATGGTTGTGAGCCACCACATGGTTGCTGGGAATTGAACTCAGGACCTCTGGAAGAGCAGACAATGCTCTTAACTGCTGAGCCATCGCTCCAGCCCCCTAGTGATACCCATTCTTAAGTAGGAAACACAGCTTGACACAAGACATGGGCCTTGAAAGCCAGCCCTGAAGCACAGAGAACGACAAGATATGAAGAAGTTTAGTGTTGCTCATGGACGCATGTCCTATGACGGTTTGAAGATACAGGTACCGTGCCAGGAGGCAGTGTTCCCCACTTAGCAGGCTTCATATTTCCCCCGCCCACGCCCCCAGCTCAAATACAGCTTTGAACCTCTTGGTAGTAGACCTGAGTTTAGAACTCAGGAGCTTTGCTCTCTGCACGCTTCCTGGACTGGACTCCCCTGGCTCTGATGTCAGACTCAGATCTGCTGTGGATGCGCTCCATGCCTTTACTACCCAGGGAAGCAGTCTGGCTTCTGTAGGTAGACTACTTGATCATATAGCCTAGCATCCCCACTGCCCACCAACACTTCCCCCACCAGTCCATCGTTCAGGACTATCCTGTAGCGCCCAGGGATTGCTCCACACATGGGACATGGTCTGTTTGCACTCTGCCTCCCACTACACTGAGCTCTGAGGTGAATTCTGTGTGCCCAGTAACACTGTTAGCGTTTCAGAATTGCTTGCAAACAGACCAGCATAGACTGGGGTCAGACACCTGACTGTTGGTTTCAGGATTGAAGGAGTGAGTTTATTGGTAAAGAGCACCATCATGAAACTTGGCCTGAAGAAATTGTTCAGTGGCGTTTTTGTCAAGGTCACCCCTCAGAGTGTAAGAATGCTGCGCACGGTGGAGCCTTATGTGACCTGGGGGTGAGTACCATTTCCCATGTGGATTCTGTCGTACTTAGTCTATGGAGATCAATGCTTGAAGCCACCGTAGTAGTGCTTTGCTGAGTGTGGTGGCTCGCACCTAAATCCCAGCACTTGGAGCTACAGCAGGGAGGTTGCTGTGGGTCCCAGGCCAGCCTGAGCTATGCTGCTGTAAGACTCTCAAAGAAACAAAAACAAACTTTAATACTGAGCATGGTGTCTTGGGCCTGCAATCTCTGTGCACCAAAGACTGAGGCAGGAGGACTGCTGTAAGTTTGAGGCTACCATAGGCTACGGAAATAAGACCTGGCTTCAAAGCATATTCAGTGTTTAAGTATATGCTCAAGCCTGAGCTTGGGTTTCCATTCGGCTGGCAAGTTGGCTCACCGCAGACTCCTGTGTGGCTCAGGGCCCTCCAGCCTCTGGCTCAGGGTGAGGCTTGCAGCAGTGAGCCCCTCTGCTTCTCCGCTGTCCTCAGTGGTGTCTCCCAGTGGTCCACTCCCTGCTGTGGGAGGTGGAGGTGGGAGGATCCCTTGCCTCTCCTCAGCCTGCTCTTAGTGCCAGTGTCCCTGTTGTGTCTTTTGTAGATTTCCAAATCTAAAGTCTGTCCGGGAACTCATCTTGAAACGTGGACAAGCAAAGATTAACAATAAGACGGTCCCTCTGACAGACAACACGGTGATCGAGGAGCACCTGGGTGAGCTGCCGCCTGGGCTTGGGGGCTGAGAGCCAGGGCTGGGGTGCAGGGTGTATTCTTGGACCTGACAGTCCCAGCGATTGCTTTCTTTCCCTGTATCCTGGCTACGTAGTGATCGCAGGAATCTACGTCCTCTTTGTTTTTCAGGGAGATTTGGTGTCATTTGCCTGGAAGACCTCATCCATGAAATTGCCTTCCCTGGGAAGCATTTCCAGGAGATCTCTTCATTCCTGTGCCCTTTCCTCCTTTCTGTGGCCCGCCATGCTACCAAGAATAGAGTGGGCTTCGTCAAGGAGATGGGCTCCCCCGGCTACCGGGGAGAGCGGATCAACCAGCTCATCCGGCAGCTCAACTAGAGCAGGAGCAGGTGAGGCGGGGGTGCTGTGGTGTGGGGCTCCTGTCGCCCAAGACCAGCCTGGGCTTGAAGAGCGCCTAAGGAGGGGTGTCGGGAGCGGGGAAACAATGGCTCGAGGTCAAATGTTGGGTCCACGCTGGCAGCCTGTGCTCTGCTCTGGGCAGCTGGCCAGACTGCTCTCTGCTCTGCTTGAGACTGGAGAGCTCGTCTCCTGCAGATCATAAGCACAGCCTTTTCTTTCACATCCATCCAGATATCTACCCCAGGTTCCTACAGTCAGCACTCCGTGACCATAGCTCCTTAATTCTTAGGAGACCGCAAATGGACTTTTTCTTTTAACTTTGCAAAAGACCCTGTCCTGAAATTACCATTTCTATCACGCCTGGGCCTAACCTTGCTCTGTCCCTAGGCGACCCTGGACCCAGGAATCTGTCTTTTTAAGCATAAACAAGAACAACAACAAAGCCTAGCTGGGTGGGCTCTCCCTGAGTCTCTCCCTTGCTGACAAGCTGGCTCTCAGGGCCCTTGCCTTTGTTCCTTTGGATTTGTTAAGCCCTCACGTAATTCATATTGCATCCTTATTTTTTTTTAAAGTTAGATATTTTTGAACCCGTGGTTTTAGAGTCCTTTTCCACAAACTTCAGGGCTATTCTGAAATCCCCAGCTTTTACCATTGCTGAGACATGAGCAGGGTCTTGGCCCCCTGGAAGGTGGGAAAGAGACACATTCCTGAGGAGTGTAAATTGTTACACAAACAGGCCTTACTCCCATAGCAACCTTCAGCACTCACGGACGCCCACACCTGCTAGCCCTGGCCCCGGGGGCAGGGGCCATGTCATTCTGTCTTCCACGGAGGCCGTGCCAGACCCAGCACTGGTGTGGGCCAGCCAGGGACACTTTGCCATTATTGGCTCGGAGAATCTTTATTGGGTCGTCTTTGTGGCAAGAAGTCTTACTCACTGAGCCATCTTGTCTGACTTGGTGGGCCATGCTCGTCACCTGTAAGTCCCTCTGTGAGCTGGAGGTGTAGTTAGAAGTTGAAACCCTAGCACTGCAAGAAGAGTTCTTCCTGTGTGAAGACAGGAACAAGCATTGACCTGTGGAAAGGGACCGTGCCTGATGCAGCTCTGTTAGGTCCCGGGCTAGAGGATGTCTCTGTTGCTGGGGACCTTTAGCCTGCAGTGGAGAAGAAATGACGCTGTCCCAGGTTGGGATTGGTTTCTTGACATAGCTGTGTTTCCTTCCTTAGGTTTTCCAAAAGTACGCACTGGAAGTGTTTTTGTTTAAAATTAATGAGTATCTTCAGAGAAGATTCCTTTCTGCCTTCAGAAGCTGAAGGAAGGGGCCGGGAGAAGGACAGTAGAGTGTGAGCATCAGAGACGGAGACACTTAACACAGCCCATCCACGGGGAGGCCGCGTATTCTCCATGCTGGCTGCCCGTGTCTGGAATCGGCACAAGCTGTGGAGGAAGCATTACCCTGCTCTTCTGCCTTCTCCGTTTTGGAGTTTAATGTTGGGCAACTAGCCCAGACATTCCCTCCCGCCCCCTCCAAGACTCTTAAAGCAGTGGGCCAGACCAACGGGCACACTTGAATCTGGACAAAGAGGGCCTTGGTTTATTTTTTTATTTTTGTCAGGGTGGGTGGTTTGTTCAAGGCAGGGTCTCCCTGTATAGCCCTGGCTGGCCTTAAACCCCACAGCAACCCTGCCGCCGCCACCTCCTCCTCCTCCTCCTCTTCCCCCTCCTTCCCTCCTCCTCCTCCTCCTCTCCTCGGTGCTGAGATTGTAGGCATACAAGCCTGAGGGTTCCTCAGACAGAAAGGTGGCAAAGACCATGCTTGGTCTTGTGCTGTGAGGCCATGTCACAGCTGCACTGCCCACGTTTGGACCTCTGCTTGCTGCCCCTGGGTTGGTGTAACGGCATTTGTGCCCTGGCCAGCAGTGACAGTCCTTTCCTGTAACACACATATCCGTGCAGTGTGCTTGGGACTCCATGGCAGTGATGCACACCACCGTGGCCCCTGGACGCTGGTTGGTTATGCGCATTGGTCTGTTAAGCTGGTCTCATTCTGTGCTCCAGGAGGGGACTGAAGTTGAATCACTTGTTTTCTATTAAGAACTGGTGTTTGGCTGGGCCTGGTGGTGGGTGTATACCTTCAGTCACAGTGCTTGGGAGGCAAAGGCAGGCAGACCTGAGTTCAAGGCCAGGCAAGCCTGCTCTACAGAGTTCCAGGCTACCCAGGGTTACATAGAAAGTGTTAAACAAAAACCAATGCAGTGATAGACTGTTGTTTCCTAAACCACATGTGCCAAGGAAATGCCCACTAATTTTGCCATTGGCTTAAGGATTCCCATGTGCCCTTTCCTTAAAACCCCTGCTAGGGGTCCACATTCCTAAGTAATGTTTGCCTTGAGCTTTTCGGCAGCCTTGGCATCGTGAGGCCCTCAAAACATCCGTGTGAGGCTGTCAGTGCCAGCGCGGGCACAGTGATGCTCACCACATGCCAGTCACAGGGCTAGTGCTTCAGAGAAAACCTGCCAGGGACCAGTGCTCATGTTAGCACTGGGAAATGGGCTGACCAATTTGGCCTTGCAATCTTGGAGAAACAGTTGCAGCTTTTGACGTTCTGGGGTCTGAATCCTGCATCTTAAGTCCGGGAGCACTGTAGTGTGGAGTGCTTGTCTCCTGGGCGAGCTGAGCTGAGCTTCCATTTCGGCCGCTCAGAATTGAAAGCAAGTTTTCCACTATATAGTAAAAGGTTATTTTTGAGATTTATTTGTGTGAGTATATGCGTTTTGTGGGTCCCAAACTAGCCAGGAAGTATGCATGCCCTGGAGCCAGAGTTATGGGCAAATGAAGGCTCACAGATGTGGAGGCTGGGCCCAGTTCTAGGCCCCTGCAAAAGCTCTTAGTGCCTCCAGCCCCAAAGGTAATTAAAAGGCATTGTGCTTGCCGGGAGGAACATGACCAGCCAGGGTTACAGACTCAAGCGAGTGGTGCCCTCTAACCATGAGTTAACACCCCCAAAACAAGAAGTGGGGCTGTCCATATTGCTGGAGATCAGCCAGGTCTATTAGCGCCTTAACTCTAGCTAACATACTGCCATTTGGGTTCTATAGAATATGGAACTGAGCCTGTTTGAAGGCCTGCCGCAAACCGTGGTGTGGTGTCACTATGGAGGCAGACGCTGACTCCCAAGAACAGACTTTAAGGGGCCCAAGGTGGGCTCAGTGGTTAAAAGCTGTTCACACAGTCCAGGGCATCTGGCACCTACCACCGGTTTCTCAAGGCTTGCGGGAGGAAGGGGAGAGAGCTTGATGCTCCTTCAGAAATCTTGGGGTTAGCGACAACTACAGTTTCAGCCTTGGAGATGGCAGGTGGGTAAGACACCTGCTGCCAAGCCAGAGCTTAGCTGGGAGGTCAGGTGCATGGTGGGAGGAGAAAGAACTCCCACGGGTGTGTGTGTGTGTGTGCGCGCGTGCGCGCGCGCCAACTACCAAACTGCCCATGCTCACACTGACTGACTTGGTTGGTTCCAAGAATCAGGATTTTGTAAAACTTATTTGATGTATATGAGTACACTGCAGCTGTCTTCAGACACAAGAGGGCATCGGATCCCATGATATGTTGTGAGCCACTATGTAGTTTGCTGGGAATTGAACTCAGAACCTCTGAAAGAGCAGCCAGTGCTCTTAATCACTAAGCCATCTCTCTAGCGCCCGCAAAAACCAAGATTTCTATGTATCATTCTGGGAAGGAACGTTTTCATCAAACCCTAAAGGACTGCAAAATTAGAAGTGCCTTTTAGATAGCAGTTTATCAGAATAAGCTGACCCAGGAGGCCGTGCCCTCTTACGGTGACAAGGGAGACTTGTTTCCTTTATGCAAATGGACTAGAACACAGTATGCAGTTGAGATTAAGCGTCCAAAAACAAAATTACTGGGCAACATTGAATCCCTCAGGGCCACTGGGTCTGGGTGAGACAGGTCATGGCAGATGCAGAACGGTAAGTAAAGGTGGCAAGCGTCCGGACTCAAGTTCGTGTAGGACCCCGTCATGCCCCCCCTGAATCTCAGCTACGAAACACCTCGAGCCTCAGGAACCTCTTGGGCCTCCGTCGAGCTGAGCAGCTGGGATGCCCCGGACGACTCCTCGGCGGTCGGAGGCTGCGTCCTCGTGTCTAGGGCGATGCGGGATGCGGCTGCCGAGCCCGCGTCTTCCCAGGGCTTGGGCCTCCGTGGCAGCAGAGACGCGGTGGGTTCACTGTGGGTTGCAGTGATGTGACGTTTCTCCAGGCCCGGGAGCTCCTGGTCCTTCTGGACCAGATGCAGGAGCTCCGCCAGAGTTACCGAGGCAGGAGCCTGCTCAGCAGACGCCAGCTTTCCGCTCATGCTGCAGACAGCGCGCCACGTTCGTTCCTTTCCTGCCACCAGCTCACCGCCCGACCAGGCCACAAGCACTTCCGGGTGGCATGGAAGCAACCATCTTCGTGGAAAGTGAAGGGGAGACCTAACACCATATAAAGGAACTTAGCCCAGGGTAGACCTCAGAACCCGGGCTATTCGTGCAGAAGCTGTGTGTGTGTGTGTGTGTGTGTGTGTGTGTGTGTGCGCGCGCGCAATGAATAAGCTATTCGTGCAGAAGCTATGTGTGTGTGTGTGTGTGTGTGTGTGCGCGCGCGCAATGAATAAGCCAAAAAGTGAGGTTTTGCACCAGTGAAACTTGTCTCAGTGAGGAGGCGTGGCTGTAAAAAGCACCTCCCGCCAGGCGGTGGTGGCGCACGCCTGTAATCCCAGCACTTGGGAGGCAGAGGCAGGCGGATTTCTGAGTTCGAGGCCAACCTGGTCTACAGAGTGAGTTCCAGGACAGCCATGGCTACAGAGAAACTCTGTCTCGAAAAATCAACAACAACAACAAAAAAGCATCTCCCTTCGGCACATGCAGATGCGCGCGCGGTTTTCGCGAAGGCCGAGGAGTGGCTTCTTAGTTTCTTTGTCTCCGGCTAAAGTCCATACTGTGATTCTGTCTGCTTTTCCCAAGCGCGCGCGCTTTTCGTATTTGCTAATTGTGGTACTAAGGATCAAATCCCCGTTTGTTTGTTTACTGTTGTTTGGGGTGTGTTGTCTAGTTTGGTCTTGAGGCAAGGATGCATCATCTCCCCGTGTCTGCTGCACTGCAGCTCCCAGCTGGGACGTTCCGGCTTCTGTATCGAAGCTAGCCTGACAAGATGCAGCGCCCCACGCTTGTAATACCATATGTTCGGCCGTCCTGAGCTACATACTGAAACATGTAAATATATAATAAATAAACAGCTTGATCTGGCACACCCCAGAAATCAGTAAGTAAAGCATACTTTGCATAATGGTAAAAGCACCCAGCAGGTGTAAATAACCCTAGGAAGCCCAAAAACGTGGGTGAGATAGCTCAGCAGGTAGGGCTGTTGCGCTTCATTACCGCCCCCAAGGTAACCAAGCCTGACCTTGAACTCACATATTGTCTGTGTGTGTGCCTGTGTTGCACGTGCTTGTGCACGTGCGTGTGCACGACTGCAGATTCTCATCTCTGCTTTGGAAGGGCAGAATTGTAGGCAGGCATCCACATCCGCCTGGCATTTACCTGGCTTTGTGGGCATTCAAACTCTGACCCTCACACCTGCCTGGCAGGTTTTAACTACTGACCACTCCCAACCTCAGCTCTAGACTTCTGGCCGTCCACCTCCACCTCCACAGAGCTGGGATTATGGAGTGCACGGCTGGGACTGGAACACGGGAGTTTATGTCCATTAGCCAAGCCCTCCACTAGCTGAGCTCTGTCTGCAGTCCCTCGTCCTCGTTTGATGCTGGACCTCTTAGGGTTTTCATATTGCAGAACTGGGGGAGACAGTTTCTTCTTCTCTTTTTCTTTTGGGAACTGAGGCTTGAACCCTGGGCCTTGTACTCTAGGCAAGCGCTCTATCATTGGGGTGTAGCCTGAGCACAATTTCTCTTCCTTATAAATTAATGACCTAGTGTGCTGTATTCTGTCATAGCACCATAAGATAGTGATTTCTTTTTTTTAAGATTTTATCTATTTATTATATATAAGTACACTGTAGCTGTCTTCAGACACACCAGAAGAGGGCATCAGATATCATTGCAGATGGTCGTGAGCCACTATGTAGTTGCTAGGAATTGAACTCAGGACCTCTGGAAGAGCAGTCAGTGCTCTTAACCACTGAGTCATCTCTCCAGCTCCATAGAGTGATTTCTATTACCATCAACTGAAGGTATCTCAGTGCAAGCCTTGACAGAGAGCATGTGGCTGTGCACAACGCCCAGTGGGGGGACAAAAGTCACAGGAGTGGGGCTTGTGATAATTTAATTCTGTGTAATTGTACATAAATAATAGAATGCAGCATGTGAGTTGACGTGGATTCCGTGTTTTTTTTTTGTTTGTTTGTTTGTTTTGTTTTGTTTTATTGTTTTTTTGAGACAGGGTTTCTCTGTATAGCCCTGGCTGTCCTGGAACGCACTCTGAAGACCAGGCTGGCCTAGAACTCAGAAATCTGCCTGCCTCTGCCTCCCAAGTGCTGGGATCAAAGGTGTGCACCACCACTGCCAGATAAAAGAAGGAGTTTGTAAATTATAATGATTTTTAAGACAAGGTTTCTCTATTTAACAGCCTACACTGGCCTTGAACTCACAGAGATCTGTCTGCCTCTGCCTCCCGAATACTGGGATCAAGGGTGTGCACTACCACAGCCCGGCTTATCTTTTTAATTTTTCCCCCTTTATTTTTATTTTACTATGTGCATCTGTGTCTATATACCACCTGCATGCAGTACTCCCAAAAGCCAGAAGAGGGCAACAGAACCCATGTTGGCCATCATGTGGGTGCTGGGAATTGAACTCTCATCTTCTGGAAGGACAGCCAGTGCTCTTTACCACTGAGCTGTCTTTCCAGTCTGGAGGCCGTGATTGGGAGTCCTCGGTGATCTCTCCTATAGCCCCTGCAGCTGTCTCTTCCTCCTAGTTCATCCAACTTCCTGGACCTGACAGGAAGGCTCCCCTGCCTCGTAGCTTTGGGGCCAGGAGGTGGGAGAGAACGGCAGAAAGAGAGAAGAGAAGGAGGCGGCAGAGTTCCTTCTGTTTCTGCTCCTCAGGGTCACACTGGCAGCAGCCCCTCCACACAGCCCTCTGCTCTCAGGGCTCTTGCTCCCTCCGGTGCTGTGTTGCCTGCTGGGGACGCCCTTGTCCTTGCCTGCATCTCCATCAATGGACTCTACTACTTTTTTTTTTTTTTTTTTTTTTTTTTTTTTTTTTTTGGTTTTTTCGAGACAGGGTTTCTCTGTGTAGCCCTGGCTGTCCTGGAACTCACTCTGTAGATCAGGCTGGCCTCGAACTCAGAAATGTGCCTGCCTCTGCCTCCCAAGTGCTGGGATTAAAGGCATGTGCCACCACCACCTGACCTAAATTTTTCTTAGATTTTTCCAATGTCGTATCATTTTCTCCTGCCCTCACCAACACTAGAAGTGGTTCCTTCCAGGAGCAGACCTGAACAGGGGATCTGTGGAAGGGGACATGCCCGTGACTAGTGATCCCATTCTGTGTGAGGAAACCGTGGGTAGATCGTATGCCTAGCTCTGCGTGGCCATGTTGCCTGTTCTGGTGTCCACAGGACACACACGAGGGTCCTCAACACGAGGGCAGAAGGTGAGGGCGCGCCCAGGTCGCCGTGATGGTAACTCGGATTGGCACCCTGACTGGAGGCTGGCCTGGAGACCTCACTGTAAGAGCCCCAAGCTCCAGGGCTGGTTAAATGCTCAGCCCTTCCTTTCCTACAGGGTTTCACTGTGTAGTCCTGTAGTCCAGGAAGGCCTTGAACTCACCACCAACCTATCTTAGTTGCCTGATTCTGTCATACCTGGCCTTCCAGATCTCCTTTGTAAAAGTCAGAAAGGTAGGCCGGGCCGGTGGTGGCACACACCCTTTAATCCCAGCACTTGGGAGGCAGAGGCAGGCGGATTTCTGAGTTCAAGGCCAGCCTGGTCTACAGAGTGAGCGAGTTCCAGGACAGCCAGGGCTACACAGAGAAACCCGGTCTCAAAAACAAAACAAAACAAAAGTCAGAAAGGTAAGAAGTCCTGAGGGGACCTTGAGATGGGTGGGAGACTCTACATATCTCTATCTACGTATCTATGGTATCCATGGAGATGTGTAGATAAAGACTTACAAGAGCATATGCAAGAGACCCCCACCTCGACAAGCAGGAAAACAAGAACCAACTCTGGGTGTAAGTTGTCCTGCGACTTCCACACATGCACTGTCAATGCAAGCACACACACACACACACACACACACACACAAGTAAATAAATAAACTGGTCTGGAGGTGTAGCTGAGTTGACAGCACTGGTGTGCAGGAAGCCGTGGGTTCCGTCCCTAGCACCACACAAAGCCAAGCACAGCGGTGTGATCCTGTAACTCTAGCGCTTGGGAGATGGAAGCATGTAGATCAGAAGTTCAAGATGGTGAGAGGTCAGACTGGACTCCATGAGACCCTGTCTCAGAGACAAGTAAGAGGAGGAAAAGACAGGGGGGAGGGGAGAACCCAGGGCCCTTGGAATGCAAGGTTATCCGAGTCCATTCCCACGGATGTTCATCCAAGAGCTGGGATGTACTGTGTCAGCCCCAGCACCTGGAAGGGGCACTAATATAGTCTGTTACTTTGGCTAATTAAAGCTGTAAAGTTTTATTAGCAGCCCACAGTTAATAAGCTTGAAATGCTAGGACTTTCCTGGCACACTGTAGAAGGAATCAGAATAATTTGGAAATGAGAATGCTGGACTGGGTTTAACATACTAACTCTAGCCACCCAGGTCCACATTTAAAGGAGCCAGAAGACATCTCCAGAACTAGACCACTGAGAAATGTACAGGTGAGACAGGTGGGGTGGCTCCTGCTTGTAGCCCTAGCACATGGGAGGTTGAGGCAGGAGAAGTGTAGTCTAAGGCCAACCTGGGCTACGTAGCAATATGGGGCAGGGGTGGGGGGGAGCAAGGAAGAATGCTGACGAGATGGCTCCGTAGGTAAAGCATTTTCCCAGCAATCCCGAGGACCTGAGTTCGAATCCCTAGCACCCTCCTAAAAGTTGGATATGCTCTAGATTCCTGTGACCGTCGGCAAAATAGGAGGTGGAAAGAGGAGAATCCTGGAAGCTTGTGGAGCTAGCCTGGAGCAAGCAATGCAAACAACGAAAGGGACATCTCTGCTCTGGAGAGATGGCTCAGTGGTTAAGAGCACTGACTGCTCTTCCAGAGGTCCTGAGTTCAATTCCCAGCACCCACATGGTGGCTCACGACCATCAGTAATGGGATCTGATGTCCTCTTCTGGTGTGTCTGAAAAGAGTAACAGTGTACTCATACATAAAATAAATAAATAAGCTGGGTGTTGGTGGTGCACGCCTTTAATCCCAGCACTTGGGAGGCAGAGGCAGGCGAATTTCTGAGTTCGAGGCCAGCCTGGTCTACAGAGTGAGTTCCAGGACAGCCGGAACTATACAGAGAAACCCTGTCTCAAAAAACCTAAATAAATAAATAAATAAATAAATAAATAAGTAGAAAGAAAGAAGAGAGACGCTGTCTCGAACACGACGGAAGGCTACGGTGCGCACCTGAAGTTGTCCTCTGACTCCATGATGTTCTATGCAATCCTCACTCACAGCATGTACACACACCAGCCACTTTCATATACGGTACGCATCACACAAAAGAAGGGAGGGAGGAAGGAAGGAAAAAGAGGCAAGAGGAGGGCGGCCAGGATCCTCGCTCTGTTGGCTAGGGCTGCTGCACAGGTCAGAGCCCTGGACTCCCTTGTCTGACTGTAGCGAATGTCTCCCTGGTCATGTGGAAGCCAAACTCTGAGATTCTCCGAAGGCAGGATCCAGGCTGAGGACGTGGCTCAGTGGTAGCGGGTTTGCCCAACACACATGAGGCCCTTCGCGGTTTGCTAGAAGAAATGCTCTCCGCCATATAACTTGGTTTTCCTCGGCGGCATGGGTTCCTCAGCTAGAAACATGCAGTTAGGGCCCAAGGCAGGAGCTGGGAAACTACCTGGGTCTCGGAGCCAGCTGGCCGGCAAGCCACAGGTTCATGCTGGGGCACAGGCAATCTTACTTGCCCTAGGCGAGGAGCTTTGGGGACTCAGGGCCAGGGAGACCTTCTGGGGCTTCTGGAAAGAGAGAACGGATGTAGGATCAGGTAGGGGGGCTTCCAGACTGACTGTCCCTGCCATCCAAGAGGGAGGCAGGAGCTGGGCTGGGCTGGGTCATCGAGCCAGCCGCTGCTCGCACTGCTAAGCCTTGCCTTTCTGTCCCGAGGCCCCTCTCCCATCTGCACTGTGGTCGGGAGCCCGGGCCAGCTACTTCCCCAGACTGGAGACTGACAGAGACAGAGTCGTTAGGGACACCTGTCTCCCCTCCTCCCACTCCAGGGCGGGAAGCCACCGTGCTGCACCTGGGCTCAGCGGGGCCTGGGAACATAGCCTGGAGCCCGCAGCACCCAAAGCCACCCCTCACCAAAAACAAAACAAAGCAAAAATGGGTGCTTGTGCAGGGTCAGGAGAGGGCAAGCAAGTGGCCATTAAAACTGCCCTTCCGGCACAATGGCACAGTGGGGTGAAGCCGAAGCTGGTACAAGAATGAAGAAGAGGAAGAAATAAACCTGTGTATCGAAGAGACAGCACTGTGTAACACGTGTCTTCAAGGGTCAGGAAGGGCTGTTCTGCAAGTAATCTCGGGTTAATTAGTTCCTATGCGCTTTACTCACACCAAAAATTTGTCTCCTGTCAGGGAAAGAAGGTGGAGTGGATAAGATTAAACTAAGTCTGTGTGCATGTGTGCATGTGTTCATGTGTGTGCATGCGTGCGCACGCGCACACACAGACACAGACAATTATTTTGTTTCCCTTTCATTTTCTTTTTTGTTTTGTTTTTTTTTTTTGTTGTTGTTGTTTGTTTTTTGGATTTGGTTTTTTTTTTCGAGACAGGGTTTCTCTGTGTAGTCCTGGCTGTCCTGGAACTCACTCTGTAGACCAGGCTGACCTCGAACTCAGAAATCCGCCTGCATCTGCCTCCCAAGTGCTGGGATTACAGGCGTGCGCCACCACGCCCGGCCTCCCTTTCATTTTCAAGGCAGGGTTTCGCACTGCAGTCCCGGCTGGACTGAAACTCTCCGGCACGCTGCTGGAAACACAAGGATGCACCCCACGCTCAGCGTCAATAGAAAGAAGAATTAAGAAGACATGATGTCTCATTGGTTAAGAGCACTGGCTGACCTTCCAGAGGACCATGGTTCAATTCCCAGCACCCACATGGCACCTCACACTTGTCTTTAAGTCCAGTTCCAGGGGATCTGACAACCTCACACAGACTTACATGCAGGCAAAACAACAATGCACATGAAATAAAAGTAAAATAAACACCCACTGACAAAAGACTACAGGTTTGAAAGAAGCCAGCAGGCATGCAAGCCTGGAAGGGGGGGGGGACCACGGATCAGAATTCAAGGCTAGCCTGGGCTACATGGGAGCTTCTGAAAGTCAGTAAATAAATAAACAAGGCCTTATTTCCATGGTGCCACCCTTTAGGGAAATGCAGCAAAACTATAATTCGATATCCCTCCCATCCACCCACTTAGAATAGCTATCTAGACCCTAGGAACCAACTGATATCGATGGCAAGGGCCTGTAACCATAGCACTCGGGAGAATTAGAGCAAGAAGATGAAGAGTTGGGTCTAGCCTGGGCAATATCATGAAACCCTGTCTCAAAAGAAAAAGAGAGAGAGAGAGAGAGAGAGAGAGAAAGAAGAAGAAGAAGAAGAAGAAGAAGAAGAAGAAGAAGAAGAAGAAGAAGAGAGGGGAGGGAAGGGGAGCGGGAGGGGAGGGAAGGGAAGGAAGGAAGGAAGGAAGGAAAGGCTGGAGAGGTGGCTCAGTGGTTACTAAGAGCATTTTGCTGCTCTTCTGGAGTACCTGAATTTAGTTTTTGTTTTGGTTTATTTATTTATTTATTTATTTATTTATTTAATTTTGAGACAGGGTCTTGTGTAGTCCAGGCTGGTCTCAGATTCTCTTTGTAGAATAAGATGGCCTTGAATTTCCGACATGTCTGCCTTGACGTCAGTGCTGGGACTAAAGCACACCCCTGCCCTGGTTCACGCAGGTTCCCAGTGGAACCGGGGGGCTTCGGGACTGGCAGGGAAGCAAGCCACCTGCCTCCTGCTCTGCCTCTGAGGCTTTAGGGGAAGGAGGGCACAAGACAAGACAGTGGGTCCCCATGTCGAAAAATAAGTACAGCCAGGCATAAAGGGGCGTGCGTTTAATCCCAGGACTTGGCAAGCAGAGGCAAGTGGATCACTGTAAGTTTGAAACCAGCCTGAGTTACTATATAGTGAGCCAGCCTGGGCTACCTAGAAAAACTCTGTCTCAAAACCAAATCAATACAGTACTGCCAGCTTCAACCTTGGCCAGAGAAATTTCTTCTGTGAGGAGGAGTGGGTAATGCAGAGTCAGAGCTGGCCTGAATGCTGAGACTGAGAAAGAGCGGCACGCTCAGCTCCAAATGAGGTGTCTGTATCAACCCACACACCGCCCGGGGCCCACGGAGCATCGTGGGGGCGGTGCTGGCAAGAACGCGAGAGCCAAAGGAGCGGGAAGCCAACTGTGGACATGCTGGCGGCCGCCCTCCGCCCTCCCGGCACACTGCAGCCGTGGCTATGGTAGGATTCTGACAAGATCAGCCAACCTTCCAGCCAGCACTGCTAACCGGACTCACTGGGTTATTAAAAAAAAAAAAAAAAAAAAAAAAAAAAAAAAAAGGAGATCTCATTAAGGTTGCAGGAAGACAGCAGCAAGATGTGTAGGGGAGTGGGGGAGAAGCACGAGTGGACGCCTGTATGAAATCGCCAAGGAATAAATGAATACATTAAATAAAGGAAAAACCCAACCCTTGTGAGGTGGGGGCGTGCCGGAGGACCAAGGTCAGCATCGGCTATGGAGCAAACCCGAGGCCAGTGGTGCCGCGTGAGGCTGTATCACAAAGGGAGGGGCCGGAAGAGGGGCCCAGCGGTTACCACGCATTGCTCTGTGAGAACCTGCGTTTGGTACCATAAAAAGAGAAAGAAGTAGCCGGGAGGTGGTGGCCTGTAATCCCAGCACTTGGGAGGCAGAGGCAGAGGCAGGAGGATTTCTGAGTTCAAGGCCAGCCTGATCTACAGAGTGAGTTCCGGGACAGCCAGGGCTACACAGAGAAACCCTGTCTGGGGTGGGGGGGTGGGGGGTGAGGGGAGAAAGAAGTGTGAAAGTGTGAGAATATGTTCTATGGGGGTGTGGGGGAAGGGGGTGCCTCGGGGGTGCCTCAGCATTCTTTCCCCCTGAGGAACCAGACCCACGAGGTATAGCATAAAATAGAGTTTATTCAGGCCATGGGAGGAGAGTTAAGAGGATAGCAGAGGCAGAGAAAGGCAGAGAGAGGGAGAGAGTAGAGAAGCAGAGGCCGGCCATGACCACTTGGGGGGAGGCGGGGAGAGCCCAAGAGGGCAAGAGAGAGGCTAGGAGAGTGTGAGAATAAGAGATGAGAGAGAGAGAGAGAGAGAGAGAGAGAGAGAGAGGAGGGTGACCCCACCCCCACCCCCAGCAGCCCCTTTTATAGAAGGCCAGGTCTACCTGGCTGTTGCCAGGTAACTGTGGGGTGGAGCTTAGACAGAATGCTAACACCAAGCACCTATGTCAGGTGGCTCACAAGCCTCTGTAACTCCATCTCCAGGGACCAATGCCTTAGACACACATACACATACTTAAGAGCAATTGTGTGTGTGTGTGTGTGTGTGTGTGTGTGTGTGTGAGAAGGTGTGTGCCACCATGCCAGACAATAATAAAAATTCTAAAAGCAAAAATAATAAGCCAATGAACTAATTGATTTAATTAAATTAAAAAGTGAAAAGAGGCACTGGTGTGGAGACAAGGGAGCAGAGTGCTGGCTCAGCCTCCAGGTCACCCTGGGTTCACCCTGCTAACATAACAGAGCAAATAGTAAGTACGGTGGTTGTAGCCATATGGTTTTCCAAGCATCTTTGTTTGTTTGTTTGTTTGTTTTTTCAAGACAGAGTTTCTCTGTATAGTCCTGGCTGTCCTGGAACTCACTCTGTAGACCAGGCTGGCCTCGAACTCAGAAATCCGCCTGCCTCTGCCTCCCAAGTGCTGGGATTACAGGCGTGCGCCGCCATTGCCTGGCTCCTGAGCATCTTTTAAATTAGAGGAACAGCAGCAGAGGCTCCGTGGTTAAGAGCACTGACTGCTCTTTCAGAGGACCTGGGTTCAGTTCCCTACGTGAGGCTCACATCCACTTGTAACTCCAGTTCCAGAGGATCCAGTGTTGTCTTCTAGCTTCCTTGGGCACCAGACACATACATGCTACATAAGTGTATAGATGGGCAAAACACCCATAGCCATGGAGGAGGAAGGAGGGGGAGGGGGAGGAGGACAACGATGAAGCAGCAGCAGCAGCAGCAGCAGCAGCAGCAGCAGCAGCAGCTGTTCAACCTTGGCCCTGCCAGCCGTGACCTTTGGGGGGCCACTCTGTCTGAGCCTCGGCTGCTCATCTGTGAAATGGAGCACCTGGAGGGTGACACGAAGAGCTGCAGGTGGAGTCCCCGCCATCCCATCCCCCTGGGGCCTTCTGTCCAGCGGATGGCAATTGCTCTCAAGTAGAGTCAGGGACTGGGCTTGGGAAAGGCTTTGAGGATCTGGGGCTGGCGGCCCACACACCTTTAACCCCAGCCAGCACCCTGGAGGCAGAGGCAGGTGGATATCTGTGATTTGGAGGCCAGCCTGGTTTACACAGTGAGTTCCACGCAAGCCAGGGCCACAAGGTGAAGACCTTGTCTCAAACAGAGGCACTTCTGAGGACTGTGAAGTGCTCCTCAGACAGGAAGGAGGGTATGAGAGGGTGGGCACCCAGCTCCTGGGATGGGAGCGGGACCTGATTTCCCTGACACCCCTCCTCCCCAGAAAGCATTGAGAACTAGGGGGTAGGGCAGAGCATCTGGGGTACAGCTGGGCTTGTGGCCTGGGAGGCAGACTAGGGGAGCCTCCTCCTCTAGCCCACACCTCAGAGCTGCAGCTGGGCCCGTGGCCTGGGAGGCAGACTAGTCTGGGGGAGCCGCCTCCCGCAGCGGGTAGCTCACAGCTACAACTGGGTCATGCCTCTTCACGAGTGGGCCATGGCTGGGAAATGGCTGCTGCTTCTCCTGGGCCTCAGGTGTCAGGCTCTACCTCCCGGTAAGTCCCTCTGGCCTCCGTGTTTGTCTGTCACTGAGTCCATTCCCCGGCACCAGCTGAGCCTCTACAGTGATGGATGGGAGCCACGGCCCTCTGTTCTGAGGTCTCATGTCCTCCAGAGGGAGGGTCAGTAGGGTCTGCTGTCTCTCTTGGAAACATAGGCATGGAAAAACGTCTCTGCTGGTGGCGTAGGCCTGTAGCCCCAGCTAGTCAGGAGACTGAGACAGGGGGGAGGGGGACAAAGTTCAAGGCCAGTCTGGGCAACTCAATGAGGGCTTGTCTCTATAGAGAACGTGAGAGGGGCGGGGGTGGAGCCCAGCGGTAGAGCACTTACCTCGATTATCCGCAGGAGGTTAATCTGCTAGTAACCTGCTGATCTTCAACCCCAGAACTGACTCAGAAAAGAGAAAAAGAGCAAGCTGGATGGGAACCCACAGAAGTTGGAGGTTCATGGAGCCAGGGCTGTGTTGGGTATAGGGTGAGGCACTATGGGAAGCGTTGTGAGGTCCTGGGCTGTCTGTCCTTCCCGCCCTGTGTACCATCTTCCAACAGGGACCAGGGTGCTTCAGATTCACCTCCAACTCAGGGAAGCCGGGCAAGCCTTTAGCTCCAGCTAGCCCAGGATTCCAGCCCATCTCAAGCATGGCATGTGGGGGGGGGTGGTCTTGGGCTTTTGAGTCGGGTGGTCTACTTGATCTAAGTTCACCCCTAGTGTGTCATGAAAATGTCCTTGATCAGGAGGTGGCTCAGCAGGAGGCCTGTGCAGGGAGAGTGCTGGCCAATCCTGTTATATGAACATGCTTCTGTTTTAACCCTGGGTGTGGGTTATGGGGCTGCTTCAGTTTGTCCAGGGCTGTTAACTATAATAGTCTTGTGGTGGTGGTGGTGGGGGAGTGGCGGTGGTGATTGTCAACTGCAGATCTTTAATTCTGGGGAAACTGGAGAGGGTATAAATGGGTGAGCCACTGGAGGGCCTGGGGTGACTGCTGACATGAAGATGGGGCTTGCCCGAAGGGGCTCATCTAGCTAGTTAGCTGGAGGTACCCTATAGAGGACTCTCGCCCCCTTTCCACTCGAACCTTCTCTCTGTTCTACCCAGTGTTGGGTAGGGAGGTAGAGGCCAGCGGGGCTGAGCTTTGGGACAGAAGTGCTAGGGGTGAGGAGAAAGAGTCTCAGAGGCTTTCCGGAGAAACCGAGTCACTTCAGGAGGCTGAGGGCCCTGGGGCTCACTCCAGCCTTCTCTAGTCCCTTTTTTTGCAAGGCCTTAGTAATATTAACACAAATAATATTCTCAAAGCCCCGGCTGGAGAGATGGCTCAGTGGTTAAGACCACCGACTGCTCTTCCAGAGGTCCTGAGTTCAGTTCCCAGCAACCACATGGTGGCTCACCACCATCTGTGAGGGGATCCGATGCCCCCTTCTGGTGTGTCTGAAAACACTACAGTGTACTCATATACATAAAACAAATCTTAAAAAAAAAAAAAAAAAAGATTTCTAACGCTTACTTACCAAAGCATTACATTATTTATAGTCTGTCTGAGGCCTTGTCCTATTCTTGGTCCACTGTGTCACATAGCAAAAGCTTGGACATTCTTCAAGGCAGAGAAGGCAGATTTGTGGTCACAAAGACTCCCGTTCATATGCTCACTGGAGCTGTGCTCTGAGTTCCTAGGCCGGGCATTTGGCCACCTAATACCTTCAACTCATCTTCCGCATCTCTCTGGCACCTTGGGCATCTCTTTATCTTGGCCACACAGGAATATACAGTGTCAATTTATTTCCAGTTGCTAATACTGGAGATTTTACTTACATTGGGGAAGCACAGCTTTGACTCTATAGGTTGTACTCTGATAGTCACGGGCGCCCTGTCTCCTCTCTCTCTCTCTCTCTCTCTCACACACAAAGTAAATTTTTGTTGTTGTTAGTTAGTTTGTTTTTTATAAACTCTCACTCATTTTTTTAGATTTATTTATTTATTTCATGTCTATAAGTACACTGTAGCTGTCTTCAGACACACCAGAAGAGGTCATTGGATCTCATTACAGATGGCTGTGAGCCACCATGTGGTTGCTGGGAATTGAACTCAGGACCTCTGGAAGAGCAGTCGGTGTTCCTAACCTCTGGGCCATCTCTGCAGTCCCAGGTCTTCTGTTGTTTGCATTGCTTGCTCCAGGCTAGCTCCACAGGCTTCCCGGGTTTCTGGCTTTCTGAGACAAGAGTTTTGCTGTGTAGAGCAGGCTGGCCTTAACCTCACTATGTAGCCTGGGTTGACTTTGAACTCACAATCTTTGTGACTCTGTCTGCTGAGTGCTGGGATTATGGAAATGTACCACCATCCTGAGCTTCTGACTCGTGGTTTTGCTGGGGTTGAAGCCTCATCCCTATTCTCTCATATGATTCAGAATGGCTGATTTGACTTGCAAGTCAGATTTTTTTTTTTGAGACAGGGTTTCTCTGTGTAGCTCTGACTGTCCTGGAACTCTCTGTAGACCAGGCTGGCCTTGAACTAAGAGCTCTGCCTGTCTCTGCCTCCTGAGTGCTGGGATTAAAGGAGTGTGCCATTACCACCTGGCTAAGACTTGCAAATTTTATGGGCTCTATGGTCATGGAAGAAGTGGGTGACAACAGAGACCACTAGGTTTGCAGGAGTGGCTTGAGAGATATCCATCCTGGCCGTCTATACCTAACTGTGTTGTTCTCTTACCGATTCTGTGATTTCAGTGACTACAGAATCAGCCGTCATGAGATTGCCTATACATGGGTTCTCATGCAACGAGCCGGCCATGCTTGCCAGCGGCACACCTGAGTGCATCGGGCTGCTCTCATTTCTGAGAGTCACGATTCTGTCGTGAATTCCAGCAGCCCCACGTTGGGTGGAACACAGCTGCACACAGGAGCTGAGGCTGGTGTAGGGAGAGATAGGACGCTTTCTCTGAAAAGATCGTTAGGGAGAGAAGAAAGAACGGACCAGAGAGCGGCTGTTCTAACCTGTCCTGCCAGCTGCTTACCATGGGCACTCCTTCAGCCTACCAACCCTGGCTGAAGCCAAGCCACCCACAACCCTTCTGCCCACTAGTCAGGGTTCAAGGAACCAGTGTGGAAGGAGTGGGGTGGCCATTTTCCATGGCTCATTCTATCAGTTTGTCCTTCGTTCCCCACTTTCAGAGGGTCCTCCCATCTTCCCCAGACTGGGCCCACCCTCCCCCTCCCAGACTGGGGCCTCTCTGTTAGTCCAGCAGCACAGCTTTCAACAGGTCACAGGACAGAGGCCTAGGATGCCTATTCTCCAGCTGTACAGAGGGTATCGGTGCTGCACACCTTCAATCCCAGCACTCAGGAGGCAGAGGTAAGGCAGGTCCATACCCATGAGTTCTAGGGCAGCCTGGTCTATATATCAAGTTCCAGATTGACCGGGGATACACGGCAATATACCCTGTCTCAAAAAACAAACAAAAAGTGGGGTGGTAGTGGCTACAGGTTTGAAGGAAGCCAGCAGCCGGGCGTGGTGGCGCATGCCTGTAATCCCAGCACTTGGGAGGCAGAGGCAGGCGGATTTCTGAGTTCGAGGCCAGCCTGGTCTATAGAGTGAGTTCCAGGACAGCCAGGACTATACAGAGAAACCCTGTCTTGAAAAAAACAAATCCAAAAATCAAAACAAACAAACAAAACAAAACACCAAAACTAACTTTGTGTTTTACACACACACACACACACACACACACACACACACACCATTTGTACAGCTCATTTCCTTTTGCTAGAGCTTTTGATAAATCCTATTCTCACATCCCAGGCTTGACTCCAGGGGTCCTGGCACACCCCCCTTTTGAGACCTAAACCTCTGTGGCTAGGTTAGACCTGTTTGCACCCTTCTTTTCTTCCTTGAGAACAGCTGCCTCGTGCCGTACAGCTTGGCCATCCGGCTTCAGCCTCTCACATTCCGGGATCACAGACATGGATATCCTCACCAGGCTTGGGTATTTCCCAAGAAGGGAAGTCCCAGGTATATCTGCTCTCACACCCCAGGCCCTCCCCCCTATTCCCGCTCCTTCCCCTCCTCCCCCAGGGCCCCAGTTCTGCTCAGGCAGCACAACTTGGTATTATAATCACTTGTTTATGAAGCCATTGCCTTTCCCACAGGAC
Source organism: Apodemus agrarius (assembly GCA_964023405.1). Classification (NCBI taxonomy): domain Eukaryota; kingdom Metazoa; phylum Chordata; class Mammalia; order Rodentia; family Muridae; genus Apodemus; species Apodemus agrarius. Next base: position 33,919,762 of record OZ030014.1, on the reverse strand, counting down.
AAAGTTCCTCGAAGGCCCAGGCAATGCCTTCCTCGATTTTCTGTACCCAGCTGGCAGAGGAAGGAGTTGCTGGGCCGTGGTGGTACACAGCTCTCGGGAGGTGCGGGCAGGCAGATTTCTAAGTCCCAAGTCAGCCTGGTCCATGAAGCCAGGGCTGCAGAGAGAAACCCTGCCTCAAAAGGGGTGGGGCTCCGGCTCAGAAAGACAGGAGGATCGGCTGAGACCTGAGACTGGGGGCTTGCTAAAATGCAGGCCTAGCTCCAGAGAGAGGCCCTGTCCTAAGGGAACAAAGAGACAGACGAGAAAACACACAAATAGGCATTCCATTCATAGCCATACACCTGTACATATACAAACACACATACCACAGATACAGGACGTGTACACACACACATACATACACACATACACATCCCAATTAGAAACTTAAGGGTTCTTGGAAAAGTCAGTTGTGTTGGCTGGTGCTCTGCTAAAGCAAGCACATGGAAGAACCATGATGAAGGATTCTTCTCTAACGACACGCATGTATTGGTCCGACTTACACTGATCGCATAGTTGAGCTCCATTTGTCGGGTCTCTATAGAGAGAAACACATTAAGAAACTTCTGAAGCCGGGCGTGGTGGCGCACGCCTGTAATTCCAGCACTTGGGAGACAGAGGCAGGCAGATTTCTGAGTTCGAGGCCAGCCTGGTCTACAGAGTGAATTCCAGGACAGCCAGAACTACACAGAAAAACCCCATCTCGAAAAAACTAAAAAAAAAAAAAGAAGAAAGAAAGAAAGAAACTTCTGGTGGTAGCCGGGAGTGGTGGCACACCACACGCCTTTAATCCCAGCACTCAGGACTCAGGAGGCAGAGACAGGCAGAGTTCTGAGTTCGAGGCCAGCCTGGTCTACCGAGTGAGTTCCAGGACAGTCAGGGCTACACAGAGAAACTCTGTCTTGAAAAAACAAAACAAAACAAAACAAAACAAAAAAAAATTCTGGTGGTGTACTGCAGCTCTTTTGCCACTTCTCCAACTCGAGCTGACTGGCAGAGTGAAGCAGACACATGCTGAGGCAAGTCCTGCGGAGGACTTGCGATGTTTGGAGGGTATAAAAGGACTCAGCGACGCAAGTGATGGAGGCAGAGCTAGGTCTGCCTAGAGAGGTAGCTGTGGGTCTCGAATCTTCGACTCTTCGCTGATCTTCACTTCCCTAAGAGAAGCACAGCTGAGAACTCCTGGTGTCTCTGCTGGTCCCTCCTGCTGACAAGTTTCCAGGCCAAGGCCTGGGTGTCTCTGCTAGGTGGAGCCACTGATGCTGGTAACCCAACACTACTGAACTGGACTGCTGGTGTATCTATCCCGCAAACATTTGCGAGCGGATCAAGCTGTAGCTGCTAGCCTATGAACTGAACTGCTGACTTCCTGATAGCGCAGATGGGATTTGCTCCAAAGAACCTTTCTAAATAGGTCCACTTTCCCCCATATCCTTTCTTTTCCATGACCCCTGGTGGGTGGTAAGCTAGAAGGGACATTAAAGCATTGAAGAACCATCATTAAAACTAGGCTTTGAGAGCCGGACGTGGTGGCGCACGCCTGTAATCCCAGCACTTGGGAGGCAGAGGCAGGCGGATTTCTGAGTTCGAGGCCAGCCTGGTCTACAGAGTAAGTTCCAGGACAGCCAGGACTATACAGAGAAACCCTGTCTCGAAAAACCAAAAAAAAAAAAAAAAAAAAAAAAAAAACCTTGGCTTTGAGCTGTGTGCACGCCTGTAATCCCAGCATCCTGGGAGGCAGAGGCAGGTGGATTTCTGAGTTCGAGGCCAGCCTGGTCTACCGAGTGAGTTCCAGGACAGCCAGGGCTATACAGAGAAACCCTGTCTAGAAAAAAACCAAATCCAAAAACTAGGCTTTGAAAAAAATTAAAGTGACACATCACCAAAAAGAAAGAGAGAAGAAAGGAAAGTTTGATGAAAAGCTAAAGGGAGGTCAGGGCTGGACTCCGAGACCCTGGGGGTTCTTTCCTTTTCTCCACCCTTTCAACCCCTAATACTACGTAGGAGAGGCAAAAACCGAACAGGAAGGAGTGGTCGTCACTGTTCAGCTACTCCTGATTCTACTGGCTGGGGCCATGGAGTTGGGGCAAACTTGACCTCCACCGCCAGGATATCTAATTTCTTTGCTTGCTTTCTTCTTTGCACATGACTACTTAGCAAATCAAGACCGACAGCAACCAACTGCCAACCACCGACCCACCGACAACCCACCCCATCTCTCAGAGCCCTAGCCTTCATATGCCCTCTAAAAAGGCCCCCGGGGTTCCAAACGTCACACAACCGCAGACACTGTCTGCAGCTGGCGAAGCTACGCGCCTGCTAGAGCGCGAGGCAAATCATACTCAGCTGCTGTGGACAGTCTGAAGCAGCTACCACCCCCAACCCCCAACCCCATCCCCCACCCCTACCACGTCCCCACACCTGGGATTAAAACAAAAGCATTCCTATTTCCGAGTTTTTAAAGAAATCAAACTTTTCACTCTTGCAGGCATCGCCGGCACCCCCTTTCCTTCTCTGGCTCCACCCATCACCCTGCTGGTGGATGGGAGGCAGCACGTGCTGGTGGTTTGCCTGGTGCTCGACGCTCAACCCCCTGGTCTTGACAGCCCTGTCTGGTTCTCAGCTGGCAATGGCAGTGCACTAGACGCCTTCACCTACGGACCCTCTCCGGCCCCGGACGGCACCTGGACTAGCTTGGCCCAGCTTTCGTTGCCCTCTGAAGAGCTGGAAGCCTGGGAGCCCTTGGTATGCCACACCAGGCCTGGGGCCGGGGGCCAGGACCGGAGCACACCCCCCCTCCAGCTGTCAGGTGGGCATGGAGCCTGGGGTCCTTTCCCATACCCTGGGGCCAGGATGTGTTGGGGAGGAGAGGTAGGTGCTGGGCATGGAGCATGAAGGGTAAACACCCCCCACCCCCCCACCCCCCGCTCCTGCGGAGGAGCTCTTGAGGCCATGATTCCTGGGCTTTGCAGGTGTGATCTATGGTTCAGGGTCTCTCTTGAGCCTGTAATCCCAGCGCTTGGGAAATGGAGGCTGGAGCAAAGGACCAGGAGTTCAAAGCTATCCTCAGCTGCATAGGGAGGTCAAGGCTTGCTTGGACTACACGAGACCCTGTCTCAAAAACCAGAGCAAGCCGGGCGGTGGTGGCGCACGCCTTTAATCCCAGCACTCGGGAGGCAGAGGCAGGTGGATTTCTGAGTTTGAGGCCAGCCTGGTCTACAGAGTGAGTTCCAGGACAGCCAGGGCTACACAGAGAAACCCTGTCTTGAAAAAAACAAAAAACAAAACAACAACAAAAACAGCAAATCTAGCCTCTGCTCTGTGATTGCTAAGAGATATTAATAGCTTTCAATAGTCACTCATAGGTGTATATACACATATGTTTTATATATGTTATCTATAGAAACAGTTCATATACAGGTAAACAAAGCCTGTAAGACCAAACAATAAAGAATAAGCCCCCAACACTTACCAACTTTACTCTGTGCTGAGCAGTGTTCTAAATGTTTCATTTTATTTTTATTTTTAGTTAGTTAGTTAGTTAGTTTTCCAAGACAGCGTTTTTCATTTTTCATAAGCTTTCTCTGTGTAGCCCTAGCTGTCCTAGAACTCTCTCTGTAGACCAGACTAGCCTCAAACTCCCAGAGATCTGCCTGATTATTTTAAGTTTTAAAAAGATCTATTATTATTTTTGAAGTATGTGTGTTGTTTGTTTGTTCATTTTTTATGGTTTTGGTGTTTTTTTGTTTGTTTGTTTGTTTGTTTGTTTTCTGGGACAGGCTTTCTCTGTGTAGCCCTGGCTGTCCTGGAACTCACTCTGTAGACCAGGCTGGCCTCGAACTCAGAAATCCGCCTGCCTCTGCCTCCCAAGTGCTAGGATTACAGGTGTGCGCCACCATACCTGGCTGTTTTTTTTTTTCTTTTTTTTTTCTCTTTTTTTTTCTTTTTTTGTTTTTGTTTTTTTCTAGACAGGGTTTCTCTGAGTAGTTAAGGCTGTCCTGGAGCTCACTTTGTAGACCAGGCTGGCCTCAAACTCAGAAATCTGCCTGCCTCTGCCTCCCAAGTGCTGGAATTAAAGGCATGCCCCACCACCGCCCGGCTAGGACAGGTTTTTCTATGTAGCCCAGGTTATCCTAGAATTCACTATGAAAATCAGGCTGGAGCCAGGTGGTGGTGGCGCACGCCTGTAATCCCAGCACTTGGGAGGCAGAGGCAGATGGATTTCTGAGTTCGAGGCCAGCCTGGTCTACAGAGTGAGTTCCAGGACAGCCAGGGCTACACAGAGAAACCCTGACTTGGAAAAAAAGAAAAGAAAAGAAAAGAAAAGAAAAGAAAAGAAAAGAAAAGAAAAGAAAAGAAAAGAAAAGAAAAAGAAAACCAGGCTGGCCTTGAACTCACAGAGATCCTCCTTCCTGCCTCTGCCTCCTGAATGCTGGGATTAAAAGTGTGCATCAGCATGCCCTGCTCCCAGCTTTTCAATGAGGACGCTGGGGAATCCAACTGAGGAAAGCTCCTTCCCAGCCAAGCAGACCAGGCTGGCCAGGCAGTGAGCCTGAGGGTCTGCCTGTCTGCACTTCCCCTAGTGCTGGACTATAAATGTGGCCGCAGTTACCTGTTTTGTTTGTTTGCTGTTTGAGACAGGTTTTGCCCTGGGTTGCCCTGGCTGCCATGTTTCTTTTTTAAAACACGGGTCCTGGGGATGGAGCTCAGGCCCTATGCTTGCGTAGCGAGCACTGTCATGGTTGAGCGTTTGTGTCACCTCAGTAATGCCCTGCCCACAGCAGAAGCTGTAAAAGAGTAGGTTCCTTGTGGGAAGGGACTGCCATGCCTCTTAGGGCTGTCAGGCAGAGAGGTGGGGCTGGCTCCTCAGGATCCGGGTCCCCACATGTCCTCATGCCCTGCAAGCTGACCAGGGCTAGGCACAGGTGTGGGACTGCGAGCTGCCTGCCCATCCCGTAGTACTCATTCCTTTCGTCTTCTTGACTCACAGTGGAAGCTTCCACAGCCAGGACCTGCTCTCCGGAGCCTCTCAGGGGTAAGTTGCCAGCGGGTGGGGGAGGGATAGCGGTTGGGAACAAGATGATACCCGGCAGGTGGCACTTAGCTCTAATTCAACCATGGGTCCCATAAGGTTGCTATTAGGAGACTGAGAAGTTTCCGGTAAAGGGACTGCTTTGCTGGGGGCTAGCCTGGGTTTCAGCCTTCCCTGGGACACGGTGGGGATTTATTCCTGGACCCTAGTGGAGCAGAGCAGATGGGAACTAAAACAGGTAGCCTGATGGCTCCTTGGGTAGGTGTGACAGGAAGCCTCGGCAGGAAAGCCTAGGTGTTATTTAATTACCTGAGGAGCTAGAAGAGCCCTGGCTAATAATCACAACGTCCGTTTCCTGCCCAGAGACACTGCGCTATTCACTCTTCGCGCAGCAGACGCTCATGCCTGCCAGCCCGCCTCTCCCTGCCAAGTAAGCAGGGGCTAAGCAGGAAGCAGGCGCCCATTTTATTTCCAATGGGAACTAAGGTTAGATACCGGGAAGGAATTTTCTTGGGGGAGGAGGCGGAGAGAGTGGCCAACACAGAGGATAGGCCCTCCGGAGCTGTCCCTGTCGTGGGCTTCTGGGGGACTCCTCATGGCTCCTTCTTCTGTAGGAGCACAGCGTCAGGTACTGCGGCTGAGCCTGCTGCGCCTGCTCCTCTTCAAACTGCTTCTGCTGGATGTGCTCCTGACCTGCAGCCGCCTCTGCGTGCGGGCGTGCCAGCACCTGCGCCCACCACCCCCATCCGACTCCCTGCCTCCCACCCACTGAGTTTGGACATAGGAACGAGTCTTTGAGCTTCCATCCCACCCACCCTTTTGAGCCCAGGGTGGGGATGCCGGACGTGACTGCTCCCTGGGGCGGGAAACCCAGAGCCCAGGCTGTGAGGAGGCCAGCAGAGCTCACGAACCCTCCGCGGTGTTCCTTCTTCAAACAGAAAAGGGTTCTTTTTGTTTTTTTCTGTATGTGGTCTGCTTCTCCCCCCCCCTCCCGCCACCCCCAGTCTGCCTCTTCTTGTAAATGGAGCTATCGGAGACAGGACTCTTGCCTCTCCTATCAGACTGAGACTTTGGGAGGAAAAGGACTGTCTCTCTGTCAGACAGGGCAGCAGGATGTGCCTGGTAACAGTAACTGGGCACAATACAAAAGAGGCACATCACAAAGCTTTTCATTTGTGTGTCTGGAGGACATGGTGTGGTACCAGACATAGAGGAAGCAGCCATCTGGGTATGCTGTCTGGAGAAAGAGTGGGAACCTGGAAATTGCAGAGTCTGGGGTTCGGGGAGGGGCTGCAAGGACTCTCTCCTTCCGCTACTGTCTGTCACTGGACAAGGGTCCTTTCTGTTGCCTGACCCTGGCACAACCTCTGAGAGAGGGCAGAGTGGAGCCAGAGAGTCAGGGCGTGGTGCTCAGCTGCTCACTTGCACAGACTTGACAGAGGAGAGCAGGGCCAGAATTCCCGGGGCATCAGGATCACCTCCAATACTACCAGCAGAAGACAGTAATTGCAAACCTACACACTATTAATTAAAGGTCATTATTCATTTGACAGATATTCACCCAACGTCAGCTAGGAGCCAGGCACTACAGAGGTTTGGTGTCTTGATTAGGGTTTTACTGCTGTGAAGAGACACCGTGACCAAGGTGACTCTTATCAAGGACAACATTTCATTGGGGCTGGCTTACAGTTCAGAGGTTCAGTCACTGTGCGTGGCACGCAGGCAGATATGGTGCTAGAGAGGTAGCTGAGAATCCTTCGTGAGGTCCTTGAGAGTTCCACGTCTGCATCCACAGGCGACAGGAAGGGAGAGTGGGCCACTAGGCCTGGCTTCAGCGTCTGGAACCTCAGAGCCCACGCTCTAGTGGCACACCTCCTTCAACAAAGCACCACCTCCTACTAGTGCCCCTCCCCTTGGACCTATGGGAGCCATTTTTCAAACCACCATATTTGGCTTTGTTGGTTTTCATTCCCTAAAGAGAGCTCTAGCATGGAGATCCCACAGGGATTGACTTCCAAGCACATGTACTTGTGTGTGTCTGTGGATATGAGAGTAGGTGCCCATGGAAGCCAAAGGTAGAGTTGGAGTTACAGATGGTTGGGAGGCACCTAATGTGGGTATGGGTACCTAACAATCTCTGTAAGACCATCTGGCAGAGATGGACCTCTGATCTGTAAGCCATCTCCAGTAAACTGTTTTCCTGTATAAGAGTTGCCTTGGTCATGGTGTCTGTTCATAGCAATAAAACCCTAAGACATCGAACCTCCGTAGCGCCTGGCTCCCAGCTGATGCTGGGCGAATATCGCCAATTCCTTGAACCAGTCTTCCTTTCTTTCTTCCTCCTTTCTTTCCTTCCTTCTTCCTCTCCCTTCTCCATCCTTCTTCCCTCTCCTTCCCTTACTCCTCCTCTTCTTCGGCATTTTATTCTACTTCTGCTTCTTCTTCGAAGACTGAGTCTAGCTGGCCTCAAATTCCCAGAGAGCCTCTGGCCTCTGCCTCCTGGATGCTGAATATTCGTATTCACAGTAGAGAGGCAGGGCCTCTTCAGCTGAACTTTGAACTCTTAACTAAGTCCAGCATTTACAGACTAGTCCAGTGACTAGTCTAGGTAGCCAGCTTTCTCCAAGAATCCTATCTCCGCAGAACCCCGGGGCGACGGGTGGAATGCCGTTCTCACGTCCTATTTACATGGGTTCTAAGGATCTCAATTCTGGTCTTCATGATTGTGGGATTAACACTTTAACCACTGAGCCATTTTCCCAGCCTCATCTCCTGCGTCTTTCTGTGGGTCCTTTAGGGAGCAGGGGCACAGCTTCTGGAAATAAGGCTGTCCCCATCCCTATAGGAATTGCCCCTTCCGCTGCGGCCAGGTTCAGCGAGAGGTCCATCTGCGGCCTCAGTCTCTAGACATTACCCCTTTCCAGCCCTTGGCCCAGGTGCTGAGCGCAGGCTTTAATTTTGGCTTCTTTAAATGTTCCCTCAGCAGCCCCTTGGTCCAGCTTCAACCTGGTCTTCGGCTTCAACTGTAAAAGAAACATTTATTTATTTCTTCCCCCCCTCTTCCCCGCCGCCCCCCCCCCGCCCCCCCGCCCCAGACAGGGTTTCTCTGTATAGCCCTGGCTGTCCTGGAACTCACACTGTAGACCAGGCTGGCCTCGAACTCAGAAATCCGCCTGCCTCTGCCTCCCAAGTGCTGGGATTAAAGGCATGCGCCATCACCGCCCGGCAATTTATTTAGTTCTTATTTTATGTGTGTGAGTACACTGTAGCTGTACTGATATTTGTGAGCCGTGGTTGCTGATAATTTGAATTCAGGACCTCTGCTCGCTCTGGCCCCACTTGCTATATATTATTATATCTGAGTGCACTGTAGCTGTCTTCAGATGTACCAGAAGAGGGCGTCAGATCTCATTACAGATGGTTGTGAGCCACCATGTGGTTGCTGGGATTTGAACTCAGGACCTTCGGAAGAGCAGTCAGTGCTCTTAACCACTGAGCCATCTCTCTAGCCCCAGCTTCAACTTTCTTTGTTCTGTTCCTCAACCTTGTTTTGCTCCAGTTGCTTAAATCACCTCTGTGGTAGAATAATTCATCTCCAGGAGGGGTTTGGAGTCTTGTGAGTCAAGGCCAGCTTCTGAGCCTCCCCAAGTCTGACAGAGCCCAGGGCAAGTGCAGAGACATCCTGGAGGCTGTTCCGATCCTATGTACTGTGAAGATTCACATACCATAGGCCCAGCTGGCCAAAGTGTCCTGACACCAATACTGTAAGCGTTGGGAGTCAAGAAATACCTTAAGCTGGGTGGGGGTGGCGGCGAACGCCTTTAATCCCAGCACTTGGGAGGCGGAGCCAGGCGGATTCCTGAGTTCGAGGCCAGCCTGGTCTACCAAGTGAGTTCCAGGACAGCCGGAGCTACACAGAGAAACCCTGTCTCAAAAAACCAAAAAAAAAAAAAAAAAAAAAAAAAAAAGATAAAAGATAAAAGAAAAGAAATACCTTAAGATCATGGGCACAACAAACCTCACACAAGAACTTATTATTAGAAAACACACAGGAGGGTGGCCATGTCTGCTCAGGAGAGCAGCAGCAGGAGGCAGGCTCTATATGGAGCTGCTGGGGTTAGGGAGTGTAAGGGGGGGCTGGGGGGAGGAGGGGGTAGGGGAGGTGGAGCTTTCTAGGGTAGCCTGGGATTGGAGAGATTATATGGCCTGATTTTGGAGCAAACCCAGGGACTGGAGGGATTTTTGTGGCCTGGTCTTGGTACCACCCCACCCGGCCCCCACCCCGCCCACTCTCGCCCCATCGCTACACCCATCCTCACCCCGTGGCCTGGCCACTCTCTTGCCTCAAAAACCTGGGAATGGGTGCTCTGGCCCTGAGGGATGGGACTTACAGACACACTGCTTTAAACCAGACACTACGGCTACAAAGGACAGGCTGGGCATGGAGGTCTTTGTAAGGGCAGCAAATCCACCCAGAGAAGGAAAGTCGATGGAAACAGAGCTTTAAGGATAAAGCTGCACTTGCTAACAGCTTCCCAGAGTGGAGGTCAAGGCAGTTTAGAGCAATGCTGAGAAGTCAGAGAGTCCCTGTAAGACCAAGGCTGGCCTCGAACTCTAGGTCCTTGTGCTTCTTCTGAAAGATATGGTCTCTCTGCCTTCACCCTCCGAGTCCTGGTGCCATGGAGCTGTGCTGTCTCAGCTGATATTGCCCACTTTGTATTTGGTGCCAGACTGAGCCCAGGACCTCACACATACAAGGTAACCACTCTATAGCTAACTAAGGTCTATGTTCAGCTAAGGAATTCTCACCAAGGCTCTCCTAGTGCAGGTACCGATACTGCAGAGGCAGAAGGGAAATGTAAATGTTCAATGCCGGCTCCTGCCTTTTAAGAGCCCAGAACCCAAATAACAGAAGAGACTGAGATACCATACCAAAAAAAAAAAAAAAAAAAAAAAAAAAAAAAAAAAAAAAATGCTGGGATGTTTATCCATTGTAGCTCAGGCTATACTTCCTGATAGCCAAGGATGATCCTGAAGTCTTAATCCTCCTCCGGCCTCCAGAACACAGGGTTATATAGGCGTGGACCAACACACACCTCCAGGTTTATGCCATCCCGGAGATGGAACACTAGGCATTTGTAGTCAAGTGCTAGGTAAAGATCTACCACTGAGCGACAGCCCTAGTTTTTCTTTTCCAATCCCATTAATTCATGAATTGATTTGGACTTCCCAACAGGCAAGCCTGAGAGATGTAGGATAATAAACTTATCTGTTTATTCATTAATTCTAGTTTTCATAAGGAGAGATGCAAAGGTCCTGGGCATAAGGGCTGCTGTGAGTCCTAAGTATCTATTAGAGTGAGTGGCTGCAATAGTAACATTTAGAAGCCGGTGAGTTGCCAGTTTGCAACTTTATGAAGAAAGCCATGGATAGGGTTGATGAGTTGGCTTAGTGGTTAAAGGGGACCACCATTAAGGGTTAAGGATCCAGCCCGGCGGTGGTGGCGCATGCCTGTAATCCCAGCACTCTGGGAAGCAGAGGCAGGCGGATTTCTGAGTTCGAGGCCAGCCTGGTCTAGAGAGTGAGTTCCAGGACAGCCAGGGCTACACAGAGAAACCCTGTGTCGAAACCAAAACCAAAAAAAAAGGGGGGGGCGTGTTTAAGGATCCAAGTTGGAAGCCCAGAATCAACATGGTGGAAGGAGGGAACTGATTCCAGTCGTCCTCCAACGCAAAATAACACCTCAATGGGGAAAAAACCACGAGGCCCAGTGTGGAGGCGCACCTAAAGGCAGCTGGATCTCTGAATTCGAGGCCAGCCTGGTCCACGCAGTGAATTCCAGGACAGCCAGGGATACACCAAGAAATCCTGTCTCGAAGAACAAAAGACAGAAAACAAGAAAGCAAACAACCGTTTTCGGGGCTAGAGCGCCCAAGGCTGGTTCATCCCAGGTATGATGGAGGTTCTAGCCCCTAGGAACTAACGCTCCAGCTTCTCACTGAGCCTCGGTTAGATGGCGGGGAGACCGCTATGGGGCTCCAAAGCCACCATCCGCTCTCTGATTGGCTGAGATGGAAAAAAAAAAGATCTTTTTTCCCCATTGGCTAGAAAGCAGATGCCGAGCGAACCCATTGGTTGCGTCGCCCGCGGGCCTTGTTCTGTTTCGAAAGCCGCTAGAGGCTACGGGGTGAGGGGGCGGGCCTGGGCTCGCCGTTGCCGTGGTTACACGGAGGCACGTGCACAGTCCCGGAAGCAGCCGGGGGAAGCTGCTCCGCGCGCGCTGCCGGAGAAAGCGCCGCCGGGTCCGGTCCGCTCCGCTCCGGGTCCGGCTGGGCCATGGAGTCCATGCCTGAGCTCGCGCCCCGCTGCCTCCTGCTTCCCTTGCTGCTGCTGCTGCCGCTGCTGCTCCTCCCTGCCCCGAAGCTGGGCCCGAGCCCCGTCGGGGCGGAGGAGACCGACTGGGTGCGATTGCCCAGCAAATGCGAAGGTGAGGGGGCGGGGCCGCGGGGCGTAGCCAGCCCGAGGGGCGGGCGGGGGCGGGGCCTTGGGAAGGGTCCTGGTCTGGCAGGTCCGGGGCTGGGGTCTCCTTGGCCCTGCCGTGTGCTCGGCGGTGCTGGGTGCTGAGACTCTCGGGTAACCTACAGGTCCCTGCTTTGGGGCCGGCCCGGGGGTAGCTGCTCATCATGCCTAGAGGTGGGGGTGGAGGGAAAGCTTCAAATAGGAAACCTGCTGCGAAATTAAGAGTTGGCCAGGAAAAGGAACGTGCAGAGGAACCCATTCCGTACAAACCACAGAAACAGAGTCAGAAGCAGAGGGCCCTGCCTGCCTGGAAGCCAAAGGGCGAGTTTGAGGAACTGAAAAGGTCCATATGACGTAGAAAAGGGAACCTGAAAATGTCCCCGTTGTGCTTTCACTACATCCTAATTTATCTATGTTTTTTTTTTTTTTTTTTTTGCTTCTGAGAACAGAAACTGGGTTGCAAATGTTTATTGGCAGACAAAAAAAAAAAGGACTTTGGATTACATAGGATTATATGTAGAGGCTGTGGAGAGAGGAGGCTCACACTCAGAGGATCAAGAGGTCACTTTGGGAAAGCATAGAGCACAGAGGAGACTGAGGTGACGGAGGTAGTTTTTTAAAATCGAGAGGACAAGGAACCGAGACCTGTCCCGGGCTTCATTTTTCAGTTTCCTCTCAGACCTTTGCAGCCATCACCCTAATTCATCCTCGCAGTCCCCCTCCCACAAGTATTCTGGAAATCCATTTTATGCACCAAAGTAGATCTACACAGCCTAGATGTGCCCTAATCACTCGGAAGTGGGCCTGGTGGTTTGAGACACATTAATCCTCCCATTCGAGCTGTTATATGTGAGAATGGGGGCAGGGGACATGGCTAAGCGGCCGGGCCTGAGAGTCTGAGTTCAGATCCCCAAGACAGACATAAAAAGCCAGATGCTGCAGTGTTCATGACCTGCGAGCCCGGCAACTGAAGACGTGCCCAGGAGACTGGCCAGTTAACCAAATCCTTTCCCTCCAGGGCCAACTGAGAAACCTTGTCTGAAAAAAAAAAGATGAAGAACAGTATCAGAAAGGAACTCTGGCCTCTGTGTGCATGCTCACACAAGCATGTGCACACACACACTGTAACTACATAGGATTTTTTGTTTTTAAGTGAGATTCCCAAGGGTTAATGTGAACTCACTGAAGATACCTGATAAAAGGTCTCACCTGCTCTAGGATGCGTCCTTTACACTCCCCACCAGTCCTGGGGTTTTGCCTGCCTGCTCTTTCTTCCTTCCTTCCTTCCTTCCCTTCCCCTTCCCCTTCCCCTTCCTTCCTTCCTTCCTTTCTTCTCTCTCTCTCTTTTCTTTCTTTCTTTCTTGACAGGGTTTCTCTCTGTGTAGCCTTGGCTATCTTGGAACTTGCTCTGTAGACCAGGCTGGTCCCAAACTCAGAGAGATCCTCCTGCCTCTTTCTTTTTTTAAGGATTTTAAGTTTTTTTTTTTTAAGGTTTTTATTTATTTGTGTATTTTATGTATATGAGTGCTCTATTTGTATGTATGCTGCATGGTGGAAGAGGGCCTCAGACAGGATCCCATTAGCGATGGTTGTGAGCTACCAAGTGGGTGTTGGGAATTGAACTCAGGACCTCTGGAAGAGCAGCCAGGGCTCTTAAAACTGAGCTATCTCCCCAACCCCCATCTTTCTCCCCAGGAAGCTCGTTTCTTTTCCTTAGGAGACATCCATAGACGCAGAATCATAGAGCTGGCAAGGATCTTATACCATCGAAGCCTAAACTCATTTTGCAATCATTAGAGATATTTTCAGTCATGGAATGATTTGGCAAACTTTGGCCCTTAGGCACCTCTTAATACTGTACTTACTTATGTTTATTAGTATTGCATTTTTCTTGTTAATTGCTGACTGTTTCTTAATACTGTATTTACTTATGTTTATTAGTATTGCATCTTTCTTGTTAATTGCTGACTGTTTCTGGCTCACAGGGCCTGCCTTTAGGCTTAGGAGTGTAAGTGGAACAGGCCTCTGCACAGAGGAAGGAGAACCTGCCCAGAGAAAGTGGGTGGCAGTCCATGGGGGTCTGGGGTCTATGCCATGAGTCTCCCACAAAGTCTGGTTTATGTCTAAACTGGATCTTACGGGAATAGTGGTTCCCTGAGAGGCCAGTGAAGGCAGGAGCATGTGTGAGTACTTGAGAACTTTCTTGAGGCTGTTTAATGTAGTGTCAGGAGACTGGGCCAGAGAAGCCTCTAGAGGGCGTTAAACACTCTCCCCGGGGCCATGGGCACATCATGCCCTGGGGTGAGAGGCTCCTCAGAGCTTGCTGACAGGCCTTTCTCCTTCACACTGAGCATCTGGACAGGAGGGCCGTAGTCACCATCTCCCTGCCCCCATGTCCCCAGTGCTCAGCACAGGGCCGCTCCTTAGACTGCTGGGGGTGGGGGGAGGGAGAGAACACTTGTACACAAACAGTTGGAGCAAATTCATGAGGCAGCCATAGAGCATTGGTAGGAAGCACATGAAGTCAAGAAATAAGACAGCCATAAAACACGTCTCAGGGACAAGTAGAGATATTTAATATGGAGTATTGGATGATTCCCATTAATTTCCCGAGTGCCATAGTGTTTTATGGCTACACAGAAGTTCGTGTTCACAGGAAGCACATTATGATATGTAATTGTTTATAATGTATAATTGTTGAGATTGAGTACTAAATATTAAATACTGCAGGGAAAATCATTAGCGGTTGTTCATTGTGAGTAGGATAACATTTTCCATTCTATCCTGTCAGCTTAAAGTGCATGGGTATTTTATTATGTTTATTCTAAAATTTGTTTGCATTTACTTGTATTTGTTGGGCAGCTGGAAGGGCAGACAGGCATGTACCACAGTGTGCCTGTGGGGGGTCAGACGGCTGCTTCCAGCCATCTCTCCTCCCACCCTGTGGGTCCTGGGGACAGAACTCTGGTCACTAGGTTTGGGAGTGACCCTCATTACCTGCTGAGCCACCTCTCCAGCCCCCCCCCCTTTTTTTTTTTTTTTTTTTTTTTTTGATTTTTCGAGACAGGGTTTCTGTATAGCTATAGCCCTAGCTGTCCTGGAACTCTGTAGACCAGGCTGGACTCGAACTCAGAAATCCACCTGCCTCTGCCTCCGAGAGTGCTGGGATTACAGGCGTGCACCACCACTGCCCAGCCCAGCCCACTATTTTTTATTATTATTTTTAAAGATTAATTCGTGTGTACGTATGTATCTATAGGCATGTATGTGTGTGTGTGGACCTCGTCCAGTGCGATGTTTGCAGAACCAGAAAAGGCTTTGGGTCCCCTGCAGCTAGAGTTAACTGATGGCTGTGAGCTGCTGTGTGGGGGCTGGGAACAGAAGCCAGGTCCTTTGCAAGAGCAAGTAAGTGATCTTAGCCACCTAGTCCTTTTATGCAGCTCTAGTAATTGTTTAGGTCTTTTTTTTTTTTTTTTTTTTTTTTTTTTTTTTTTTGGTTTTTCGAGACAGGGTTTCCCTGTGTGGTCCTGGCTGTCCTGGAACTCACTCTGTAGACCAGGCTGGCCTTGAACTCATAAATCCACCTGCCTCTGCCTCCCAAGTGCTGGGATTACAGGCGTGCGCCACCACGCCCAGCTAGGTCTAATTTTTTAAAAAGATTTATTTATTTATTATATGTGAGTACACTGCAGCTGTCTTTAGACACTCCAGAAGAGGGAGTCAGATCTCATTACAGATGGTTGTTAGCCAGCATGTGGTTGCTAGGATTTGAACTCAGGACCTTCAGAAGAGCAGTCAGTGCTCTTAGCTATCTCTCCAGCCCCTAGGTCTAATTATTTTTATGAGACCAAGTCTCACCATGTAGCTCTGACATCCTGGATTTTGTTATGTACAGAGGCTGGCCTTGAACTCACAGATGTACCTGCCTCTGTTTCCTGAGTGCTGAGATTACAGGGGCGTGCCACCACAACTGCCCATGTTTTGACCTTTCTCCCTGTCTCCTGTGTTGCCCAGGCTGGCCTTGAATTCACAGCCCCCTTGCCTCAGCTTCCTCAGTAGCTCTTCTGGGAGTGATGGGAGTTCAGGGATCTAGGCTGGGAACGGACATAGGATAGTGTACTCTACTTGTGGCTGGGACCTAATTTGCAAGCAGAATATTGGTTTGACCCAGGATAGGAAGGGACACCCGGCTGGTTTGTTTGGCTGCCTGCTGGCCTCCCAGAAGCAGCCCTGTGCGCTCAGTGGCCGCCCTGTGTCTTCCTTCTCCAGTGTGCAAGTATGTTGCTGTGGAGCTGAAGTCAGCTTTCGAGGAAACAGGAAAGACCAAGGAAGTGATTGGCACAGGCTACGGCATCCTGGACCGGAAAGCCTCCGGAGTCAAGTACACCAAGTCGTGAGTGCATGGTGACTTAGCGGCCGGCCTGCTGCTTGTGTGTCTGTGTGTGTCTGGGGGGGGGGGGGGGGACTGGGGAAGCAGGGTCGTGGTTCCTATCTTCTCCCATCCAGGCAAGCCCACCACAAAGTCTTGGGTCACAATAACTGCCTCAGTTTGTTCCCTGATTCTGCCACTCACAGGTTAGGAGACCTTCATCAATCCTTTCTCTGTGCCTTAAATTTCTCCTCTAGAAAAGTGAGACCGATTGACGGGAGACCTGGTGGATGCCAGCCACTTGGATCCAGTGTGATTTATTTAAAAATTGCTGGGCCGGGCGGTGGTGGCGCACGCCTGTAATCCCAGCACTCGGGAGGCAGAGGCAGAGGCAGGTGGATTTCTGAGTTCGAGGCCAGCCTGATCCACAGAGTGAGTTCCAGGACAGCCAGGGCTACACAGAGAAACCCTGTCTCGAAAAAAAACAAAACAAAAAAAAACAAAAACAAAAACATAAAAATTGCTAACACGGAGGACTGGAGACCCTCAGTGGTTAAGAGTACTGGTTGTGCTTTCCAGAGGTCATGAGTTCAATTCCCAGCAAGCACATAGTGTCTCACAACCATCCGTAATGGGATCTGATGCCTTCTTCTGATATGTCAGGGATAACATGCTCATATATGTACATACATACATACATACATCTTTTAGAAAAATGGGATTACCAGAGTTTTGTTTTTTACATACTTAAGTGAGACAGGTCTTTCTGTGTAACTCTGGCTGTCCTGTAACTCAATGTGTTGATCAGGCCTTGAACTCAGACATCCACCTGCCTTTGCCTCCCGAGTCCTGGGATTAAAGGTGTGTGTCAGCTGGATTACCAGATTTTGCCCGATACAAACATAAAAAAACAAAACCACGTTGTGTCAGTTACGATCACCCTTTCAAAACGACACTCGGTGTGCTGGAGCGATGGCTCCGCCCTTCAGAGCACTGTTTGCTCTTTGACAATTCCCAGCACCACACAACCACCAGTAGCTCCATCGTCCTCCTCAGGCAGGCCTGTCAGGTATGGACAAACGTGCAAGCAGAGCCCCAGACACATAAAATACAAAGTTAGAAAAGTTGAAATGATGCAAGGGCCAGCTGGGGGTTCAGCAGGTCTGGAAGCTTGGCAGCAAGCCTACACTCACACAGACACTCACACAGACACTCACACAAGAAAACATAATTAAAAAAAAAGCAACATGAGCATCCTGGAGAGAGAGCCCAGCCCGTGTGATGGTGGTTCTGAGCTGGGCAGTAGTAGTGCGCATCTTTAATCCCAGCACTCAGGAGACAGAGGCTAGCAGATCTCTGTGAGTTCGAAGCTGGCCTAGTCTAATTCTAGGACAGCCAAGGCTATACAAAGAAACCCTGTCTTGAAAAATAAGCAACAGGACAGTGGTTCCCTCTCCTTACTGACGCTGCGACCCTTTAATACAGTTCCTCATGGCGTGTTGATCCTAACCATAACATTATTTTCATTACTATTTCATAACTGAAGTTTTGCTACTGTTATGAATCATAATGTAAATATCTGATATGCAGGATGTCTGATACGGGCCCCCTGTGAGAGGGTTGTTAAACAACCGCAAAGGGATTGAGACCCATGGGTCGAGAACTTGAGCCTTGAGAATACTTGCTGCTCCTCCAGTAGACCGAAGTTCAGTTCCTCACATCCATGTTAGGTGACTCACAACCACCTGTAACTCTCGCTCCAGGGGATTCTGATGCCCTTTTCTGGACACCTTGGGCACACCCATATGTGTGACATACACAGCGACAGACAGACACACAAAACACCTAAATTAAAAACATTTTTTAACAGAAAAAAAGCAAAGGACATGTTTTGCCCTCAGAATGATTCCTGTCTAGGCATAGTGTGCCTACCCATAGTCCTTCAATGGAAAAAGGCAGAGGCGGGGAGGTCCCCAGAGGTTTGAGGCCTCTGTGGTGGGCCGGATGTGTTGCTACTATGTTTCCAACCCAGTTCCCGGGTGAAAGAAAGCTCAACTCAGCCGTTAACAAAACAAGCTACAAGCCTAGACTGGGCAGGCCTCCCACTCTACTACTCTGTTTCAATCTATTTTATCCCATACAACTTGCAGTTTCTCTAGGCCCCGAGCTTCTCTCCCTGCCGCCTCTCTGGTTCTCTTTAACCGTTTCTCTCTCCCGGTTTCTTCTCTTCTCTGTTTCTTCTCCCGTTGCTCCTCCTCCTCCTGTTTTATACCCCATATGCTCCTCCCACTTTCCTCCTGCCCAATCATTGGCTCAAGCCTTTATTTGAAAAGTCAAGGTGGCGAGACAGTTCACAAGGCAACTCCTCATCTGCAGCCCCTCTGAGGAGTGGAATTAACATCAAAGTATGAGCCCAGGGCTATCCACATTTCCCCCTTTCTGTCCAATTAAAAGACTCTTTTATCTCAGACATCAATTGAGCACAATTATTACCATTTTGTAATATACAGGATAGACCTAACACCCAGTCAATCATTTTTTATCAATTAAGTAGTACCCCTGTCATCTATTGGAACTTAAACGACTTATAATTCTACACCTGAGTCAAGTCCTGGCTTTAGACTGTAACCCATCTGAAAACCATCCTCTCAAATCTGTATCATCTTTCTGAATGGTAACCAGCTTGGACTGGCTATAAGACTATTAGTCTTCAACCCCATCAGAAATCCAAGAATGACTAATATTACCTGAAAGTATGAGAAGCACAAAATATAGCTTCTAAAACTTAGCCAATTTATAGAGACCGCTGATCACCTGGACAGGCCCTATACACCAAAACGTTGGAGCATCTGTCCTCAGCCTTCTGGCCCAGGATCATCTGACAGCCCTTGGTAATGCAGAATTTTGAAGGGCTGATTACTCTGTCTTGGCAGAGATTATCAGTCGACTCTTCCGCAGTGTGTCCTTTTTTTGGACAGTATTTGTCTGTAGATGAAATGAGGCAATTCTTGCCTGGTGACTGTCTCACCACAACTGAAGCAACTCCACTGATGCTCAAGTTCTTCTTTGAATTCAAGAAAGGGGTGCTGTCAGGAGCAGACAGGTCTCTAGTCAAATGATCTTTAATAAAGAAATGTCAATAAACATTCTGTGGACTTCTGACACCTTTGAAGACCATTTGTCTACCTAAGACATCTCTGAACTGTTAAGCCTTGACTATTCTCGGCTGTTTCTAATGAAAATAGCTCAGGAACACTCTTTTAACTAATTCATAACCACGAGTTTGCTATCTGGCCCTTAACTTGTATTACTTAATCATCTAAAAGCAGTTTATACTAGCAGTTATAGAAGGACTGGGTCTAAGCCTTGTATTCTTAAATGTGTTATATAGGCACAATGCCTACATGGGAGTAACAATATTAATCCCAGTTTTATATCAATAGTAAATTCATACCAATGAAAACCTTAAATTTACATCAACTAAATTCTGAACCAATAGGCTTTGCATCAATTATAAAGACTTCTACCAATGTAAGATCTGGCTATGTAATTTTTTTGCTTAAAAATACATTTTCTCACCAATCCCTATTTGTCTATTTCTATAATTTCTATGATATTACTATATCCCCCTTTTTCTTTTCCACCCACTTCTCCTTTACCTAAGAAAGAAGGATAGAGAAGAGGAAAGGAAAGGTAGAAATCCCTGTTTAAGTTCTTTAGTTTCCTCCTTGACCAAAGCTACATTTGTGACGTATCCCTAAAATTATAACATATCTATAATTCCTAAAATAACCATAACCATCCACCCCACATAAGGAACTGGGACGATGATTGTCTTCTGTCTGCTTCCAGCTGAATTGGGGTGAAGAATTCCCATTTGGGGGCCCAAAGGGAAATTTTGAAAACTAGCTGGCATTATTTGCCTTCCAGTCACTATGTTGTGAGAAAGTTCGTCCCTCTATGTCAGATGACATCTCGACCATGACATTCTGAAAGGCTGGAGAGGCAAGTAGAGTTCTGGAAGCAAGTCTTTAAGAGAATCAGCTTTGATGTAGTTGAGATAGAGTCAAGTGTGAAGCTGGAATGGAAGGTCCCAAATCTCAGCATCCTGGTGTGTGAATCTTTTCAGGGCTGTCTTTCTCTTCTTTCATCCCTATAGTATACAAAACTTAAAAGCAATAAGTAAACAGGTAAAGACATTCACACAGAGCATGCAGGGGGCACATATTGGCCAATGAAGATCAATAAAGAAAGAGGTCTGACTGCCTTTCCTCAGGTTAGCTTGATCACTTGGTCAAACTAAAATGTAACTGTGTATCCATGTCCTCGTAAAGGATGTTTTGTAACACCCAATAAGTGTTAATGGCTGTTTATAGACATTTTAGTCTCAGCCAGTTCCAGAGCTGTCTCCATATACAGAGACATAATCATTACTACATATACATCACCTATTTTGTTGATTGTGTTAGTCTCCATTTTCTTCTCTATCGCCAAGGTCCTCAGGAGGTCTTCCTTTGTCATGTCTGATTTTTATCAACTTGGAAGGGACCCACAGCTTTTCTTTTCCTGTGGAAACATAGGCATAGCCCCTCCCCCAGCGTAACACATTTCCCATTCTCCATTCTGTTGTTAGAATATCCTTAATGAGGCCGGGCGGTGGTGGCGCACGCCTGTAATCCCAGCACTCGGGAGGCAGAGGCAGGCGGATTTCTGAGTTCGAGGCCAGCCTGATCTACAGAGTGAGTGCCAGGACAGCCAGGACTACACAGAGAAACCCTGTCTCAAAAAAAAAAAAAAAAAAAAAAAAAAAAAAAAAGAATATCCTTAATGTAAACAGGCTGGTTTAGTTCAATAGTTTGTTCCACAGTACAATGTCTTTCAGCAGCTGTGGTGTTTTGTTCATTGGCGTTTAAAAATTTTAAGGTTAATAAGTCTTGGATCTCCCAGAACACATAGTAGGACAGGAGGGCAGTAGGACCGAAGGCTACTGTGCTGGGGACAGTATTGCAGACCTGTCATCCTAGCTGGGAGAGGAGGCAGGACTGAGGAGAGGAGGCAGTGCTCATGCCCTGCTTGGGCATAGTGACAGTGTTAATTACCAGTTTGTCAGGAATCACCTAGGGGAAGGGCCTCTGGGCATGTCTGTGAGGGAATATCTAGATTAACGTTAGCCTCTGAGAATGTCAGCGGAGTCATACGATTACAAACCACTAATTATTATGTGGCAAGACTCTCTCTCTTTCTTTCTTCTGGATTTACAAGACAGGGTTTTCTAGAGCACCGGCTTCAGTGCGTGCCAGACAGCCTGCGGCCACCTGGTACTGACACCAGGAGAGCCAGTGCCTTCTACTGCCTCCACCAGCACCTGCACGCACGCGCGCGCATACACACACACACACACACACACACACAAATAGATATTTTTTAAAAAAATAAAAATAAATTGATTTAAGGTTAGACTCAGTGATAGGCTTGTGCCCTAGACAAACCAAGATGCTGTGTTTGATCTCATAGACACGCGCACACACAGACCCTTCCCTTAGATCTGTTAAAATCTTGTCTCTCTGGTCTGTGTTCCAGCATTTCAGAGTCCCCAGGCCAGATGACCTATTCTCCTTCCAGCTTTGCCTTCCCGTTGGTGAGCTGTGCAGGTGTCGGGCAGCAGGGCTGGAGGGACGGAACACTGCTCCAGGAGGAGGGGAGGGGAACTTAGCGCCTCTCCTGATGCTGTCTCGGCAGGGACTTACGGTTAATTGAAGTCACTGAGACCATTTGCAAGAGGCTTCTGGACTACAGCCTGCACAAGGAGAGGACGGGCAGCAACCGGTTTGCCAAGGTTGGCTTTGTGCTTGTGCCTCATTCCCTTTGGGGCTAGGCCCTCATGAATCTAAGTGTGTCTGCTGGCATGTGTGTGATTGGCAGGTCAGGCCTGGGACCCTCCTCCTTTTCCTCCCTCAGGTTCTTGGATAGCGACTGATATTCCTCGCTGAGCATTGACTCCTCAGTGGCATGAGGTATATTTCTCCATGTCAGGTACAGGCAGAAATGCCCCAACCTGGCAGCTCACATGGGTATCAAAATCACTAGGGGTCAGGAAGATTGTCACAGCAGTGTGAGGGGAGATGCCAGAAGACAGACTTGAGGGTACTACAATCCTAGCACTTGCCTCCCAGATGGAACAGGAGGATAAGGAGTCAGGAGTTCAAAGCTAGCCAGTTTGACGCTAGCCTGGGGTACAGAAACCCTGTCTTAAAAAAATAGGAAAGCCGGGCGGTGGTGGCACATGCCTTTAATCCCAGCACTTGGGAGGCAGAGGCAGGTGGATTTCTGAGTTCGAGGACAGCCAGGGCTACACAGAGAAACCCTGTCTTGAAAAAAAAAAAAAGAAAAGAAAAAGGAGACTGATTGTCAGTTCCTTCCGTGAGCCACCCAGAGCCACCTCCTCAGGCCTCTGCTGGGTGTCTGTGTGTACAGCGGCTCCCCCTGGAGAAGGAGCTGGTGACAGCAGGCTCCAGTCTGTCTCCATGTCTTGTGTGCGTGCCATCCACCATAGCCCTGGAGTTCCCTTCTGTCTGAGGATGTCCACCATAGCCCTCGCAGGCCCCGGGCATTTCAGGCAGACGTTTGGGGCTTGTCTTTAAAGCTTAGTGGATTTAGTTAGTTGATCCATGATTGTTTCCATAGGAAGGGTTTCAAAATATTTTCTCCTGCTCAAGCACAGTGTCACTCACCCGTTCATTCCAGGATTCAGGAGGCAGGATGATCTTGAACTGTGAGGCCAGCCTGGGCTATACAGGAGACGAAGAATAAAACAGCAACAGCAAAAAAATGGTAGCAGACTATTAGAAAATCTGTAGGGCTGGGTTTGCTAGGTTGTTCATGATGTTGTACAGTGTAAAGCAAAAGATGAAGGGGGCCACGGGGGTGGGGCGGGGGCCAGCACTCAGGACACACAGGCATCTGGGGGAGGGGGCGGTTCTGGTTTGTTTTTACAATTTATTTGTTTTATGTATGTGAGTTCTTTGTAGTTGTCTTCAGACACACCAGAAGGGAGCATCAGATCCCATTACAGATGGTTGTGAGCCACCATGTGGGTGGTTGCTGGGAATTGAACTCAGGACCTCTGGAAGAGCAGTCAGTGCTCTTAACTGCTGAGCCCTTGTCTCCAGAATGGTGGGGGAACCACGAGGTGGGAAACCTGTGACATATTACTGCTTAGGCCGAAAAGCTGGGCAGGGGGTGCATTGGGTTTTCCTAGTTTGTTTTTCATGGTATGGGGGTGAAAGCCGCAGCTCTGCGTAAACGCTCTTATCACTGAGCTATGCCCAACCCGTGTATGTGTGTGTGTATGTATGTATGTATGTATGTGAGTGTATGTGTGAATGTGTGAGTATGTGTGTGTGTATGTGTGTGTGTGTGTGTGTGTGTGTGTATGCATATATATATGCATGTATGCATGTGAATGAGTGTGTGTGTGCTTGAGTGAATTTCTCTCCAGGAAAGGGGAACATGGGTAGTGCCTTATCATGATCTCTGGGAACAAGGGCTACCTAGGAAGCCTGTTGTGTTTTCTCACAGTGTAAAGAATCCTTTAGTTCTCAGCTGAGCTCAGTTCTTACCAAGGAAAGACACAAGCTAAGAAGAACCTGGAGCCGGGAGGGCCTGGGTATGGAGGAGGGCTCCTTAGAGTAATGAGTACTTTAGGGACCTGGAGAGGTGGCCCAGCAGCTAGGAGCACCCACTGCTCTTGTAGAGGAGCCAGACTGGATTCCCAGCACCCAAGTAGTGGTTCACAGGGTCCAGACATGCATATAGGGCAGGCAAGACACACATGAAGTTAATGAGTCTGATTGAAAAAAGAGAAGGGTGGGGGGGGGGAGAGGAAGGGAGAAAGAGAGGAAGGAAAAGGCACTTGTACCCTTTTTTATCCGAGACAGTTTTACACCACCCTAGGTATATAGGAACAATGAATAAACATAGCCATCAGACCAGACAGCTCTCAGACCAGGGAGATGGGTCAGTGCATGAAGTCTAAGGTCCTGAATTTGGACACCCATAGAGCCAGACGCAGGAGGATGTGCCTGTTGTCCCAGGCTTCCTGGAGCAGGAAGGGAGGTGGGCACAGGAGACTCCCCAGAAGCTCGGGAGCCAGCGAACCTGGCATATACATTAGCAAATGAGAGACTCGGTCCCAAACAGGGCTGAGGAGGGGAGGCCCAGCACCCAAGGTTCCCTCTGTGTTCACATGCACATCTACAAACATAAAACATACAACATACATAGAGATTAAAAACAAAGTGGTAGATGTTGGCCGAATGTTTGGTACTGTAGGGCACCCCATCTTCAGTGTTTTTTGGTGTTAAGTTCTCATGGGCCCTGAGAGCCTCTGCTCTCCCTATGTACATATCCGGTGTGGCGGGGTTGGTGTAGACCCAGCTGGGAACACTGAAATTCTGTCCTGAAGCCAAGGCAGCCTTTCCCCCAATGCTTTCTAGAAAACCCAGGTCAGATTTTTCAGATTTCTATGAAAGGCAAACTGCAGGGGGTTTGTTTGCTTGGTTTTTTTTGTGTGTGTGTGGTTTTTTTTTTTGTTTTTGGTTTTTTTTTTTTTTTTTTTTTTTTGGTTTTTAGAGACAGGGTTTCTCCGTGTAGTCCTGGCTGAAACAGCAGTTTTTAAATTTTATTTATTTACTTGTTTATTTATTTTGAGGCAGAGTCTCTCTGTGACATAGCTCTGACTGCCCCGAAACTCACTATGTAGACCAGGTTAGCCATAAACCCCCAGAGATCCATCTGCTTCTGTCTCCCAAGTGCTGGGAATTCGTCACCATGCCCACCTTATTTTTAGTTTTGTTTTTATTTTTTAATTTTGAGACAGGATCTCACTATATACTCTTGGTTAGCCTAGAGCTCAATATTTAGAACAGGCTGGCTTTGACCTCTCGAGAGATCCATTTGCCTCTGTCTGTTTCTGGAATCTTGTGATTAAAGGTCTGAGCTGCTACTCCCAGGCTCAAACTGCAATAAAAACAAACAAACAAAAAACATTTATTTGGTACTTAGAAGATAAAGAATGGTGATAGGAAAATATCTGAAGTCTTCATTTTCCATAATTAAACCATTGTATTTGGTGGGAGTGTCTAGCCACTAGGAAAGGAGCCAAGGACATTTCTGGGAAAGAAATTTAGGTTCACAAGACCTGAGAGCAAGTTCATCCAGGTCAGAGCACAGGTCGGGTGTGTGCACAGTTGAGTGGTGGGAAGCCAGCCTGAGGAGGGGGGAGGTCAGGGTGAGGGCGAGCAGCCTTAGAGGTATGCACAGGTGTCACACCAGGAAGAGGGGGGTGGGGGCAGAGATGGCGCTGCATCTGTGTCTGTCGCCTCTTCCAGGGTATGTCCGAGACCTTTGAGACGCTGCACAACCTAGTCCACAAAGGGGTCAAGGTGGTGATGGATATCCCCTATGAGCTGTGGAACGAGACCTCGGCCGAGGTGGCTGACCTCAAGAAGCAGGTAAGGCCACTCAGCCTGCACTCAGCGGGGTGGGCAGGACTGGCTGCCACTGAGGAGGGCCACCTAGAGCCATTTCTTTATTAGAGAGGTTCTCACTATGTAGCCCTGGCTTCCCTGGAACTCCAACACACACACACACACACACACACACACACACACACACGCAGAGGCTGGCCTCGAACTCACAGAAATATGCCTGTCTTTTCATCAAGAGTGTTGGGGCATGCCCACCATACCTGGCACCTTTGTACTTTTGTGGACTGTGGTGTTGCCAAGCGCCCTTGAGAGGGTTGGGTGCCTGGCCCCACCGTCCCTGGTGCTGTCTTCACAGTGTGACGTACTGGTGGAGGAGTTTGAAGAGGTGATTGAGGACTGGTACCGGAACCACCAGGAGGAAGACCTGACTGAATTCCTCTGTGCCAACCACGTGCTGAAGGGCAAGGACACAAGTGAGCTGGGGCGGGGCCGGGGCGGGGCCGGGTTTATCATCTGCTTGTCCCATAGGGAGCATGGGGCTGGAAAGTGCAGGGCATTTAGCTCAGGGAGCTTGAGATGAGGTGAAGTTACCCCAAGCCCAGGAACCAGCAGAGCCTGCTGGCCACAGTGAAGGGAGTGACAGGGAGAGGGGTGGGAGGCCCCTCTAACTGCTGCCCCAGCCCCCTTACAGCGCGGCTCCAGAGCTGGTCCTGAGACCTTTCTGCACTTCCCTCAGGTTGTCTGGCAGAACGGTGGTCTGGCAAGAAGGGGGACATAGCCTCTCTGGGAGGGAAGAAATCCAAAAAGAAGCGTGGCGGGGTCAAGGGCTCCGGCGGCGGCAGCAAGCAGAGGAAGGAACTGGGGAGCCTGGAGGAGGATGCCAGCCCTGAGGAGGACGAGGGTGTGCAGAAGGCGTCTCCCCTCCCCCACAGCCCCCCTGACGAGCTGTGAGCCCGACTTAGTCTCCTTGAATCAAGACCCCTGATAGCAGAGCCGGGACTCGGGACGCCCGCAGCCTGCTGTCCAGCGCCAGGTCTCCTCCCTCTTCCTTCCCTTGACCAACAGCAAGAGGTGGAAGGATCTGGGGTGCTGGGAGACCCCACCCCAGAGGGGAAGAGGAGGAGCAGAAGGCAGCTCTTTCTATACAGTCCCCTCCTGAGCTCTGGGTTCTACCCAGCATCCCCCAGCTGAGACTCCTGACCTTGAAGCTGAAGAGCGCGGGCACGTGCGATGCTCGCCAGCGCTCCCTTCCCCGGGAGGACAGAGTGCAGCCTCAGCAGCCGGGCCTGCCTCTTCCTCCACCACGCGTTCTCTCCTGCTGGTCCTTGTCCGCTGTGAGTTTCAGAACTTCCAGGATGAACTCAGGGGGTGTGGCACAAAGGGGCTGGACACCAGAGCTGGAGCCACGCCAGAGGCTGCGGAGAGGACACCTGATCTGACCCCACTGGGCAGCAGAACTGCAGCTCCCGTGCCCACCCGCTCCTGAGGACACCTCCTGCTCTGCCCAGCCCTTCTCCCAGGGCTACCAGAGCAAACACCTTTTGGCCTTTGGGTTTGGTTCCTGGGTCCTCTTCAGCCTCCAGAGTGTCCCCTCATCGATCTTTTCTGCCTGGGGGCTGGAAGGCTGAACCTGCCAGTTACTAGGAGGGGCAGGTGCTGGGGCGCCCTGGGTCGGATTGGGGTCAATCGCTCACTGGTTCTCAACCTTCTAATACTGCAGCCCTTAATATTCCTGTTGTGGTGACCCCACCCCCACCCCCACCATAAAATTATTTTCGTTGCTGTTTCATAACTGTAATTTTGCTGCTGTTAGGAATTGTAATGTAAATATTTTTGGAGACAGAGGTTTGCCCAAGGGGTTTTGACCCACAGGTTGAGAACTGCTGGGTTCCGGGCAGGAGGCGTGGGTCGAGGCTGCGCACAGTGAACAGCCCTGGCCCCCAGCTGACCCTCATCGCTGCTGCCCGTGTTTCCAAGGCCCTCCCCCCTCTGCATCCTCTCCACTCCACTCCGTCCTGGGCACCTGGCTGCCCTCCTTCCCTCCCTCCCTCCCTCTCTACCCCAAGGCCTTGCTGTCCCTGGGCAGAGTGTTTACAGGTCAGCAGCAGCTCTGGCCCCGCCCACCGTACTCTGATGGTGGCCCTTGCTCCCGAATTGATCCCTCGGCTCTTCCTGGTGACTGTGCCTGGACACTCCGTCTCCTGACTAGCCCTGGGTAAGCCGTGTCCTCCCAGGCAGGGGGCAAGCAGGAGGCCTGCTCTCCAGGGCAGGGGCACACCCCGCCCCACCCCACCCCCCCTCGCTCTGTCCCGAGAGCTGGGACACCCGGAATCGGGGCAAGCTCTGCAGCTCCGGCCGGGCGAGACACCTGCAGTGTGGTTCTGAGAGGATGATGGGCTTGGCGGAGGGCGCAGAGCCCTCCTGTCAGCAGAGAGCAGAGCTGGGGCTCAGACTCCACACGCATTGTCTTCCCGCTGTCCACCGCCACCAGGCCCCCCCTTCTTACCTGACACTTGGAAATCCAATCAAACTGATGTGACGTCTTGGCCTTGATCCATCACCATTCAGACTCTGAAAACACCAAGACAGTTGGTCCCAGAAACTTGAGGGTGGAAGAGGCAAGAAGGTTGCAAGTTCAGGTCTCACCTATGCTACAGAGCTAGTTCACGGCCAGCCCAGGTGACTTAGACCTGCATCACAGACGGGCTGGGAGACAGCATGTTGTTAGGTGAGGCGTGCAGGGAACCCTGTGTTCAGTGGATCAGCGGCAGAGCACAGGAGGCCCAGAGTTCGGCCCCCAGCACCTACATAAGGAAGCCAAGAAGCAGCTGGTGTTTCTTGGAAAGTACCTGCAGAACTCAGCCACCACCAGAAGCCTAGCCCCACAGAGACAAGTACTTTGTTGATCTGATTCTGAATAGTACCCCTTGGGTCTAGTGCTGAAGCACCCCTCCCCAGCCCCCATACCCCAGGACAGGACACAGGTGTGGAGAGTGAAATGAAGTTCCTCCTCTGTTTGGGCCTAGAATGGGCCTTTGAGGTTGTACTGGTTTGGTCTAGCTGTCTCTCCATCTCCAAGGCTGATGATCCCTGTCCTAAGGGGCCAGGGAGATTGCAGTCTAGAAGCAGGACCTGTCCTGGACTTTGTTCTGGTAGGGAATTGGGTATAGAGGAGGCTGACCCCAGGGTTAGGAGTCAGGGGCTCAGTCTCTGACCATCTAGTTTGGTGACAATCTATCCCTGTTGTTAACCCACAACTACAGGGCACATCTTAATCTGTCCACAGAGCATCGTTAATACTAAGAGCAGATGAAGCAAAGCCCTATCAGGGCCTAGGGGTGTTGGCCCAGTGACCCAATCCTGGCCTGATCAAGGTCAGAGAGCAGTGTTAACGGGTTGTTGCACTTTGACCTAAGCTCTTGTAGGGACTGTCCCCTCTTTCCAGAGCACCTGGTATTGCACCCTTGCTAGCCCCCTTGACACCAGCCTATCCCAGCAGGCAGACCTGGCCCAGTATGGATAGGCAAAGGCAGGACTTGGCTGCCCAGGCTGCTCTCTCCAGTAGAGAAACCCTTTAGTTTGGGTGTTGCCTACACTTTCCTACCTTGCCACCCCAAGAAGCATTAGTCGGAACTGGAGTTAAGCTGAGTTCCTCTTAGCAGAAACCTTTGGTAAAATGGCCTGAAGGCCTTACTTAGGTGAGTCCCATAAAAACCAGCTAGACTGGAGGCTAGCAGGCCCCAGGCTTGACATTTTAGGCACGTGTGTGCATTTTTAGTTGACAGGTTCTTCTGGCACAGCCTGACATAGAATTTACTCCCAAGGCTGGCTCTGAACTTGTAAGCCAGCTGTGTTATAACCATGTGCCGTGCTCTACTCTTGTGAACCTTAAGCTGAAACTAAGTGGAGCCCACACCACAAAGGAGCAGGACTCTGGTGACGTCACACTGTGTCTGGCTGGGGCTTGTCCTCAGAAGTGACTTGCTAGACCCTAAGACTGCCATGTGGCAGTGTGATGCCATCAGTTTAGCTGAGGAGCTCCGGGGGTGTTGCCATGCAAGGTGAGTGGCTTTACCCCGGAACCACACCCCCCAGCCCTACTGGAGGCAATAGCTAAAGATGCTGTTTCTCCAGCAGCTTTTAAGTCCCCGAGAGCCATCAGTCCTCGTGTGTGTGTGTGTGTGTGTGTGTGTGTGTGTGTGTGATGACAGAGAAAATGAAAGCGTGTCCTAAGCTGTCTAGCTTTTCAGATTATCCACCCAATCCTTTTGTATGCCCAGGCAAGGGCAAGCCATAGCTGTATAGCAAGACTTCCATTTCAAAAACCCCAGGGCTGGAGATAGGGCTCAGCGGTTAAGAACACTGGCTGCTCTTCCAGAGGTCCTGAGTTCAATTCCCAGCAACCACATGGTGGCTCACAACCATCTGTAATGGGATCTGATGCCCTCTTCTGGTGTGTTTGAAGACCGCAACAGTGTACTCGCCACATACATAAATAAATCTTTAAAAAAACAAAAAAAAAAAAACCCCAAAGTAGGTCTGGCATGGTGGATCATAGCTGTAATCCTCAGAAAGCACAGACCAGCCTGGGCTACATAGTGAGACCATGTTTCAAGACAAAATTGGCCAGCAAGATGGCTCAGTGGGTCGCTGCCCTGCCACTGAGTTATTACTGCGTCCTCCTCACCCTCACGGGCTGCACCTCCACACCTGCCTCAGGGTTCCATGCCTGCCTCTCCAGTTGTTGGTAAGCAGATTTGCTCTCAGCATTGACCAGCCAGATAGTGATTTTCTTTTAGCTTAAGGTAAATAACAAGTTGCTGCTTCTTGTGAAGATTGCATCCGTTAGTTGGGTGTGGCTGTGCATCATCTCAGCATATAAGCAGAGGCAGGAGGATTGCTGCAAGTTCAACATCAGCCTGGCCTCTATACAAGTTCTAGGCCAGCCAGCTACAGAAAGACCTTGCCCTCCTCCAAAAACAAAAACTTGTATCTACAAGCACTTGTTTTACAGTTAACACCCTCAGTCCCCGAGTTTAGGAGTCTGAAGCAGGGTTGCCTGGAGCTCCAGACCTAGACCCTGTCTAAAGAAGAGAATTGCTGGGCAGTGGTGGCGCATGCCTGTAATCCCAGCACTTGGGAGGCAGAGGCAGGCGGACTTCTGAGTTCGAGGCCAGCCTGGTCTACAGAGTGAGTTCCAGGTCAGCCAGGGCTACACAGAGAAACCCTGTCTTGAAAAAACAAAACAAAACAAACAAACAAACAAAAAAACCAAGAAGAGAATTAACACAACAGAAAGCCTAGCCTGGGGAGGTATAGCTCAGTGGTACAGTGCTCGGCACTCGTATTACGACTGGGACACTGGCTGGGCCGTGGTGACAGATAGATGCCTTTTTTATTTTTTATTTTTTTGATATATTCTTTATTTACATTTCAAATGATTTCCCCCTTCCAGGTCCCCCTCCCCCCAAAAATCTTATAAGGCAGCTCCCCTCCCCCTGTTCCCCAATCAGCCCTCTCCCGCTTCCCTGCCCTGGTATTCCCCTACAGTGCAGCATCGAGCCTTTCCAGGATCAGGGGCCTCTCCTCTCTTTGATGTCCAACAAGGCCATCCTCTGCTGCCTGTGCATCTGGAGCCATGGGTAACTCCATGTGTACTCTTTGGCTGATGGTTTAGTCCCTCGGAGCTCTGGGAGTTCTGGGTTACTCCTATGGCACTGCAAACCCCTTCAGCTCCTTGGGTTCTTTCTCTAGCTCCCCCATTGGGGACCCTGTGCTCAGTTCAATGGCTGGCTGAGAGTGTCCCCCTCTGTATTTGTCATGCACTAGCAGAGCCTCCAGGTGACAGCTATATCTGGCTCCAGTCAGCAAACACTTGTGGGCATTGATAACAGTGTCTGAGTTTTGTAACTGTATATGGGATGGAACTCTAGGTGGGGTAGTCTCTGGATGGTCTTTCTCTGTCTCTGCTCCACACTTTGTATCTCCTTCTGTGGGTATTTTGTTCTCCCTTCTAAGAAGAGCCAGAGTATCCACACTTTAATCCCAGCATTTGGGAGGCAGAGGCAGGCGGATTTCTGAGTTCAAGGCCAGCCTGGTCTATAGAGTGAGTTCCAGGACAGCCAGGGCTACACAGAGAAACCCTGTCTCAAAAAAAACAAAAACAAAAACAAAGACCGAGACACTGGGTCCAGCAACATCTTCATCCCCAACATGACTAAACCTTCCTACTCTTGCAAAAACATCTTACTGGGGGGAAGAGAGAGGCCAACCTCAGAGAGGCGGTCGCTTTTACTTTCTTTTTACTTTCTTGGCAAGCAAGTCAGCAGGGTGCTGCTTCCATTTGAGAAGATAATTCTGAGACTAGCCTGGAACTCTCCCTGAAGCCAACAGTGCTTTCAAAATTTGTGGAATTCCTCCTGCCCCAGCCTGCCAACATGCCCGCCTGCCAGCCATGCCCAGGTTAAGCGCTCTTCCTTTCCTGTCTTGATTTTTTGGGCAGTTCTCACTCTGTTGCACAGGCTAACCTTTGAACTCCTGCGTTCACGTGACTTCCTGCCTCAGCTCCCTCCATGGTTGAGACTGTAGGTGTATGCCCGGAGTCCATCACGGACATTTAATCTGGGTGTAGTAGCTCACGCTCATAACCCCAGCCTACTGAGCTACATAATGAGACTGTCTAGACGGCGGCTCTCAATCTGCAAGTCACAATCCCCTGGGGGTCATGTGTCAGAATCCTGCATATCGTATTTACATTATGATTCATAACAGCAAAGTTACAGGATTGAAGCAGCAATAGGATCATTTTATGGTTGGGGTCACCACAACCATCTTAGAAGGTTGGGAACCACTGGTCTAAAACAACAAACGGGCCAGCAAGATGGCTCAAAAGGGAAGGCGCTTGCTGCCAAGCCTGTGACCCGAGTGCGAATTCTGGAACCAACACAGCAGAGGGAGAGATCTGAGTCTCACCTGCCTTTTTTCTGAACACACACAGAGTTTTTTGTTGTTGTTGCTTTTTGAATCAAGGTTTCTACATTGCCCTGGCTGTCCAGGAACTCACAGAGATCCAACTGCCTCTGCCTCCTGAGTGCTGGGATTACAGATGGTCATTCAGCTGGGGTGGGGTGGGGTGCTTTACTTTTAATCCCAGCACTCAGGAGGCAGAAGCAGGCTGGTCTCTGTGAGTTCAAGGGTAGCCAGGAGTATACAGAGGAACCTTGTCTCAAAAGACAAAACCGTATGCACCACCACACCTGGTTCCTCGATATTTATTTATTTACTTATTTGTTTGTTTGTTTGTTTTTGGTTCCTCAATTTTTAAAACCTAAATAAATAAATGAAAAGATACCACTTAAGATGTTTAGATGAGATGTGAAAAAAGTCTAGGATTAATAGGTCTTACCCCCCCCCCACCGGGCATGGTGGCGCACGCCTGTAATCCCAGCACTTGGGAGGCAGAGGCAGGCGGATTTCTGAGTTCGAGGCCAGCCTGGTCTACAGAGTGAGTTCCAGGACAGCCAGGACTACACAGAGAAACCCTGTCTAACAACAACAACAACAACAACAAACAAAACAAATCACTTGCTTCTCTGTAGGGTTCAGTATTCCCAGCACCTACACAGTGACTTACAATTGTCTGTATCTCCAGTTTCAGGGTATCTGATGCTCTATTCTGGTCTCCATGGGCACCAGACACATACTGACATCTATGAAGTCAACCATACACGCTATTATAAAGAAATTAAGTCACACCGCTGTGGCCATCCTTCCATCTTAAGGTTTCTCCCTGCATTGGAAAGGTTGAGGGGGGCTGGAGAGATGGCTCAGTGGTTAAGAGCAGGGACTGCTCTTCCAGAGGTCCTGAGTTCAATTCCCAGCAACCACATGGTGGCTCACAACCATCTGTAATGAGATCCGACGCTCTCTTCTGGTGTCTGAAGACAGTGTACTTACATACAATAATAAATAAATCTTAAAAAAAAAAAAAAAAAAAAGAGAAAGGAAAGACTGAGGGAAGGACGTTCCTTTCTTCTCTGGAACTAACCTTTGCAGAGCCGGAAGTGCGTGGGCAGGGCAGGTGGGGATGGCTTTTCTCCACATCCGGGTCTTTGCACACATTTTCCAGAACCTACTTTAGCCCTGCTGGGATCTTGTCCTTGGTGGGGCAAAAAGGGCGAGGATGAACCAAACTGACCCTGGAGTCATGAGGTGACCCTACCAGAGCTGGGGCCCCGAGCACCTTCACTCCTGACCCTGTCTCAACTTTACCACGCCCAGCCTTTAGGAGAGTGCAGAGTATACAGCCCACGGATTGGCAGGCCCAGGCTACCTTAGGATGCTCAAGGCCGGTGAGGCAGGTGGAGGGATGGGCCGATGCTATCACCCAGAGAGATGCACGCGGCCCGCCTCCGGGTGTACTCTTGTGCTTGGATGGGCGGCTCGGCATCTTTCTCAGACTGTTCATAATGTCCTGACACAGTGGCTCTCGTTGGTGGTGTGTTCCACTAAATGATATGTAGTGATATGATGTGTACACCCCATACTGTGCTGAGCATGGTATAATTCTGCTTTGGGTGGATTTCAAAGTCTTCCTGTTCCTACTTGGTTAGGAGTGGAGTGGTCTCTCGTTGCGTTACTTCCTCAGTTCCTCCTGGCTACCCTCTCTGACCTATCTTACTACTGGAAAGCCAGGTCCAGGACTGCTGCGCTGAGCCATCCTCACTGCAGCTGCAGCCTCCCTGGCTCCGGGCCCAGAGCCCAGCGGGGCGTGTCCCTGTGCTCACCTGCCATTGGCCAGGTGGGCCCGCCCTGCCAGAGGACTATAAGCGCGGAGCTCGTGGCCTGAGAGCCAGGCACCGGCCAGGATGGTGGACAGCGTGTACCGTACCCGCTCTCTGGGGGTGGCGGCCGAAGGGCTCCCGGACCAGTATGCGGATGGGGAGGCCGCACGTGTGTGGCAGCTGTACATCGGGGACACCCGAAGCCGGACTGCAGAGTACAAGGCGTGGTTGCTAGGGCTGCTGCGCCAGCACGGTTGCCATCGGGTGCTGGACGTGGCCTGTGGCACAGGGTGAGTCCAAACGAGCTGGCCTGCCTAGGACCCCTGCACCACAGGAAGACCAGTCGGGGCAGCCTTTGCGGGCTGGAGCCCGACAGGCAGTGCTAGGGCTTCGAGAGTTCTTGCTCATCGGGGTAGTATGGGCACTGGGAGAGCATTTGCGGAACCAGTGCCGGGCGGGGACCAGAGAGACTCAGGGCCGGGGTGTGAGCAGAGAAGGGCTCATGGGATAGAGCAAAAGCCGAGCTTGGGTCAAGCTGGATGTTTGGCTCCAGCGTTGTTCCTCCTGCGACGGCCTCTGGCAGTGTGAACCGAACATTTGTGGCACGTTTGCACAGCCAAGTGCTGTGCCAGGAGTTTGCGTACATGTGTTGCAAATTGTAACAAAATTCCATGAGGTAAGCCAGTGGTTTTCCCCAACCAGTACTAAAGAAACTCATTTTCAAGAGGTAAAAGGCCCCCGTGTGGTGGAGAGGATACAGACATCGTGTCTGGCCCACACAGCACAGGACACACACGGGTACCTCTGAGTTAATTTCCAGGGGTACCAGCAAGTATGCCACCTTCTCAAATGCACACTTGGAGAATGCCTGGCTCTGATTTTTTAAAAAACAAAACAAAACCAAACCCCATTGAGCCAGTGAGATGGTCCAACTTCCAGGAGCCTCTTCGGCTCTGGCAGAAGACAGGTTTTCGGTTCC
This sequence comes from Apodemus agrarius, assembly GCA_964023405.1. Classification (NCBI taxonomy): domain Eukaryota; kingdom Metazoa; phylum Chordata; class Mammalia; order Rodentia; family Muridae; genus Apodemus; species Apodemus agrarius. The sequence continues at coordinate 33,884,553 of OZ030014.1, read as the reverse complement.
TAGCATCTGAGTCAGGTGGGTCATAATCGCCTGTAATTCTGTTCCAGGAGAGGCTAGCGTCCCCCTTCTGGCCATGGAGGGCCACTGTACACATACAGACATAATTAAAAATCAACATTTTTTGGTTGCCTCCATAGTGGCACATGTATTTAATCCCACACTCGGGGAGCCCTGAATAGGTGGATCTCTGAGTTCCGAGCCACCCAGGGCTACATTATGAGACCCCATCTCTAATAAGGCAGCTGGGAGAGGCTTATGTTCTTACAGAGGACCCAAGTTTGGTGGCCAACACTCACCCCTGGCTTCTGCAGACTCGAGGCGTGCACATGATGCACATATTCAGGCAAGACACATAAAATTAAGTTTTGAGTTTTTTTTTGACACAGTCTCTCTTTGTAGCCCCAGCTGTCCTGGAACTATTTAAACCAGGCTAAAAACCTTTCAAAAAAAGTTTTTTTGTTTTTTTTTTTTTTGTTTTTTGTTTTTTTTTTTTTTTTGCTATCCGATAAGGAATACTTTGTTTTGTTTTGTTTTGTTTTTTTGTTTTTTCGAGACAGGGTTTCTTTGTGTAGCCCTGGCTGTCCTGGAACTCTGTAGACCAGGCTGGCCTCGAATTCAGAAATCCGCCTGCCTCTGCCTCCCAAGTGCTGGGATTACAGGCGTGCGCCGCCACCACCACCCAGCGAAATACTTTTTTTTAATTAAAGATTTAAACACATTATTTATTTAAATAATTTTTAAAAGATTTAAACACATTTATTCATTTATTTATTTAAAGTGAGCACACTGTTACTCTCTTCAGACATACCAGAAGAGAGCATCAGATCTCATTACAGATCGTTGTGAGCCCCCACGTGGTTGCTGGGAATTGAACTCAGGACCTCTGGAAGAGCAGTCAGTGCTCTTAACCGCTGAGCCACCTTTCCAGCCCGGCTAGGAATATTCTTAAGGGGTCATCTGAGGTCGGTAGAGACGGCCTGGACCCTGGAATGTTCTGTCTGGGGAAACGTCATGCACACTTGGCCTCCCAGGCTCCCCTGGCTGGTCCTCTAGCCCCTTGTCTCTGACCTCATCCAGAGTGGACTCCATTATGCTGGTGGAAGAGGGCTTCAGTGTGACAAGTGTGGACGCCAGCGACAAGATGCTGAAATACGCGCTTAAGGAGCGCTGGAACCGGAGGAAGGAGCCGGCCTTTGACAAGTGGGGTACGTGGGTCCAGTGGCCCCCCCAGGCCTGGCTCTTTCGCGCGATGGGCTGACTGGTTTTCCTCAGGGCACAGTGCAGTTCCTGTCATCTTCCTAAAAAGGAAGGCTTTGGCATCAGAGTAGGATTCCGCGTGGTAAGAGCACGCCTGTTGTACTTGTGGGGCTGGGACATGCCAAGCAGACACTGACCACTGAGCTACACTGCCAGCATTGTTTTTATCTTTTCCCCGTGTTGCCTGCTCTGGCTAAGCTAGATTCAAGTGATTCTCCTGTCTCAGCTTCCCATCCAGCAGGGCCTAGAGGTGTACGCCAATACACTGGGCCCTGCAGAGCTGCTTTTAACTGTCTACCATACCCTGTCCCTCCTCCCCACAAAAGCCCCTAAGTGGAGAGCTGGCTTTTCCGACCATGACCCTCTCCCATTCCACTGTCCATCCCCAATGGACCCCCACACGTCTCTCCCATTCCACCATCCATCCCCAATGGACCCCCACACGTCTCTCCCATTCCACTGTCCATCCCTAATGGACCCCCACACGTCTCTCCCATTCCACTGTCCATCCCCAATGGACCCCCACACGTCTCTCCCATTCCACCGTCCATCCCTAATGGACCCCCACACGTCTCTCCCATCTCCCCGTCCATCCCTAATGGACCCCCACACGTCTCTGGGAGGAGGTGGTTGTGGCTGTGCTGTAATTCTCAACTCCTCCCCTGGCCTCCAGTCATCGAAGAAGCCAACTGGCTGACTCTGGACAAGGATGTGGTGTCAGGAGATGGCTTTGATGCCGTCATCTGCCTTGGGAACAGTTTTGCTCACTTGCCGGACTGCAAAGGTGAGCGGTGGCCTTGGCTGTGGCCCTGGCCTTGGTCTCCCCTACTGCCGGCTGCTTTCATAAGGCAGACCTGTGCTGTCTGTCTTCTTCGGTGCTGGCACTTGGGAGGGAGACGGGAGGGAGGGAGAGTGGTACTGAGGCCGGAGCAGATGGAGTCTGTGCCCTGCCTGGCGCCCCAGGTGACCAGAGCGAGCACCGGCTGGCGCTGAAGAACATTGCAAGCATGGTGCGGCCCGGAGGCCTGCTGGTTATCGACCACCGCAACTACGACCACATCCTCAGCACAGGCTGTGCACCCCCGGGGAAGAACATCTACTACAAGGTTGGGCTGCTCCCCGGGCGGGAGCTGGAGGGCCGGGAGCCCCATAGCTGCTTATGGAAGCTAATACAGCTGGTGCCCACAGAGTGACCTGACCAAGGACATTACGACATCGGTGCTGGCAGTGAACAACAAGGCCCACATGGTGACTCTGGACTACACGGTGCAGGTGCCAGGCGCTGGCAGGGACGGCTCTCCTGGCTTCAGGTATGGCGTGGTCTGGTCTGGCAGGAGAGGTGGCGGGGAGGGCTGAGGCGAGCCCCCTCATCTCTGGCTGGGGCCCTGTTGCAGTAAGTTCCGGCTCTCTTACTACCCACACTGTCTGGCGTCCTTCACGGAGCTGGTCCAGGCGGCCTTTGAGGGCAGGTGCCAGCACAGCGTCCTGGGTGACTTCAAGCCCTACAAGCCTGGCCAGGCCTACGTCCCCTGCTACTTCATCCACGTGCTCAAGAAGACAGGCTGAGTTTGGCTTTGGCTCTGAGAAGCCCCCTGCCCAGCCAATGGCCCCTACCTTAAGGCCATCCCCTAACGCAGATATTGCACTGGGTGAAGAGACACGGGGGTCAACAAACAGGGAGTCAACAATACAGTCTGCCTTTCCAGTCCCCGCGCCTCGCGTCTCTTTCAGAAGTGACTGCTCTTGTGTCTATCCCACCCTCCCCAAGCCCTCACACTCCTCCAAAACCTTGCCGGTTTGCAAGCCTCTCATGAGACCAGCAGGGGGCAGTATACACTTTATTTTCTGTCCCAGAAATGGTGCCTCAACACAGATCCCAGGCTGCCAGGCCTCTCCTGAGCAGGAGGGCCTCCACCAGGGCTCACAAGGGGTCTCTGGGAGGAGGCAGCCCTCAGGTGACAGGCGGTAGGTACCTTCAGCCAGGTGGGCAGAAGCAGTCGGCAGGCGGCACCTAGCAGGCGGCAAACTTGCGTTGGATGCGCTTGTATCGCAGCAGCTCCTGCTCACTGACCGAGGGCTGCAGCCGGGCTGCGGCCTGCAGCAGGTCCTCCATGGTGAGCAACAGCGCAGAGTTCCGCAGCTCTAGCCCTGCGGGGTGGCGAGAAGAGTAAGGCCAGAGCCCCGACCCTAGCTGAAGGACAGAGGCTGTGGTCTATGCCTAGGTCGGAAAGCTCAGCCGGTCCTCTAGAATCCCGGGCGGGACTGTCTCCCGTAGCTTTCTGCTTCCCACCCAGGGCTGCCTGGGGCTCACCTTCCTCCAGGTCTCGAACCCTGCGCTTGAGGGCAGCCATCATGGCATCGGAGCAGAGGGAATAGAGGTCTGCGCCGGTCAGCTGGGGCGGGCAGCAGTCCAGCACGTCCGTCAGGCTCACTGAGGCCTCCAGCTTGAACCTACCACACACCCGTACAGGGATGGTAAAGCTGGCCTCGCCTCCGCCCTCAGAAGCCACCCCCAGCCATCCCTAGCCCCACCCCGGCTCTCCGACAAAGCGCACTTTCGTGTGATGGCACTCAGGACACGCAGCTGGGAGGCCCGGTCCTCACTTGCTCCTACAAACACCAGCTTGTCAAACCTGCAGACAGACATAAGTGTCAGGGCTGTCACCCGTGAGAGGCGAGAGGCCAGGGAACACAGGAGCCTGGTGGAGAGAGGTCCGGGTCCCCACCTGCCGGGCCGCAGAAGGGCGGGGTCCAGGAGGTCTGGTCTGTTGGTGGCTCCGATCACAAACACATCCTGAGTGCTGTGGAGCCCGTCCAGCTCAGCCAAGAGCTGAGACACAACCCTGGAGGGAGGGAGGAGGCAGAGGCCAGAGTCCTTGCTGTGGGTGCCCTCTGACCAACGCGCTCCTCTCTAAGGCTGCTTCAGCAGGGCCCTTGCTGAGCTCTGCCCGTGTCCTCTCACACGGGTGGGCCTCCTCAGAGTGCCCAACTCCTTTTTTAGCGTCCCTTCTCCCAGCTCTGAACCAGAAGGGCAGGAACTTCTGTCTTAGAGGCGCGCATGCGTGCGTGGTGTGGTGTGGTGTGGTGTGGTGTGGTGTGGTGTGGTGTGGTGTGTGTGTGTGATATATCTCATGTCCCTCCCATCTGGGACCCCAGACTCCGGCCCCTCGAAGAACCCCTGACCTGTCCATCACACCTCCAGAGTCTCCACTCCGCCCTCGGCTTGGTGCTAAGGAGTCCAGCTCATCAAAGAAGATGATGCAAGGGGCAGCCGCCCTGGCCCTGGCAAACACTGAGAAAGAGGCCCCAGGAGGGCGATGTCAAGGAGTTGGGTGGGGGGTTGGGGGGTGGGGTGGCAGATGGCCTGACCATAAGCAGCAGCTGGGGAAGATGGTGGCACAAGACCATGCTGGGGCGGGGGAGGGGCCCAGGCGTGCCTCTCCCTGTCCACTCACCTTCCCGAACATTCTCCTCACTTTGGCCCACATACATGTTGATGAGCTCTGGTCCCTTTACGCTGAGCAGTAGAACAGGCGAGTGAGACCCATCAGACATGCATAAATCCTGCCGTTTTCCCCTCCCCTCCCCCCACCCGCGACAGCTCCCAGCCTCCGGCACTCCTTGCGAGCCCTGCCGACCTGAGGAAGGTGAGGCTGCACTCTGTGGCCACTGCCTTGGCCAGCAGGGTCTTGCCAGTGCCCGGGGGCCCATGGAGCAGGAGGCCTGACCGTCTCAGGCCCAGGCTTAGCAGCTCGGGGTGCTCCAGAGGCAGCTGGATGGTCTCCAGGATCTCCTTCTTCACGTCCTGCAGCCCACCCACATCGTGCCAGGACACGGAAGGGATCTAGAAGGCAGACCAGTGGTTAGCAACGTGCATGGAGAGAGTGCTCCTGCCCCACCTCCAAGGACCGGGATCCCTACCTTGGGTGCTCCCACAGCTTGGGAATGAGCTGTCTGCAGTTGATCTAGTGCCTGCCCGAAGTCCTCGGCCAGCAGGGGGAAGCCAGCCGCACACAGCTCCCCCTCATCCTCCTCGCTCAAAGCTCCTGCCAAACTACAAAAAACACCACCACGGGGCGGGGCTGACGGCGGGACCCCCAGCATCTGGGAGGTTGAGGCTAGGGATTTATGAAGCGCTCCAGGCCACGCCTTTGATCCCAGCATTCGTGTGGCAGAGGCATGTGATCTCTGAGTCAAGACTAACGTGGTCTACACAGTGAGTCCAGGCGAGCCAAGGCTATGTAGTGAGTCCCTGCCTTAAGGATAAAAAAGGGCCAGGCCAAGCAGGCTACGGATTAGGGCTATCACAAACAACAGAGACCCCCCGTCCGCCAGGGCGCCACTGCCTTCGCCCCACCTTCCTGGCCATCTGGGAGGAGTCTCTTACCCTGAGGCTTTGATTCTGGTGCAGGCTGCCCGGCAGGTATGGGTCAGAAGGGCGTAGAGGTCCCCTACCACGAAGCCCTAGGGAGTTACACAAGGGACATGTGGGTAGGGCACAGGAGGCAGAGCCCAGGTCTGGCCTCCGGCTGGAGCAGAGGCTTTGGGGATTGATTTCCAGGCTCATGGGGCAGTGGAAACAGGGACCTGTGTGTGACAAGGAACCTGTGAGGGCACCTGGGCAGATACTCACCGCACAGCGCCGTGCCAGCTGTGACAGGTTAACCTCCTGGCCCAAGGGAAGATGGGCAGTGAGGGCCTGCAGGACTCTGAGCCGCTGACCCTCGGATAGCACTGGCACCTCCAGCTCATGAGGAAATGCCGTCTGCACGTCGGTGGGCAGGTCCTGGACGCAGCTTGTGGTGGCCACCACCATCAGAGGAGGGCACCTGCGGACGGGAGTGGGCCGGGGTAAGAGCACGGCTGCTAGCTCCTGATGTGCAGGACTGGGGAGGCTGAGCTCCACCATCATCCCTGGATGGAGGGCACACGGTTAAGGGGACTGTTTCTCACGGGGAGCTGAGGACAAAGGCTTCCACCTACTGTTTCCTTCAAAATGCTAGACCGCACCCTCCTGCCACTAAGAACTGGCCCCAGGACGGGGAGGTGCGATTTCTGAGAGCTTAGCAGGGTGTGAGGGCCGTACCCTTCATAACCTGCCCACTCTATCCATACCTGCTGAGAGGGTCCTCGTCGAGGAGGAGGTGACGCAGTGTGGCCACAACGCGGGCATCCTCACCCAGCCCATCTCGGTCCCGGCCCAGAAGGTCTATAGCTGTCAGCAGGAGGACTGCAGGCCTGCAGCGGCAGGCCCGGGAGAAGGCGGCCTGCAGCTTTGTCTCCACAGCCCTACTGCTATCTGCACAGAGGCTGGAGCACGGCACCTGGGAAGACACAGGTGGATCTGTACAAGGGAGAAGTCAGACTGGAGCTGAGAGGGGAAGGCGCAGGCCATCTTTGAGCAGGGATGGGCGGGCGGGGGAGGTGCACTCCCTGGGGGAGCGTCTGTTCACCCTATCCATTGCTTGGAATGTGCAGCCCTGAAACCCCTCCGTCCTGAAGGGACCTCTGAGCATCTGAGCATCATGGGGCTGAGGGGTCATGGCTGCCAAACGGTGATGGGGGAACACGGGAAGAGAGAGAGGGCAGGATCTGAGCTCGGCTCTCTCCAGACGCCTTCACCTTCAGCAAATGGAGCCCGAGGCGGCTGCATGCGGCCGTGACTGCTGTGGTCTTCCCGCTGCCTGGGGGACCCCGCAGAAGCACACAGCTGGCTCCTGTGAGCAACGTTCCTCTGCAATTAGAGAATAGACACTGTCCCCTGTTTTCTGCCCAAATACTAAGACCCCAGTAACACAGGGACCCCTGGATCTCATAAGCATCCTGCATAAGCATCCTGTCTCTCCTTGTGCCCCCCTCCCCCCATCCCCATCCAGGCCGTCTCCAGGTCTGGTCTGAAGAGCACCCGGAGGGGTCTGGATGTGGACCTGGGCCACTGGAGGGGGGCACTATGTCCTTTGGGGGATATGGTGGTAAAGGCCAGGATGGACCAGGCCCCCCCCAAGCAGAGAAGCAGCTTTGGAGACAGCTGCCTGGGCGTCTGCTTGTGGCCTGACCGGATGCCTGACCGTGGACCCCTGGGTAGACTACTAGAAGTCATTTCCCTGGATGCTGCTCTACAGGGTGCTCTGAGCAGACCCTTCTCGGCCCGGATTCACACCTCCTGCTGTGGCCTCACTCACCCAGGCTGCAGGTGAGGCTTCAGAACAGAACACAGCTCATTGACCAAGTCCTCTAGGCCTGCAGGAGACAAGCTGTCCCAGGGTGGGGACCTTCCTGAAGGCAGTGGTGGGACAGGACTCAGAACGGTACCAGCCTGTGAAAGCAGGAAGAAACCCGCTGAAGTTCTCCAGGGCCCCTACCCTTTTGAAGCTCTCCTCCCTCCCAAGGCCTTACCAAGTATAAAGAGGTGTGGGTGGTATCAGCCAGGAAGGCCCTGGCTGGCCCATCTGGAGCCTCTCCAACCGTTTTCTTCACTTTGAAAAACACCTCCCGCCATCTGTAAGAAAGGAGGGTCAGTGACCCAAGACCAAGAGTCCACATCTGCGCCAGGCGGTGGTGGCGCACGCCTTTAATCCCAACACTTGGGAGGCAGAGGCAGGCGGATTTCTGAGTTCGAGGCCAGCCTGGTCTACAGAGTGAGTTCCAGGACAGCCAGAGCTACACAGAGAAACCCTGTCTCGAAAAACCAAAAAAAAAAAAAAAAAAAGAGTCCACATCTGCACCTCTCAGAGAGTGAGAGCGGGCGGCTTTCTCACAGAGGAACAACTTAGGAGCAGCACAAGTCAGAGCCCTGAGACTGATGAGGCAGGACAGGGGTAGGGGTGGGGGCTGGGTAGGAAGGAAATGGGGGATGCAGAAGGGCAACCCCCTCATTACAACCATCAGATAGCTCCGGAGGGCATCTCTCCGGCACATGGCCTAGTCACCTACTCTGAAAGGCGAAGCCGCCATCATTACACACGGCAACCTATGGCCACTTCTCTCAACTTCAGAAGAGTCTCTCCCTCCCACAGAGCTGCACCAGGGTCCCAGACCTCAGACACAAGTGTCCCTTGATTTTCATTCAATAGTTCAACTAACTCTAACTAAAGTTAGACTAAAATTACATTCTTTAATCATGGCATCTAGTCCTGGGGAAGCTGAGGCAGGAAGGTCATAGGACACACCAGGCTGGGCTACGGAGAGAGTAATCCTCTGTTCTAGAATTATCTGTGAAGCTTTATTAGCTTTTATGATTTATTTACTTATTTTATGTATATGAGTACACTAAAGCTGTCTTCAGACACACCAGAAGAGGGCAGCAGATGCCTCTTCTACAGATGGTTGTGAGCCACCATGTGGTCGTTGGGGATTGAACTCAGGACCTCTGGAAGAACAGTCCATGCTCATAACCGCTGAGCCATCTCTCCAGCTCCCCTGTGAAGCTTTAAATCCTGTGAGTCCATTCAACAGGCTGGTGACTGCCGGGAGCAGAGACAAGGCGACAGAGAGGGGATGGTTGTTCGAGCCCACGGCCTCTGTGTGGTTAGGACGGCTCAAGAGTCAGGGCCGTTTGCACTTTTGTCACTATGACAGAACGCACTGAGCTGCACACTTGTTTATTTTGAAAGGGGTCTGTGTCTCCGAGAATGGACCCTAACCCTAACCTCAGAGTGTAACTGAGGCTCACGTGGTGGCACAAACCCTAAAGCTCAGAACTCTGGGGCAGAGGCAGGAGGATATCCGTGAGTCAGGGGCCAACCAGGTTTACATATGTGCCAGGACAGCGGGGACTACACAGAAAGACCCTGTCTCAAGTTCTCCTGCCCCCAAAACGTGTAAGAAGCTGAATCACAACACACACACAGTAAATTCAAAAATTAGTGCTGGGCTGGGGCCAACCAGATTGTCAGAAGGTAACGGCACTTGCTGGCAAGCCTGACTACCTGAGCACAGTCCCGGGAATTCACAGGGTTGGAGTGAACCAACTCTAACAAGTTGTCTTCTGGGGGGCGAGGGGACTGCTCAGAGGTTAAGAGCACTGACTGCTCTTCCAGAGGTCCTGAGTTCAAATTCACGACCATCTGTGATGGAACCCAATGCCACCTTCTGGTGTTTCTGAAGACAGCAACAGTGTACTCATATACATAAAATAAGTAAAGTCTTTTAAAAATCAAGTTGTCTTCTGACCTCCATGAGCTCCTGACACACATTTTTTTATTCAAGATAGGCATATCTCTGTGTAGCCCTACAAAGCTACAACTTTGTAGACCAGGATGACTTCAAACTCATAGAGATCTACCTGCCTCTTCCTTTAGAGTGTTGGAATTAAAGGTGTGTGCCACCATGCCTGGCCTAACACACATTTTATAACTTAAATGCATTTTTTAACAAACTAAGCTGGACAGTAGTGGCACACATCTGTTTCCCCACATGAATTTATTTATTCACTTTACATTCTGACCGCAGGCCCCTCGCCTTCCAGTTCCCTCTCACACAGCTCCTCCACCCAATTCCCCTCCCCTTCTCCTCTGAGAAGGGGGAGGCCCCACTCGGGTCCCAATCCATCCTGGCCCATCAAGTCACTTGGTGGCACACACCTTTAATCACAGCACTCAGGAGGCTGAGGCAGGTGAATCTCTTTAGTTCAAGGCTAGTCTGGTCTACAGAGTGAGTTCTAGAACAGCCAGGGCTACACAGACAAACCCTGTCCCCAAATAGAATATAAATAATATTATTAAATATTACTTCATCCTTTGAAAGAAAAAGACCACACAGACCCTAGGTTCGTCCTGGTTCTATCTGATGGGTGTGGGGTGTGGCTGTATTTTATGCAATCTGGAGGCACAGCCAAGGCTGAGCAGTCACTAGCCAGCAGCACAGAGAATCAGAGATATTTAAGCTATTAACTGGGAAGAGGGTAAGTGCAGATTTCAGCCGGTAACCCAGTCTCCTAGAGACATCACTAAATACCCATCCTTTTATTCCTAGGCAGCGGGATACCATGGAACAGAGTATGCTCTAGGCCTCTCTAAGACCCCCGGGACGAAAACTCCTTTACTTAAAACATCTTTCAGTGGCCAAGCTGCCCACTGGCAGTGAAGGTGGCTTCAAAACAGATGAAGGTTCTTACTATAAAATTCTTGTAAGTGGGGCTGGGGAGATGGCTCAGCCGGTGAAGAACTACCCAAACAAGGATGAAGACCAGAGTTCAGAGCCCTAGAACCACATCAAAGATGCCTATCTGACAGCCTGCCCATAGTCCCAGCAAGCCCGGAGATAGGAACGACCAGGGCAAGCTGCCCACACAGAGACTCTGCCCCAAAACACAGACAGAGAGCAACTGAGGGCACTGATACCGCCGTGGGGCCTCCACCCGTGTGCACTTGCACACCCATGCACTAATGCTCACAAACCCAAAATGAATTTCCTCTGAGTTATTCCAGTTGGCAATGGCTGTGGTTAAAGTGTGCCGGGTGTGGTGGCGCACGCCTTTAATCCCAGCACTTGGGAGGCAGAGGCAGGTGGATTTCTGAGTTCAAGGCCAGCCTGGTCTACTGAGTGAGTTCCAGGACAGCCAGGGCTACACAGAGAAACCCTGTCTCGAAAAAAACAAAACAAACAAACAAAAAAAGAGCTGTGTGTGAACTGTGCTCCAGCTCAGCAAACTGCACCTCACTGTGGGTCAGCGGGTACAGCCTCGCGCCCGCCTCTACCGAGCATCCTACTGGTACATTCTTGAAGCACTGCACAGGAAAGCAATGAGGGGCGGCTATGTGGGGCGTTAGGAAGGCACCACCTTCTTCAGTGGGGGACTGGTGGTGGAGTAGAAAGGCCCCTGATCTAGACCCTACCAGATCCCTGCTGAGAGAGCAGGGGCCAAGGGCCTGGGGCCCGGCGGGTAGGCGGGGCATACTGAGGAGCTGATGACTCCTGTGTAGCTTCGGTTCGTGAAGCAGAGTACAGAGGAGGCTGAAGAAGGTCCATCCATGACAGAACTCCTTTCTAGGGAATATAAGATCTCTGGGTTTCGCCGGGCAGTGGTGGCGCATGCCTTTAATCCCAGCACTCTGGGAGGCAGAGGCAGGCGGATTTCTGAGTTCGAGGCCAGCCTGGTCTACAGAGTGAGTTCCAGGACAGCCAGGGCTATAAACCCTGTCGCAAAAAAACCTCTGGGTTTCCATTATCAAGCGCACTAAACATTCATGCTGGAGAGATGGCTCAGTGCTTAAGAACACTGACTGCTCTTCCAGAAGTCCTGAGTTCAATTCCCAGCAACCACATGGTGGATCACAACCATCTGTAATGGGATCTGATGCCTTCTTCTGGTGTGTCTGAAGACAGCTCAGTGTACTTACATAAATAAATTTTAAAAAATTAAAAACATTTATATCTGCCCTTGGACTCACTGGCTTACTGTCCCGACCCTGCCTTCTGTAGGACCTGCTAAGCACTCAGAAGGTGGCCAGGTTTCGAGAGCTGGGTCAGCAGCAGTGTAGAAAATGGCCTGCTGTGTCTCGGACCACCTGCTTGCCTTCGTAGTACTAAGTGTGGGAGGTCTGCAGGTCTTCTACCGAAAACCAGGTCACGGGCTGTGGGTTTAGTTTAGTTGGTAGAGTAACTGCCCAGCTCCTAAAAATTTCAAGACTTGGGAGGTAGAAGCAGGAAGATCAGAACTTCAAGACCACCAGTTAGCCTGGGCTACATGTTTTAAAAAAAAAGAAAGGAAGGAAGGAAGGAAGGAAGGAAGGAAGGAAGGAAGGAAGAAGGAAGGTAAGAGAAAGAGGAAAAAGAGGAGGAGGAGGAGGAGGAGAAGAAGAAGCCAACCTAAGTCAGGAGGTTGGGTATGGTGGTATATACCTTCATTCAATCCCAGATTTTGGGAGACAGAGGCAGTTTGGATATCTAATCTTGAGACCAGCCAGCGCTATGAAGTGAGACACTGTCTCAGGATGAATCGACTAAGTCACGCGTGGTAATCTTAGCACTCAGGGGGCTGGGCCTGGAGAATGACCCCAAATTCAAGGTCATTTGGGGTTTCATAGTGAGGTTGGGACCACCCTGAGCTACAGAGTTAAGACCCTGACTCAAGATCACGGCACCAGCTCTTAGGCATTTGTTGAGTAAGAGAGACAGAGGCAGGAGACTGGTAAGCGCCAGCCTGGAGGCCAGGCTCCTGCTGTAGACCAGGGGTACTAACACTGCCCTTACCCTAGCACTGCTATCTTGAGCTAGGGAACACCAGTACCAACGGGAACCAGGCTCTGGAATGCTGATGAGGAGGAACCAGGCATTCTTGGCAGGGTCTCTCTGGGCACAGGACACGGGGTGAGGTAGAGACCCTGCGAATCATAGCTGCTGCTGCTGTCAATTGAGCTCTGATAAGACCCAAGGGGGAGCAGTCCTCCCTTGGAGCCCCCGATGCTCTCAAGGTTCTCTTTTCCTTAATAAATCTTTTTGGAGGGAGGAGGTTTCAAGATAGGGTTTCTCTGTGTAGCACTGGCTGTCCGGGAACCTGCTCTGTAGACCAGGCTAGCCTTGAACTCACAACGATCCATCTGCCTCTGCCTCCCGAGTGCTAGGATTAGAGCTGTGCTTCCCTACCACTTGGCCCCTTAATAAACCTTCTAAATATATCTAAGAACAACAAAAGTAGAGAAGGGCAGCGAGACTGCTCTGCAGGTAAAGGTCCCTACCGCCAAGGCCCAGAACCTAAGTTCTATTCCCAAGACCCATAAGGTTAGAAGGGAGATCCTTCTCCTGTGAGTGTGAGTAGCACAAACATGAACTCTTGAATACACAGGAACAAGATAAACACAAAAGAAAAACAAACAAACAAACAAACAAACAAACAAAAAACCACTACAGGAAATGGGAAACCAGTCTAGAGAAGACAGGACCACTGCCTGGGGTAGTTACATTTGAACTCATGATCTTCCCATCTCTGCCTCCCAAGCGTTAGTTACACAATTACGGCTGTCCACCACCATGCCAGCTTGTGCTGGGGATTGAACCCAGGGCCTTTTCCTGTCAAGCGGGCCAAGTGCTCCACACAGCTGTTATCTCCAGCTTCACTGAAATGTTATTGACTTAATGTTGTGTGTCTGTGTATAATAGGAATCAAATATAGCCGCTGCTCCATCCTCCACCACTCACAACCCAGTCATAGGCAGGGATTCTTTTTTGTTTGTTTTTTGTTTTTTTCGAGACAGCGTTTCTCTGTATAGCCCTGGCTGTCCTGGAACTCATTCTGTAGACCAGGCTGGCCTCAAACTCAGAAATCCGCCTGCCTCTGCCTCCCAAGTGCTGGGATTAAAGGCGTGCGCCACCACCGCCCGAAATAGGCAGGGATTCTTAATCTGTCTTTGATTATGATCATTTGGGAACCAGAAAGTGGTGTTTTTTTTTTTTTCCTCTCTCCAGCAATAACAAGATATCCTTTGGCACAAAATTATTATACACAACTTGTGGAGAGAAGACTGTGGAACTGCACTCCGGCTGAGTCTGGACCGCAGTAAGGAGGCAGCGGCATACCTGGGCAGTCTCTCCAGGCTTCCTTCCAGGATCTCAACTTGCCCAGCCGTTGATATACACAGAACATCCCCCTCCTGGACCACCCTGCAAAACATAGTGGCTTCAGTCAGCTCAGGCAGGAGTCAGGAGTGGGTTCCTGATACATCTGGGCCTCCTTCCCATAAGACCCACAGCTTCCCAGGCCATGTTCTAGGGGAAAATTAAGACTTAAGACCACACTGGGCAAAGAGTGAGACTAGAAACGAGACCAGAGACCAGAGCTAGAGAGGCTCCTGGCTCTTTTGAAGTTCTCTTTGACCAAATGGTCCTTTTTCTTTTCTTTTTGTTTCTTAGAATGTCCCAATTCACCTCATGCTTACTCCAAGGCTCCCTGCCACACAGTACTGCCTATAATCTAACTTCTTAAGCCAGTAGCTCGGGGTACCTGGATCTGAGACATGGGATGGAGGAGGAGGACAAGGTGAGGTGTTCTTTTCCATTTGGCTGACCTGGGTGTCTGAAAGTGCAGGTACAGAACACGGTCATAATCTCCACTGGCACTGTAGTGAGGCGAAGACAGAATTTCAATGTGTAACTCTCGAGCAAACGGGGGCCCAGGCAGTGGTGAACAGCTTCCTCTGTCCTCAGGGGCGATGGAGCCTTCCAAATACCTCTAATGGAGAAACAATCGCCACCTTACAACCACCTCCAAGAGTCAGGTTTTACACTCTTAGCAGCCAGTAGCTACATCTGCCTTTTCCCTTATCAAGGGTAGTGACCTGAGACAGCCAAACTGCAGACCTGGGACCCTTAGGAAACCAAAAGCTCTCCTAATGTGTGCCAACTCTTGACTGGTTCCAAAAAGCTGCCTGTAAAGACAAGCTTTTGAAACTTGTCACCCCAAAGCCAGTGAGGTGCAAGGAAATGTATTTCTGTAAGTCCCACTTTCCTGTTTGTTGTTGATAGTTTCATGGGGCCCAGATTGGTAGCTATGTTGGTGGGAGTGCTCTTGAGACCCTAATCCTATGGCCTCCGCCAGCCAAGTGTTGGGATTACAGACATGCACCACCCTGCCCTGCCTCTACGAGCCCTCTGAATGACAGCAGGCAGCCACTTAGTTGGTGGAAGTGGTCTTTGGCAAGACAGGCCTCTGGCTGTGGGAAAAGACTATGGCTTTGTTGTCTCGGTCCACGGCTCAGCTTCTCCTTCACCCAGCCATTCTCCTGCATCAGCTTCTCAAGAACTAGGCAGGAGCCGCCACAGCCAGCTCCAGATATGTCTGGGCACCACTGAAGGGCTGGCTGGCTGACTGACCTCCACTGTTCCAGTCTTCTTCACAGAAGGAAACCTCCTGCACTTCCTTCCATATGGACATCTCAGAGGATGGGTTTGGTCCGTTTGTTCTGGTCTAGGAGAGTGCTTTCACTGAGCCACACCCTAGGTCCACCTCACGGTATTAACGGGTCACTCACCTAACACTGACGGGCATGGTTTGTTTCTACAAATTGGCCATTGGGCACCTGAGGGAGGTTAATTCGACTCCAGATCTGGTGTTAACTAGTTAATTAATTTTACGTGGCTACGGGCGTCCTTTCAAGCCAGCATGGGCCTAAACCATACATTTATCTGCTCAGAAACTAAACTGTAGTGGTCCTCCCACGAACACAAACTATTTTTAAAAGGCAGAAGCCAAACACTTCAACAACTTCTCTTAAATGTATTTAATAAGGAATATTAAACAGGAATACCAAAGATAACAGAGAGCCCTTTCAAGTTATGTACAATATGTGACCGAGGACAAGACAGTGTGTAATCAATCATAAAAGTGATATATATATCCTAACAAAGATTGAAAAGTCTAGAGGAGGAAGAAACGATGTTAAAGTTGTGGTTATAAAATCATGAAAGGTTTTATGTAGGCGTCGTGTTCAGGTAGGCCACGAAGGAAATTGGTAACTTTATCAGATAAAGTTAGAACATGAAGTCAAAGAAAAGCAGACGTCAAAGGTACCAAGATACCATTCTAATGTAGCAAGACAGTTTGATAATAAAAAATGAGTAAACAAGACTGAGACCGTAAGTGCAAAGTCCCATTGTAAGGCACAGGGGACCTAAATTCTACCGCTTTAAGCCTTTCAACTCGGTAAAGCCAGGGAAGAGGGCAAGAGGAAAAGGAAGCATTCCTGACCTGAATTCTGAGCTCTCCCACTTCCAGGGGGTCACAGCCGAGATTAAAGGCCAGAGTGGCAGGCACAAACACCAGTCCGTCAGCGAGTGGCTCTCCCAGTTGCCCAGAGTTGGGTCCCAGTCTCTCGGACAGGTCCCAGCGAGGCTCTAGAACGTGTACTTGAGCCAAGTGAGGTTGGGAGGTGTTTGGTAACTCTCCGACTCGGGCCACCCATACCCATTCGCCCTGGAAGAGGCCAAGACTCCGCAGACAGCTCCGGCTCACACCTAGTTTATCTCCGGTCCCTCCTCCCAGAACGCCTTTGAGTTGCCGGACTGAATGGGAAACTGCAAAGGAAGATACTACGGGCGGGGGTGGGGGATGGCTGTGGTCCCTACACTCCGGGCCCAGCTTGGCCCGCCCGCGGAGCTCGGTTACAGCCAGTCGTGTCCCCGGGCCCAGCAACCCTTGCAAGGCCGGTCGCGTCTCCAACACTCGCGAACCGGGCACGGGCAGGGTCTCCCCGCGACGCACCAGCAGCGGCCCGACTCGAGGCCCAAGCCCAGGCCCCGGAGACGTGCCAAGCAGTGCCCAGCCTAGGGCCGGAGGCCGCCGCACAAGCCGCGCTCGCACTCGCGCCCCGGGGCCCAGAGCCAGGACCTGCAGCAGAGCGCGGCTCACCAGCAGAGGCGGAGGCCCGGGCCCTCGCTGCTCGCACTGGGCGCCAGACCCTTCCACTGCTGCCACGAGCAGCGCGGGCCCCGCAGGACTTTCGCTCGCCGGCCGCAGCGCCAGCACCAGGCCCAGGCCCGTCGCTGGCCATGGGCCCCCGGGCGGCAACAGCACCGCCAACGGTGGTGTCTCAGTCGGGAAGGGTTCTAGGACGCGCAATACAGCTAGTGCCATGGCGAGGGAGCATGAAGCGGCTCCACTTCCGGAAGTAGGGAGCGGAAAAAGTCCCAGGCGCGAGCAGCGTTTCCGCTTCCGGCAGGAAAGTGGGCGGAGTGTCGGCCCGTGAGAAGAGGGAGTGGGGTTGGGTGGGTGATGGGTGATGGGCGGTGCGGCTGGTTAGACCGCCGCCAGGGTTGTCGTCGACGCATGCTCTCTTTGAATTTAAATGTAGGAGCATTTACTTTTGCAATTCGGTAGGGCAAGTAGCGTCCACTCGGCCATCATGCCCCATAACATGAGCTCAATATTTAACTGATCAAGAGTAATTGGTGTGAAAGTGGAAAGACTCCATCTTCCTGAGAACATCTTAGTTTGTCCCGCTCAGCTGTAGGCGCTGAGGTTTGAGGGTTACCGGGAACGTTGTAAGAGGGAGGGGTAGGATAAAACTGCCCCAGACATGCTTATGCCAATCTATTCCTGTAGCGGCTCCTGGCTGAATTAATACATGTGAATCAGGTAGCCCCGTAGCTTGGTATTGCTACACCTCTCCTAACACACCCTACTTAAAGCCCATGTTCCAGCTCCTTGGGTTCTTAGAATTCTCTGTCCTTCTACTCCGACCAAACTTTAAGATTGAACAGTTTACCTATTCTCTCAAACCCGTTGCTCTACCCTAATACTCCTCGGAGAGCTACAGGAGAGAAGGTGACAGAGAAGGAAAGGGTTGGAGGTTTCTGTAGCCTTCCTGTTGTTCCGATTTCATCTTTGTCTTTACTGCTTCATGACATTCAGTGATAGGTCACATTTCTTTTTTTTTTTTTTTTTTTTTTGGTTTTTGAGACAGGGTTTCTCTGTGTAGCCCTGGCTGTCCTGGAACTCACTCTGTAGACCAGCCTGGCCTCGAACTCAGAAATCCGCCTGCCTCTGCCTCCCAAGTGCTGGGATTACAGGCGTGCGCCACCACCGCCCGGCCACATTTCTTTTTTTAATGACTTATTTATTTTATTGTACCTGTGTTGGTGTTTTGCCTGCATGTATGTCTATGTCAGTGTGTCGGGTACCCTGGAACTGGGGTTACAGACAATTGTAAGTGACAGGTGGGTGCTGGGAATTGAACCCAGGACTGCTGGTAGAGCAGTTAGTGCTCTTAACAGCTGAGCCATCTCTCCAGGCCCCAATAGGTCTCCTTTCTAATTAACAGCTACAGAGTTTTTGTCAAATACATTTAATCAATATATTGGATTGTGGCTATTCCCCTTTTCTGGACCTTGTATTTTCTTCCAGTTACTGTCAGGCTGTCTTTTTTTTTTTTTTTTTTACCGTTGAACCTCTAGAGATACCCTTCTATTTTGTATAGTATACATTCTGGAACAATCTGGACGTCAGATATCAGAAAGTTGAATAGTGACTACATGTATTAAGGTATCTTTATCCCCAGAAGATGAGAAAATATTTAGATTTCTGATTATAGCTCCTGGAAATACCTTAGGTCATAAACCTGAGATTGTCCTGGATGTAATTCAGTTGGTAGGGTGCTTGTCTGGTATGGGTATTGCCCTGGGTTTGCTCTCAAGCACTTTATAAAACCAAGTGTGGTTGGGTTTATAGATTCCTGTCTTCCTAGAACCAAGGTAGGTAGAGGCAACAGCGACATGGTGAATCTGGAGCCAGCCTGGGATCCATGAGAAATTGCTCAATGGAATTGTACATTTTCTCTCTTTATTGTGTTTCTTTCTTCTTTGTGTACGTGCATGTGTTCATGTATATGCACGTGTATAGTCGTACTTATGCACATATGTGATAAATTTCCTGGGGAAATTCAACACACGTTTTCCCACCCCAGATAGGGATCTCACAACAGACCAAAACATAAATACCAGTTAAGTCCAACTCGATGAGCCAACGAGCTTTATTGGGGCTAATTATAGGAATGTGGGAGAGGGGTCACTCACAGGAGCAGAAATGACTCAAAGACAGCTGCACGAGCACAGCCCACTCCAGCGCGGCGGGAGCCTGGAGCACACTGCTCAGCCTGCGGGCAGCTTAGCGGTTGAACAGTGCCTTTTCCAGGTACCTCCTCTGGTGTATAAACCTCCACCAGGCAGCTGATCTGGTTTGGGAGTCTTCTTTGCAGTTTGGCTTTACTTCTCTAAGAGGGACTTCTCAGTTTTTATTGCTTACTCTGACAGGAAGGGGCGTAGTGAATCTAGTCAGTTTCAGGGACTTCCTGAAGCTATTTTGAGTTGCTTGCCTCTTCCTGTTTAACAAGGTTCTTGCAGGATGGAATGTTTTAATCTGGGAGGAAAACATTTGAAAATACAGGTTTCTCCAGGCATGGTGGCATAAGCTTTTTATCCCAGCACTCAAAAGGCAGCAGATCTCTGTGAGTTCAAGGCCAACCTGGTCTACTAATTGAGTCCAGGACAGCCAGGGCTTGTTACACAGAGAAACTCTGTCTCAAAAAAAAAAAAAAAACAAAATTGCTCTCCACATTATTATCATCATCATCATCATCATCATCATCATCATCATCATCATCGTTATTTGAGGTAGGGCTTCTGACTATAACCTAGAGTTAACTGATTTGGCTAGACTGGCTGGCCAGCAAAGCAGAGGAATCCTTTTGGGCATGCCCTCCTCAGTGCAGGGATTGTGGCTGCGTGGCCACGCCCAGGTCTGTGGCCACGCCCAGGTCCTAGGATGCCGGAGGTGGCCTGAGTATCCAGCCCAGGCACTCATGCTCTTGCAGCAATTATGATGATGAGGATGGCCGCGGCATTTTCACAGACTGCCCTTTCTTCCTGCTCAGTGTCTTGAGGGCTGCTCTTGAATTCACTGTGGAGCCTGATCCTTCTGCTTCCAACTCTCAAGTAGTGGATTTTTTTTTTTTTTTTTTTTTTTTTCCGAGACAGGGTTGCCTGGATGGCTTTGAACTCATGGCAGTCCCACCTCAGCCTCTTGAGTTTGAGAATTGGAGGTGTGAACCGTCATGCCTGTCTACACTGGCACTTACATACACATATTTATTGGGGATTAACCTAGGGCCTCACACATGCCTGCCAGGCACTGAGCTCCAATCCCAGTCCCTCATTTTACATTGCAAAACAGCAGGCAAATAGGACTGCCCGTGGTGGTATCGCAATCCCAGCGCTTTAGAGGCTGAGGAAAGATGCATTTCAAGTTCAAGACAGCCTGAGGTACATAGCAAGACTCTGTAGCAACAACAACAACAACAACAACAAAGGCGAGGGGGTCTTGGATTCATGCAGGAAAAAAAACAACAAAAAACAAAACCCCCCAAAAACAATAACAACAACAACAAAACACTTGCAGCCTACTACTCGCTGTCCCTTGCTTCCTAGCAGAACCAAGGACTGCAGGTCTAAAGAGTCTACAGTCAGAAGCAAGTTTATGCCTCAAGATTATAGTGCATCTGGAGGCTTTGGGTGTGGGGATGTCCTCCATCTGAGGACAACTGTCTCGGTTACACTCATAAAGATAGGAATATCCACCAGAGAATAAGCACCTTTCTTCCCCAGGCTCCTCCCGCTGCAAACAATCGTAGAACTGCAGCCCGCCACGTGCAGCCCTCAACTCATTGTTAGTCATAAAGTAAAATGCTATTTCTGCAGGAGAGCCACCCCACGCTCACTCTCGAAGGCACTATAAGCTCCTACTTGTCTGAAGCGTCCCAGACAAAGATCACTGGACACCTCCTAGTTGCAAAACGAAGGTGTTATATTCAGGGTTTAGAACACTCTACCTGCCTCTGGCCATTGTGACACTGGTTCCTTCTAACTGTCTTTCATCACTTAAGAGTCACCCTCAACTCATCCTTTCCCTGATACTGTCTTCCCCAGTTCAGTGACTCACCAAATCCTGTTGACTGTACTCGTCTCCGGAGCCCAGCCCCTCTTCTTCATTCTGGTTTTTAAAAAATCATTCATGTGCATGTGTCTGAGTGTGTGCAGGTGCCCATGGAGGCCAGAGGAGGGCGTCAGACCCCCCACGGAGCTGGAGTTTTCAGGCCTGCTGATGTGGGTGCTGGGAGCCTAGTTTAGGTCCTCTGGAAGAACAGCAAGAACTCTTAACCACTGAACCTTGTCTTCTCTTTCCCATTCTATTGTTGAATTACACATAATTTTAAAATTATGTGTAAGGAAGTATGTATGTATATATGTATGTATGCCTCTGTGTGTGTGTGTGTGTGTGTGTGTGTGTATGTGTATCAGAGCCCTTGGGGCTGGAGTTACAGGCAATTGTGAAGCAGCTAATATGGGTGCTGGGAACTGAATTCAGGTCTTTTGGAAGAGCACTCTCTTCCCAGCCCCCATCTGTCCCGTTACTGTGGCTACTGCTCTTTGTGTAAGGATTACTGACTTTTTGTTTCGTTATCACGCCAAGGCCTCTTACCTGTGGAACAGTCACAGGCTTATTTGTAACTTTTTAGTTCTGAGAGTTGTTTTTTGTTGTTGTTTGTGGTGGCCGGTGGGTTTTTAGTCTTTGTTTGTTGTTTGTTTTGTTTTAAGAGGTTCTTACTGTAGTCCAAACTGGTCTGCAACTGGCTATAGTCAGTAACTCCTGATGTCCTTCCTGCCTCTCTACCTTCCAAGAGCCGGGATTACAGGGGCAAACCAGCACACTTCCAGCTTTTTAATGTAGCCTACTTGCTACTAGGATAACTAAACTATAATCCTCCATGTCACTCTGAGGTTTGTGTAATTTATGTGATTGTATTTTAATCATCTCTTAATGCGAGTCTGTGAACCTCATTAGAGTGGGAACTACCTGAGGGCAAGAACTCAGGAACACTAGCTTGGGTGCGGCGGCGGCTTAGGTAGGGACCGATGAAGCTGCTTTTCCACTTCATTCTCAGTGGCTCAAAACAGCTGTTTTACTGATCCCAGCACCCTTGCAGTAGCTACAGGGACCCATGTCTTGAAGCTGCAGCAAACCAGGATTTCTTATTTTATTTCAGTCCGGTTCCACCGCTGATAGGCTTCCCCCTCTGCTCCTCTGCAACTGTGATCTAGGACAGACTTGATGAATACCCGGGAGTACCCTTGGGAGTCTTCTCTATCAATTTCACGTGTGCAATTTGAGCTACTTTTAAGTTCCTGTGAAGAAAGGTGCCCTTTTCGTGTTAGGGCCTTTTTCCTCCAGTCCGAACGAAGCAGGACGGGTAGTAGAGCAAGGGAAAACGTGAGAGCCACTTCTGGAGGGAAGGAGCAGAGCTCAAAGGACTGAAGAATAGCAGAGGACGACGCACAAGGCGACGCTGGAGAACAGATCTGCCAGCCAAGCTCCGGTTTCCCTATGGCCCCGCCTCCTCCACGAAGCCCGACCCTTTCTAGGGCGGGACCTTCCACTTCAGCCAATTCTGGGAGCCGAACCCTGGCGGTTTGTACTCTTTCTTTCCAATGAGAAAAAAGGGAAGCTGCTTGGCTCCAATGACCAATCCGAGGAGGCGGCGCCTGGTTGTCAGGCAGGTTTGTAAGAGTTCGGGCCAATTGGAAGCGCAGCCACGGCTCCGGCCCGGGCGCAGCGCGCAGGCGGCGGCGAAGAGACGCCGAGCGGGCCGAGTGCGGCCGAGCAGAGCCGGAGCCAGAGCCGGAGCGGGGCCGCAGGAGCCGGGCCGGGTGTGGACCGGCCGAGATGCCCTATAAACTGAAGAAGGATAAGGTGAGCGCGGCCTTTCCCCTCGCGCCTCCGCCACCGGGCCTGCGCGCAGCTCTGGGAGCGGCCCGAGGCAGGCCCGGGACAGCCTGAGACTGACCCTCTGGTCCGGCCCCCCGCAGCACTCCCGCGGCTAGCCCCAGGGCCGCGCGGCTGGCAGCACCCCCAGCACGTGCAGCAGCTGGGACAGCTCTTCGTCTTTGCCCGGACAGATTTCCCCCAACCTATCCCTCTTCCCTTCCTCTTTGCTCCTACCCCCGGCCCCCTCCAGATCGGCTCCACTCCCAGCTCACTCCCTTGCTTTTTCTCCCCGCCTTTCTCTGTCCCTGATCCCCCACGGTTTGGGACAGTCCTCATCTAAGACCGCATCTCTCTCCAGTACTCCCCCCACCCCCGCCCTGTGCACCCCCTTCCCTCTTCTCACCAGCTTAAAGACGGCCTCTCCACTGTTCTGTACGGAGTCCCTTCTCCCTCCACAAACCCCTGACCTAGAACCGCTCTGCTTTTTCTCTCCTCCGCCCAAATCTGGCCTAGGCCCCTCCCTCGAGTCTTCCTTTACACACAAACTTGTAAGCCAGGACCGATCCCTTCCTTCTGTTGATGGAACCCCAGAACGTCGGTGCTAGAAGGGAGCTTTGGAGCACATGCATTGTAGTATCCTAGTGGTACAGATGAGGAGACTGAGGCCGTGTCAGAGGAAGGGACTTGTCCAAGGTCACACATCCTGCTGGAGGCCCAGTTGCAATCTCAGGTCTCCTGACTTGGAGGGCTCTTCTGTGCAAGTGCCTGACTGGCATCAGCTGCCTTCCATGGCCTTAGACAGGACACGGTTTCTAATCTGAAGGGACTCCTCCCTGTATTCCTTAGGATAACCTTTGCATTTCCCTTTTTTGCACCAGGACAGGGTTTCTCTTTCTTGGGACATATTAAAGCAGAAATCTGGCCTGCTCTGTTTAGTTCTCTTCTCATCCTACAGTCCGGTACACTTGGCTGCAATGTCCTTCCTTACACGGACCATTTCTTTATTATTTGCAGTGACAGAGATCTAACCCAGGGTCTTGCACGTGCTAAGCATGTGCAGTACCATTGGGCTCCACTCCCAGCCCCACAGACTATTTCTTGGCGTTATCTTCTTTTACCTCCAAAACGCCCTCACCTGTCCCTGCCTTTCCCTTTGTCTGCTGCTCTTGCTGAGATCTGTGGTTCTCCTGAGAAGCAGACTTGGCTGGGGAGGTGGAGTACCGGCTTTGGGGCTGACTCCGGCCTGGTACAGTGGTCTACTCTCCTGAGGATCCCAGAGGTGCATTGCATTCATGCCCCTGCCCCCATGGATGCTGGGCTCCCGTCTCTAACCTGATCAATCAAACTCCTCATCCCGGGGCTGCTGTGTTTGCCAGGTGGCTCTGCTTGTGGGCTGTCACTGTAGCGTCTCAGTCTGCGAGTTAGAGCAGAGGATGGGTGATGGTGCCCTAGGTGGTGAACCGGGCAGAGTTGTGTGCTCTCCCCAGGCCCTGTCCTTGGGGAGGGGACTTGCTGACGAGCGCCATCCAGCTCCAGAAACTGCGCACCCAAGACAGCTAAGCTGGAGGCTGAGGGCTGTGGAGGTTAGGGGAAGAAGTGGTCTCCTTAAGAATCTGTAGTTTCTAGTTTGGACCCGGTCCTGTCCCATCTGCCTAGCGGTTGGTTGAGAATTAGAGGGGGAATTCTCAAACTTCCTCAGGCTGTGAGTGATTGGGCTGAGAAAGGGCACAGGAAGGGTTGGGATGCGTGGAGACAGCCGTGAGAGCTAATCTCCTGCGCTGGGTTTCGGGCTGCATCTGGCCTCCTTCAGGTTCTGAGGGGGAGAGATGACAGTGTGACTGAGGTGTACCAGGATGAGGCAGGAAGACAGCTGGGGGGAGGCTCCTTGCTCATCTGTCACCTGTCCCCTTTCTCTTTCCTCCTCGCTTCCCTTCACTGCTTCCTCGGGAAGTCTTTCCTGGGCCTTCACTTGGGCCCACTTAGACTTCATGTGTTCAGCCTTGGGTGGGAATGAATTGTGGACACATCTTGGCCTCCTTGAGGTAGTAACGACACTGTGCTTAGTAGGTTGGTGCCGAGTCAGTCTTTGGTGAGATGAGCGTCCCTCTTCTCTTTTGAGATTAGATTTAGGTCTTTTTTTTTTTTTTTTTTAATTTTCCTGCATGAAATACCCCTGCTCCTCCCACTTTCTTGTTCACAGTAACAGCGTTAACGGCATTTGGATTTTCTGTGCCAGACACTGGGTTAAGAGAAGTGGGTCCTATCATTTTTGTTTGTTTGTTTAATAGGTGAGGAAAAAGGCCGAGAGAGGCTAATTACCGCCCCCCTTGCACATGAGTAGTAAGAGCCGAGCTCAAGACACAGCGCTGGCTCACAGGCCCGGTGCCTCCTGTCATGCGACAGCTGGGCTGGGCCACAGCGTGTGTTTCACCTGTTCTTCAGAAGACAGGGAGCAAGGCTCGTGGGCCCCGCTCCCCTACACCCACTCACGCCCACACACACCGAGGCAGCTGAATCTCTCAGGCGCATCCCCGAGAGATGTGTCTCAGGCGTCGTGCTGAGTGCCATAAGGTGGGTGGAGGGGTACAGGAGGCTTAGGCGGCTTGTGATCAAGGAGAGACCAGTCTTGAGTGGCGTGGCGGTGGGTCAGCTTCGTTGGAAGGCCCATGTCTGTGGTGTGCTCTCAGTCATTTTGGTGCTGGGTTCTGGCTCCATTTTTTTTTTTTTCTTCTTCTCCATCACTTGCTGAGAGCAACTGACAGGAGTCAGCGTGGCCAGCCTGGTCAGCAGGCAGGGGGAGTGAGTGCTCGGCCCAGAGGCGCCCCTTCCTTGTTAGGCAGAGCTTCGAGCTGCTCCCCATCCGGGAATGGTTTTCCCTCTCCACCCCCAGAAAGCCTTCCCCCCTGCTCCAGCCCACACAGAACTCTCCTCCCTGGGATCAGCTTGCTTCCAGACTCAAACCATTTGATTTAACACTCCGTACTGAAGGGGCTTGGCTGCTGTCGAGTTGCAGACTCTCGGAGCTGCAAGTGATTTCCAAGGCCTCCAGCCCGGCTCTCAGCTGAGGCTTGAATCCTCCTGCAGCACGCCTTAGGGGAGGTCAGCCAGCCGCTCGCTTGCTGCTCAGCTGCTCAGGACTGGGAGCCCAGCCTCCCTGGGCACTCCGTTTCCACGCAACCACACCGTGAGAAACTCTATCCTTGTTGGCCTCAGTCTGTCCTGTGGATATCAGCCCGTTTCTCTCGTGCCTCTGAGTTGTGTCTTTGCTGCCCAGGCAGCCCCCCTCCTCCGCTGGTTAAGCATCGTCTCCCCCCCCCCCCCCAATTGTTAACATCCCAGTTCCTGTAGCTGTTGCATCTCAGGGCAAGCTTTTACACTGCTAGAATGGGCTGCCTTTCCCTTTAAGAAACGCTAGAATTTCTTATTGCCCCTTGTACAGGCACGTGCTCACAACTAGACCAAGCTCTAGCTTGGTACCTTCAAGCCATGTACTCCACAAAGATCTGCCACCGGGCTGGACGGTCCTACGGCCTGCAGCCTGGGCCGCAGCATTGGTTGCTGTTGCGCTTGCAGTCAGAGCCACATCCTCAAGTCTCTTACGAATTCTCCCCGTCCTGTCCCTGTGTGGTTGCTTTTGTTTTGGCCCAGAGCTTGGGAAGAGATGCTGGACAAGCCAGGGCTCTGAGCCAGTGGCCAGGTTCCCAAGGGAACCTTCCGATTGGGGCTCACAGTGTGTTTTAACAGTCCAGGACTTCACCTCCATCTCTGCCCGGGCTCGTTGCCTGAGGCGCTGAGGGTTTTTTTTTTTTTTTTTTTCCCCTGGGTGGGGGGCTTCTGGACGCTAGCATCCTGTTACATGCAACAGCACCCGCTTGCCTGGGTACTGTTTATGTCGCCTAAATAAATGCCTCCCAGTCTTGGGTGACCCTGAGGGGACAGAGGTGGTTTCTGCTCTGCTCTAGCGAGGAAGCCTTGGGTACCACTGACCAAGCTGCCCAGAAGCTGGACTGAGCAGCTTGTCCCTTAGGCTAGCTCACCTCAGCTCTTTGCTGACAGGGTTTCCTAACCATCCTGAGCCGTCCGCCAGCCTGGTGAGGAGATGAAAGAACAGCGTCCGCCTGATTGTGAACCTGAGAATCTCCTTGTGTGTCCCAGGCTTGATACAGTAGAGAGTTTACTTATTTTTGTTCTTTTGAGACAGAGTTTCTCTGTGTAGCCCTGGTTGAGCCCTGTAGACCAGGCGGGACTCAAACTGTCTGCCTTTGCCTCCCCAGAGCTGGGATGGAAGTCGTGTGCCACCATGCCGAGTGGATTCGGTAGGCTTTAATGGAGTCAGCTGGATGGTGCAAAGTTAAGACACAGACCTAGGGGGGGCTGGAGCTCAGCTCAGCGGTAGAGGGCTTGTCCAGCATGAATGGCGATGACCTTAGTTTGATCCCCAGTTCACAACAAACCAAGAAAAACAAAAATGACAAGAAAAACCCAACAATGACAAAAAGATTTAAGCGGTTCAGGCCTGTCCTGGCCTTTCTCTTGGTCTCTGCTAACCCTAACTCCATCTTCCTCCAGCAGGAGCCCCCCAAGATTGCCAAAGGCACAGCCAAGCCCAGCAGCTCAAGCAAGGATGGTGGAGGGGAGAACACTGACGAGGTAAGATGTCCAGTGCTCTGTTGTCCACACCGATGCAGGACAAGTGACACGGGCAGAAGGGGCAGCAGATCTCCACTGCTCTTGAGCAGGATTCGGCTGGCGTAGAACAAATACGTGCGTGTTCTAATTGTTTCAAATTCCCTAGATTCCTCTGGAGGTGCTTTTCTGTCCACCACTTTCAGTGTTGATGACTCCTTTGTCAGTGGCTAGGAGTGTGGCCAGTAGTGAAGGCGGTGCTTACTATACCTAAGGCCTTGGGCTTCATTCCCAGTGTGTGTGTGTGTGTGTGTGTGTGTGTGTGTGTGATACATACACTCTTTCTCAGTGTGGGTCTGCTTATACATGCCTGTGAACTCCTCATTTGAGAAGCTGAGGATCACGAGTTTGGGTCAGCTTGTGTTATACAGCAAGACCCCGACTCAATAAGGTGGTGGTTGGCGGGGGTTGGGGGGATGGAGGGGTGGCGCTGGGAGGTTGTGGGCCTGGCCGAAAGGGGAAAAGTCTCTAGTGCTTTGTGGGATGACAAGTCACTTGATATGGATCTGGGTGGGGCAGGGGCTTGGGAGTGGCTAGTGTCCCTGAGTTGGGCGGGGCTGGGGCCACTACTTCTGGTCTCCAGGTGACCAAAGGACAGTTGTGAACAGAGGTCAGCACAGCTCAGCAGTCTAGAGCTGTAAAGCAATAAACAGGCAAACGCGGCAGCCGGCGAGCAGAGGGGCTGGGGAAGTTGAGGGCTGTGGTCGAGCGTCTGGGGTATGGTCGCTGGGATGCCGTCTGCTGGACAGCCTGTGGATGTGGGGGAGCTGCTGCCACACCCTCTCTGTGCTCCTGCTCCAAACTGTTCAGGAAGCAGAAGTCTGAGCTCCTGGCTGGCCTTGTGCCTCCTCTGAGAGAGGAGTCTGACTGACCAGTGTTTGGGAATAACTATGGACTCAGACTCTCAGGCTACTTGTCCCCTCTAAAGAGATCCACTGTCATTTACATTGGTGACCACCGTTTTAGGACTTGAAGAAGGGACAGACTAGGTTTCTTGCTGGATTTTCGGATCCCAGCAGTTAAAAACCACACCCGATTAGTGAAGACTCTATCGTGGGAAGGGTCTGCTCGCATGGTGACCGGTAGTGTCTGCTGGTCCTTATCCCCAGTCATTGTAACCATGTGGTCCCAGATGGGCGGTGTTGTGTGGCTCCTGCACTCTCTGTGGGTCATAACAAAGGTGTCTGACACATGCCCTCCGGCTCACTCTCCCTTTCAGAGGTGACTCACTGAGAAAGTAGTTGAGAGTTAGTGACCTGCAAGGGGCAGGGTAGAGGGGTGGTGCATGCCCTTAACCTCAGCATTTAGGAGGCAGAGGGATCTCTGGGAGTTCAAGGCCAGCCTGGGGAGTTCCCACACAGCCAGCACTCTTAGGAAGAGAAACCCTGTCTTGAAAACCAAAACTAGAACAAACTTAACAACAACAAAACCCAGCCCGAGGCTGAGAGTCAGGGTTTAACAGGCCTTCCCCACACACTGCCTACCAGTCTTGTAGTTACTTGGCGCACTGGTTATCATCTGCTGAGAGTATCTGGCCGTGACCCTTGGCTGAAGTCCCCAGGGCACGGTCAGGGGCCCTGTGAGTTGCTCTTCTGTCTCAGAGTTCCTTGGTTGCACTTCACAACTCATACACAGTTGCTGGTCAACTCCCTGCTTCTTGGTGGTGTAGCTTCAGGAGGCTCTTAGGTGCCTGGCACAGTGCGGGTGCTGCGTCTGACGGAGGGAGGGAGGGAGAGAGGGAGGGAGGGAATGGGTGAGGTCTCAGGCCCGGCAGGTCCCTCACTTAGTAAGTGGGGATGAAGGCGGTGGGGTGGAGAGGCAAGCGGTGCCTGGCCACTGGGTTTCCCCAGGTCTTCCTGAGGGTCTGCTCGGGGAAGTGGCCTTGGTCTTAGTTGCTCTAGGAAAGGAGAGGGCCAGGTTCAGCGCGGGTCCTGTTTTCTGGAACTGAGGCAGCTGCAGGAGCTTTACTTCTGAGTTTGGAGGCAGGTGCTCATGGATGGAGCCAGAGATGCTGACAAAGTCGGGGGCCAGGTTATGAGACTGTGGTCCTTTTTACATTTTTATCTTATTATTTTTATGTGTATGTATGGATCTTTTGCCTGCATGTATGTCTGTGTACCACGGGCATGCCTGGTATCTTTGGAGGTCTAAGAGAGGGGCATTAAATCCCCTAAAAGGAGTTGCAGGTGGTTGTGAGAAGTCATGCGGGTGCTGGGAACCGAACCTGGGTCAGCCAGTGCTCTTAACTGCTGAGCTCTCTTCATCCCTGAGGCCAAGGGTGTAAAATACTATCTATCATAGCTCTCTCTTACCCTTTTTTCTGGTGTAGAATTCTGAGCTCCTCAGGGCAAACTCACCATGTCAAGCATTTGTCCTAATAATTAGAGCAGGAAACATTTACTTTTATTGAGCAGTTATTTTGTATTAGTTTTCCAAGGTAGCCAAAACAGATGACCATATACCAGGTGGCCTGGGACAGGAGAAATTAATTGTCTTACAGTTATGAAGGCTAGAAATCTGAAGTCAGGAGTAATATAAAAGACATGCTTTGCCAGGCAGTGGTGGCGTACGCCTGTAATCCCAGCACTTGGGAGACAGAGGCAGGCGGATTTCTGAGTTCGAGGCCAGCCTGGTCTACAGAGTGAGTTCCAGGACAGCCAGGGCTACACAGAGAAACCCTGTCTTGAACAAACCAAAAAAGAAAAAAGACATGAGGTGTGTGTGTGTATGTGTGTGTGTGTGTGTGTGTGTGTGTGTGTGTGTTTATTTGGATATGTACACGTGTGTGCAGATTACCTGCAGAGTCCAGAAGATGTTCTATCCCCGGCAGGTGGAGTTACAAGCTGTTGTGGGCTACTTGATATGGGTTCTTGGAGATGAGTTCAGGTTCCTCTGCAAGGGCTCCTGAGGTCCTTTTATTTAGAATTAAAACATTTGGGTAGGGCCAAGTAGTGGTGGCTCAAGCCTTTAATCCCAGCACTTGAGAGGCAGAGGTAGGCGGATCTCTGTAAATCCAGCCTGGTCCACATAGTGAGTTCCAGGACAGGCAGGGCTACACAGAGAAACCTTGTCTTGAAAAACAAAAACACAAACTTGGTGGCGCACGCCTGTAATCCCAGCACTCTGGGAGGCAGAGGCAGGCGGATTTCTGAGTTCGAGGCCAGCCTGGTCTACAGAGTGAGTTCCAGGACAGCCAGGGCTATACAGAGAAACCCTGTCTCGAAAAAAGCAAAAATAAAAAAACCAAAAAAAAAAAAAAAAAAAAAAAAACCAAAAAAACAAACATACACTTGGATGGAATGTGGTTGTGCTCGCTTTAATCCTTGTACTTGGGGAGGCAGAGGCTGGCCTAGTCATTTTTGAGACTGCATCTCAATTTTTTGACTCCCTACATTTATTTGTTTACTTAGTGTATGTGCAAGTGTGCCGAGACACACTGGTGGAGGTCAGGGGACAACTGTGGAAGCAGGTTCTTTCCACCATGTAGGACTCAGGCATTAAACTCGGGTCACCCGGGCCCGGCCCCTTACAAACACTGAGCTGTCTCATTGTCTCTTTTGTTTGAATGTTTTAATTTTTATGTATGTATGTGTGGTATGTGCATGTATGTACATGTGTTTACGTGTGGAGGGGCATGAGTGTTGTGTGCACATGTGTGTAGAAGCCCGAAGCTGATATCAGATGCCCTCTTCAGTTGCTGCCATCTTCTTGACATCTTTGGATGTCTCCTTCGATCTGTTCTCTGAACCTAGAGCCGGCCATTTTGAAACTAGTCAGACTAGCCGGTTTGCTCAGAGCAGTGGTTCCGAGCCCGGGGCTCTCCAGCTTTTACAGGGTCCCACATCAGCCAGCTGTCCTGCATAGCAGATATTTACAACTCATAACGGTAGCAGAATTACAGTTGTGAAATAGTATTATGGATGAGGGTCAGATAACATGAGGACTGTGTTAAAGGGTAGCAGCATGAGGAAGGGGAGAACCCTTGGCCTAGGGTCTCCCCTGTGTCTGGCTCCTGGGGATGACAGGAATATGCTCACCTGGCTTAGGGGGGTCCTGGGCATCCAAGATTTGTTTGCCGCGATTACACAGCAAGCACCTTACTCTGTGGGCCGTTGGCTGGTCCTGTCCTGAGGTTTCAGGAAAAGGTTTGTTCTGTTCTCTCTGCTGGCTTTCCGCAGTCTGGGGCTCTCCTTGTTTTCAGATGCACTGTGTCACTTCCTCCTCACACAGCACTTTCCCTGTGTGTCTTGGTCTATCTGAGTCTCTCTCTTTAAAAGGATGCCAGTCGCCGGGCGTGGTGGCGCATGCTTGTAGTCCCAGCACTTGGGAGGCAGAGGCAGGCAGATTTCTGAGTTTGAGGCCAGCCTGGTCTACAGAGTGAGTTCCAGGACAGCCAGGACTACACAGAGAAACCCTGTCTCAAAAAACAACAACAACAACAACAACAACAACAACAACAACAACAAAAAAGGATGCCAGTCATTAGGGACAATCCTGTCCAGTCCAACAGAAGGTCATTTCCACTTGATTATGTCTATCTGTAAAGACTCGATTCCAAGTAAGTCAAAGATTCTGGGCAGACTCAGCGGGATGGGGCCCTGCTCAGCCCCACGGACACTGGGCTGCACAGCCTGACTGCATGCACACTTAACTGTCACTGCATCCCCCAGGGCCTTTCTCTTATACCATCCCCATGTTATAGATGATGTGGAGGCTCGGCGGGAGCAGCGTTGCTGTGAGTGAGTGGCAGAGCTGGGGCTGGTGGGTAAATGATGCTTTCTCTCTCTCTCTCTCTCTCTCTCTCTCTCTCTCTCTCTCTCTCTCTCTCTCTCTCCGAGATTCGAAGGAGGCTCCTGGGATGGAAAGTGGCTTTGAGATGTCAGTGAGACTCTGTCCTGCCTCTGCAGTTAAGATCTCTGGTCTGGCTCCGGAGAGATGGACTCGTTAGCATACTGTTGTCCTGGGGACGGGGACGGAGGAAGGAAGGATGTCCAGTCTCCCCACCTCAGCTCCAAGGCCACATTGTTATCCTCAAACCTTTGGGGTTTTATAGTCTCCCCTTTTCTTTCCAGTACTGGGGTTGGACCCAGGGTGTCACTCAAGCACAGCTGGTTCTGCCACTAAGCTCTGCCCTCAGCCAAGCTCTTTGAGAACTAACTTGAACTGGGCCTGTGGCTTGAAGCTTAATCTCAGCAACCCAGACCAAGAGGCAGCTGGAGCTCTGTGAGTTTGAGGCCAGCTAGGGCTATAGAGAGATGCTATCTCCAAACCAAACCAAACCCACCGAAGTCTAACGGAGCCAGGCGTGCTAGTGCGCGCTCATAGTCCTACAGTATGGAGGCCGAGGCAGGATGACTGCTGTGAATTCAAGGCCAACCTGCTCTGTACTTTTTAAGTTCTAACCCAGGCTATAGTGTGTGACCCTATTTAAAAACAAAACAAATTTTGACATTTCCCATAGTTAAAAGCCGAAGTCCAGAGCCTTTCTGGCTCCATTTTGTTTTCCTAGCATCTGCCTTGGTTATTGTCCCCTTGCAAGTCCAGGCTCCTGAGCCAGTGAGCTTCTGTCGGTGACACATGCGTCCCTCTGCTCTTAGCCTGCTCTGTTGTCTTGGGTTCACTACTTAACTCAGCTTTGCCCTCTAAGAGCTAAATGAACCATCAGGGATGGGAGAGACGGACGGGCTGTAGTTAAGACACACCACACACACACACACACACACAGGCACATGCGGGTCCCCCTCCCCCCAAATAAATCTTGTTTAAAGTCACCTCTAGAGATGTCCTCCCTAATCCTTCCAGTCAGTTGGTAACCCATCCTGTTTCCATGGCCTTTGTGTTCTCTGCTCGGGCATTTCCATCAGTGGCTCCGGTGGCTGCCCCACCTGCCAGTCTCTGAGCTCTTTGAAGACGAGGGCCATGTCCTAGTCACCTTTCCTCTTTGATGCTGAGTGAGATGTTTGGAGAAGAAAGGGAGGATGGGAAGAATTAAACTCGGCTAGCTGGAGCTCCGGATGTCACAGTGGGAGAGGATGAGTGAAGACCTCAAGGTTTAAACTAAAGCGGCCTCCATTTATTAACCAGTTAATTCATGATGCGGTAGATACAGCATGGTATCTGGGCTTTTTAAAAATTCTATTAATTTATGTATGTATTGTGTGTTTGCATAGAGGTCACAGGGCAGCTTCCTGGGAGTTGATTCTGTCCTTCTACCAGTTGGGTCCTGGGGAATTAAGCTTAGGTTGTCAGTCTTGGGGACAAGTGGCTTTATCTACTGAGCCACCTCGCTAGCCTTTCTTAATTGTGTTTTGCACCAGAGTTTTGCTATGTAGCCCAGGTTGGTTTCAACCCATAGCGACATTTTCAATTTTGCCTTTGAGTGCTGGAGTTATGGGTATAAATCGCCATGTTTGGTTCTGTCTGTGTACTCTGTAATTAATTTTGAGGTATGGTCTTGCTGTGTAGCCTAGGCTGGCTGAAAACT
This sequence comes from Apodemus agrarius, assembly GCA_964023405.1. Taxonomy (NCBI): domain Eukaryota; kingdom Metazoa; phylum Chordata; class Mammalia; order Rodentia; family Muridae; genus Apodemus; species Apodemus agrarius. Next base: position 33,850,876 of record OZ030014.1, on the reverse strand, counting down.
CGATCCTTCTGCCTTGGTCTTCTGCATAGCCAGGAGTAGAGGCATGTACCACTTTGCCCAGCTTCTTTTTCTACTAATCTTGCGTTCCATCTTCCTGTTGGAATATTTCTTATAGTTGGGGGTAGGGGATAGCTCAGTTAGTAGAGCACTTGCCTGGCATGCACCAAGCCCTGGGATCTATACCCAGTGCCTCATGTGGCGAGCACACTCGGGGAAGTAGAGGCAGGGGATCTGGGTACATGAAGGCCTCCTGGGTGCTCGTAGAGTTTGCAGTGGAAGGTACTTCAGGCCTCTGCAGAGGCTCAGAAGGCCTAGACAGGACAAAGTCCACTTGGAAGGCAGAATTGCTGGGTTGCCTTAGGTCAGGTATCCTTGTGGTGGCTGCATGTGCCTCCTACCCACCCCAGGACAGTGGAGAGACATTAGAAGATGCTGGAAGATTTAGAATAAATGACACAGCCACACATTTGCTTTCTGACAAGCATGTGAAGCGGAGACAGACAGGAGGTGCCTCACTGGGCCTTGGCAGTCAGGGACTTTGCTCTGGGCTGGCGTCTCTCAGCTGCTTCCCAGATTGGATCCTGCCAGTGGTCCTTATGAAGGCAGAGCCGGGCCAGGCCAGTGGCTCAGTAGGTAAAAACAGGTGGGAGGGGGCAGGTTCCATCCTTAGCCATGAAAGACTGAGGAGGGGAGTACTCCTGCAGGCTAGAGAGCCTTGGCAAAACGACAGGTTGAGACAGGAGACTTCTCCAAAGCCCACAGGCCATCTAGCCTGGCCTACGCAGAGTGACCAGCAGCCCCTGCCTCAGACCAGAGAGACTGCATGAAGCGGTAGCCTCAGACAAGGTGGCGGCCAGAAGCTTGTCCTGTTCTCATCTGTCATCCGATGGCGCTGCTCTGCACACGCAATGTCATCTGTGCTCACACACATGACATGCATATACACATAGCACACACATACACACACAAAGGGAAACAAAAACTGAGCCCCCCAGTGAGATGAAGCCGAGAGCCCCCTTGGCTGCTCTGCCCCTGCAGCAGCTCGCCGCAGCCGCAGTGCGGACTCAGTGTCGCAGGGGCCGTGGGCATCATGTTGTTGGCTGGCTTTGGACATTTTATTCTTTATCCATGTAACCCTGTGTTCTCTTGAAACCGTATATGGACAGTGGTTAGAAAATTACTCATCTAGCTAACTTTTTTTTTTTTTAAAGATCTACTTATTTTTATTTATATGAGTACACTGCAACTGTCTTCAGACACATCAGAAGAGGGCATCGGATTCCATCACAGATGGTCGTGAGCCACCATGTGGTTGCTGGGAATTTAACTCAGGACCTCTAGAAGAGCAGTTACTGCTCTTAACTGCTGAGCCATCTCTCCAGCCCTCTAGCTAACGCTCTAAAAATAATTTATTTTTATTTTATATACACTCGTGTTTTGGCTGCAAGGATGTCTACATAAGGGTGTTGGATCCCCTGGAACAGGAGTTACAGCTTAAACTGCCATGTGGGTGCTGGGAATTGAACCTGGGTCCTCTGGAAGTACAGTCAGTGCCCCTCCGCCCCTTTTTAGGGCCAGGGTCTCTGTGTAGCTGTGACTGGCTGGCCTCAAACGCAGAGATCCACCAGACCCAAGGTGTACACCACAACTAGTGGATCTAGCTAACGTCCCTTCTTGTTAACAGAAGATGGAGGCTGTGCTTTCCCTCTCTGGGAAGAGAGCCTTCTTTCTCAGAGTGGTCCCCAGTACGACGTTGTCAGGGTGCCCGGGTGCCCGGGTGCCTCGTGTCTTCCCGGGTCTTCCCTTACTCCAGTCTGCTGTCGCTGCTCTATATCATTCCTCTCAGCCTTCCTAACACTGCCACCCGTTAACACAGTCCTTCATGCTGTGGGGACCCCAACCATAACAGTTTCATTGCTGCTTCATAACTAATTTTGCCACTGCAATGAATCATAATGTAAATATCCGATATGCACATATCTAATGTGACCCCTGTGAAAAGGTCATCTGACCCTCAGAGGGTCATGACTCACAGATGAGAACCGCTGCTCCAAGGTCGTCAATGGAGAGAGGACGGGAAGGCCTGTAGGGAGGAGGCTTGGTTCCTGTCCGTGCAACATTCAGGAGTGCTTGTTAGATGCCACTTCTAGAGTATCCAGAGGGCTACAAACCAGGGCCCTGGCTATCAAGAAATTCGTTATAGCTCAGTGGTCTTCTTTTTTCCATTATTTTTTAAAAAGATTTATTTATTTATTTATTTATTTATTTAATGAATGTATACGAGTACACCATTGCTCTCTTCAGATACTCCAGAATAGGGCACCAGACTCATTTACAGATGGGAATTGAACTCAGGACCCCTGGAAGAGCTGTCGGTGCTCTTAACTGCTGAGCCATCTCTCCAGCCCATCAGTGGTTTTCAACCTGTGGGTCATGACTTCTTTGGGTGGAACAATCCCTTCACAGGGCTCACCTAAGACCATTATTAAACACCAATATTTACATTATAACAGTAGCAAAACTACAGTTATGAAGTTGTAGTGAAATAATGTTATGTTTGGGGTCAGCACAGCATGAGGAACTGTGACAGGGTCATAGCATCAGGAAGGCTGAGAAGCCCTGCCCTAGCTGAAGGGGATGATGCACGAATAGACTTAGCACACCTTCAGTGCTGCCGCTCTGGAAGCCGAGGCAGAGGGGGGGGGCTGGAGAAATGGCTTAGCGGTTAAGAGCACTGATTGTACTTCCAAAGGTCCTGAGTTCAAATCCCAGCAACCACATGGTGGCTCACAACCATCTGTAATGAGATCTGACGCCCTCTTCTGGTGTGTCTGAAGACAGCTACAGTGCATATAATAACAAATGAATCTTGAAAGAAAGAAAGAAAGAAAGAAAGAAAGAAAGAAAGAAAGAAAGAAAAGCCCTGTAGGTCCAACACCGGTGGTATATACTTTTAGTCCTAGCACTCGGGAGGCAGATGCAGGCAGATCTCTAAGTTCAAGGCCAGCCTGATCTACAAAGTGAGTTCTAGGACCGTTAAAGCTACACAAAGAAACCCTATCAGTGGGGAGGGGCACAAAAAATAGCCTAAGCAAGAGGTGTCACTGGGAGTGAGTGGTTACAGCGACAGTAGAACAGACTGGAAGTTGAAGTGAGCCGGAAGGGCCACGAGAGCTGAGTCAGCTTTTTAGAGAGGTGTGATTACGGAAAGACCCAGTGACTTCAGGCTTTTCAGGCAGAGGGGATAGTGGACTCAAAGGCACATCTGCGTGGGCTGGCTTGGGGTGGCATTTCCAGGGTGTATTCGTAGGCCCCAGGTATAGAGCCAACAGGTGTAGCAGCAGCAGGAGCAGCAGATCCCTACAAAGCAGCCGCTGTGGGCCAGGCACGGTTGCTTCCGTTCCTCTCGCAGCCTGTAAGATAGGCACTGTGCTCAGCTGCATCTGAGGGTGAGGAAACCAGCTCTGTGCGTAAGTCCCAGACGGGGGGCCGACTCCAACAGTCTGCATGTGCCTGTGTGTGCACGTACACATGTGAGGGTTGCACAGTTATGTACAGGGTCCCAAGGAGGCTAGAAGGAGGGTTCCAGATGACTCGGAACCGATAGAGTTCCCAGACAGAGGCATATGTGAGCTGCCCCAGTGGGTGCCGAGCCCCGTGCCCTGCATCAGGGTCAGCAGTAAGTGCTCTTGGGGGCTGGAGCGATGGCTCAGTGGTTAAGAGCACTGCCTGTTCTTCCAGAGACCCCAGTTCAATTCCCAGAGCATACATGGCAACTAACACCTGTCTGCAACTCCTGATCCAGGGCATCCAACGCCCTCACCCAGACAGACGTACAGCACAAAAGCACATACAATTAAATATTAGCACATGCCTTTAATCCCAGCACTTGGGAGGCAGAGGCAGGTGAATTTCTGAGTTCGAGGCCAGCCTGGTCTACAAAGTGAGTTCCAAGACAGCCAGGACTACACAGAGAAACCCTGTCTGGAAAAACAAACAAACAACAACAACAACAACCACCACCAAAATTTTAAATATTAAAAAAGCAGTAAGTATTCTTAATCACTGAGCCATCTCTGTTAGGGCTTTTTTTTTTTTTTTTTAAATAACAACAGGGTCTCACTGTTAGCCCAGGCTGGCCTAGATCTATGGTCAGCCTCTTAACCTCAGGCTCCTAAATACTGGGGTTATGGATTGCAGGTATCAGCAAACCTTCTAGGCTTAGTGTGTTTTTTGTTTTCAAGACAGGGTTTCTCTGTGTAGCCCTGGCTGTCCTGGAACTCACTCTGTAGACCAGGCTGGCCTTGGACTCAGAAATCCGCCTGCCTCTGCCTCCCAAGTGCTGGGATTAAAGGAGTGCGCCACCGCTTTTAGTATGTTCTTGAACATTAATCTTCGCAGGTGAGAGTTTGGTTGTGCCAAGGCAGGAAAGTGAGATGGCAGGGATGAGCAAGAGTCCAAACACTCAAACCCACCGACTTGCCAGCCTTCCCCCTCTCTCCTTTCCCCCCCCCCCCTCTCTCTCTCTCTCTCTCTCTCTCTCTCTCTCTCTCTCTCTCTCTCTCGTCACTGTTTAACTCCTGCTGGCCTTGAACTTGCTACAAAGGCCAGGCTTGCCTTGGACTCAGGCTTCTGCCTCCCAAGTGCTAGGATTAAAGGCATGCCTGGCTGAGTTAAGCCTTCTATTACTGTGTATATATGTATGCATATGTATGTATATGTGTGTGAGCATATTTACGTGTGTGTGTGTGTGTGTGTGTGTGTGTGTGTGTGTGTGTGAGTGTGAGAGAGAGAGAGAGAGAGAGAGAGAGAGAGAGAGAGAGAGAGAGCGCGAGCATATACATGTGGCTTTCTGTCTACTGACAGAAGTATGGAGATGCCCATGCAGGTCAGACAGAAGAGGGCAACATTAGGTCCTTTGAACTGGAGTTGTAGGTAGTTGTGTGCTGTTCTGTGTGGGTGCAGGGAACCCACCCAGGTCTTCTGTGAGAGTGGTGCATGCTCCGAACCACTGAGACATTTATCTGGTCTCAGGGCTGCTTTTTTTAAACAGGATTTATTAAACTGAATTTCTGGCAAGGTGGTAAGACTCAAGAACAAATTTCTTTTCCTAAGTTTTAAACTAAAGGGTGTAGAACACTGAGTAATATGAGGTGTGTCAGGGTAGTGTTAGGTAGACCACACGCTGTGTGGGCATTCATCCCAAATGCCCTCATGACAGTGTTCCCACTGTTGAACGTGCCTCGTGTCTTCTCCGTCAGCTCTTACTCTCCCATCCTGAGGACTGAACTCAGCCGTGCACGGCACGTGCTTGACCACTGGGCTAGACCGGCAGCCCTGTTAACTGCTTGCCTGGTCTGTCACCACCCATCCGCTACTTCTGCCTCCTCAGCATGTGAACACTCCACACTGTTGACACGCGCCTAGGACTCTTCCTATACTGCCTTCCGGATCTTTATGACTGTTATCGCTGTCCCTGGCCTGTCTCCTGGGCAGGGACAGCGCACTACCTCTCTACAAGCAGGAATAGGCTAGGGCTGGTAGGTGGTCAAGGCTGGGTAGAGGGCATCTTGTGAAGAGCTGGCTTCAATAAATTAAATTACTTTTATGCCCAGGCCCAGCCCCAGCCCCAGTCTCAGCCACCATCATCCAATAAGCGACCCAGCAACAGCACACCACCCCCAACACAACTCAGCAAAATCAAGTACTCAGGGGGACCCCAGATTGTCAAGAAAGAACGACGCCAAAGCTCCTCCCGCTTCAACCTCAGCAAGAACCGGGAGCTACAGAAACTTCCTGCCTTGAAAGGTACTCAAAACCAGCCGGGGCCGGTGAGCTGGTCCTCGGGGATGTGAGCTTTGGTTTGTGAGTGGGTGTGGGGAAAGGAGGTACTGCAGACATGAGAGGTACAATTGTGAGTGAGGTGCCAGGGAGCAGAACGGGGTTAGGGTGGGAAAGGGGGATCCACAGGGACAGTAAGGACATGCACCTGACTGCCGAGACCTCCACAGATTCACCAACCCAGGAACGCGAGGAGCTGTTCATCCAGAAGCTACGCCAGTGCTGTGTCCTCTTCGACTTCGTGTCAGACCCACTCAGTGACCTCAAATTCAAAGAGGTGAAGCGGGCAGGACTCAATGAGATGGTGGAGTATATCACCCACAGCCGTGATGTTGTCACTGAGGCCATCTACCCTGAGGCTGTCACCATGGTGGGCACAGGGAAAGGACACAGAGGGGCAGGGGAGCCCCCGGGGAAGCCTAGACCGTGTTCTAAGTCGGGCTCACGCCTCAGTTTTCAGTGAATCTCTTCCGGACGCTGCCTCCTTCATCGAACCCCACAGGAGCAGAGTTCGACCCTGAGGAAGACGAGCCTACCTTGGAAGCAGCCTGGCCACATCTCCAGGTGTGGGGCGAAGGGACAGAAGGGGTCTGGCAATAGGAAACAGGGTCACTCAGGCCTGTACTGTTGCAGGGGGCACTTTCCAGTCCTTGGGTCAGTGAAGCTTCTTTTCCTCCACAGCTCGTGTATGAGTTTTTCTTACGTTTCCTGGAGTCTCCAGATTTCCAGCCAAATATAGCCAAGAAGTACATTGACCAGAAGTTTGTACTTGCTGTGAGTCTGAGGCTCCTGCCCGTCCCGTGAACTGTCACCCCACACCTTCCTTCCCCCATGTCCGGCCACTTTTTCCCCTTATTCTGATTATACTGGGAGTTCATCTGTGTCTGGTCCCTCCTAGTGTACCTAGAGGAAAAAAGCAAGCAGGTGCTTCTCTTTGAGAAATGGGTATAAACACGCACACCCAGATGATAAAATCACTTCACTTTTCTGAGACCTGACGCCATTTCCCAGAGAACCTTGTGACCCCTGCCCGGGCCGTCCCTGCCTGCCGCCTCAGTCCCCGCCTTTCTTCACCGTCTGCTCCTAGCTCCTGGACCTGTTTGATAGCGAAGACCCCAGAGAGCGGGATTTTCTCAAGACCATTTTGCATCGCATCTACGGCAAGTTTTTGGGGCTCCGGGCTTATATCCGTAGGCAGATCAACCACATCTTCTACAGGTGAGGCGATGGGGCCAGGCTTGGGAGCACAGCACACCTCTGTGGAGGAGGGATGGGAACAGGAAGGCAGGGAAGACTGCAGCATGCTGGAGGGGTGGCGTCAAGGTGGCCTTCTTCTGTTAGGTTCATTTACGAGACTGAGCACCACAATGGGATTGCCGAGCTCCTGGAGATCCTCGGCAGGTGAGTGGGGAGGGCGGATGCCGTGAGTGGGGAGGGATGGGCGGGGCGCACTGAGGAAGCCCTTGGTCCTAAAGACGCCCCTTGACTTCTAGCATCATCAATGGCTTTGCCTTGCCCCTTAAGGAAGAGCACAAGATGTTTCTCATCCGTGTCCTGCTTCCGCTTCACAAAGTCAAGTCTCTGAGTGTATACCACCCTCAGGTGAGCTGAGCATCAGAGGAGGGAGGGAGGGATTCCTGTCCGCATAAGAGTGGCTGTGGTAAATCCTCTACCACTCTTCTATTGGGGACCTTGTCACCGAGAGCTGAATGTCCCTTCTACCCCAACCTTTTGCAGTTGGCATACTGTGTGGTCCAGTTCCTGGAGAAGGAGAGCAGTCTCACCGAGCCGGTAATTCCCCTTCTGGGGCTCCAGTCATCAGCAATGCCTGCCCATCTCTACCTGTTGGCATTGTTTCTGTTGAGACTGTGGCCTCGGCTGTGTACAAACCTAGGCCCTTGGACATCTCAGGCAAGGGCTTTAGCACTGAGCAGCGCCCCCAGCTCCAGCAGCGCCCCCAGCTCCGGTTGGTAACTACCGAGTAATGCAGTGGATGCTCAGGAGTCCTGAGCGACGTGGCTTTCTCCGAAGGGAAACACAACCTATATTCTCAGGAAACAGGTCCAAGCCGGAGAAGCCATGTAGTAGCTGAGGGTAGGCAGGGGGAAGGCAACAGAAGGGCTTCCCAGAGAACTGAGCAGTTAGGAGCTTCATCCTCATGTCGTCTTCACAGGTGATTGTGGGACTTCTCAAGTTTTGGCCTAAGACCCACAGCCCCAAGGAGGTGATGTTCCTGAACGAGCTGGAGGAGATCCTGGACGTCATTGAGCCCTCAGAGTTCAGCAAGGTCATGGAGCCGCTCTTCCGCCAGCTTGCCAAGTGTGTTTCCAGCCCCCATTTCCAGGTCAGACCAGGCTTGCTGACTCCCGGATTTGGTAGAGCAGGTAGGTCTTGAGAAGGGCAGGGAGTGCCCACTGAACTCCCCTGTCCTTGCCAGGTGGCGGAGCGTGCCCTCTACTACTGGAACAACGAGTACATCATGAGCCTGATCAGTGACAATGCTGCCCGTGTCCTCCCCATCATGTTTCCTGCACTCTACAGGAACTCCAAAAGCCACTGGAACAAGTAGGGACCGGGCTGCACTGACGGTGGGCCTGGGCAGTCCACCCTGGGAGGGCATAGGACACAGGAGGGCTGACGGTGGGCCTGGGCAGTCCACCCTGGGAGGGCATAGGACACAGGAGGGCTGACGGTGGGCCTGGGCAGTCCACACTGGGAGGGCATAGGACACAGGAGGTGTGGACCCCAGTGGACAGCCAGCAAGCAGAGCTGCTGCCCACCAAATACTACTAAGTGTGGAACCCTGAGGGCCTGACTGGCAAGAGAAGGCACTGATGAGACATCCTCGAAGTACTAGACAGCTGACCTGTATTACAGCACACAGCTCTGGAGACATCCCAGGCTGCAGGGAACTACGTGATATGCTTAAAAAACAGAGTCCAACTTGTAAAAAGGCTTTCCTGCTGAAAGCAGACTTAACGTGTTGCTGGCAGTCCTCCATGTTACTGGGAGGCCACGGAACGTGAGCCAGGCAAAGGTTGGCTCACGTACTGTGGGCCAGTATGTATACCATCAGATGCCCTCAGTGCATGAGAGTCAGTCAGGAGTTAGCTGCTTCTAAGTGCAGAGGTTAGAGATCAGGAACAGTAACTGCAAATGACAGTGGAGCGACACCCGGGACCAAGCCGACTGTGCTGAGCCGCCGATGGCAGGCTCTGGCCTCCTCAGCACCATCTTTCTCTGGGTGGCAGGACAATCCATGGACTGATCTACAATGCCCTGAAGCTCTTCATGGAAATGAACCAGAAGCTGTTTGACGATTGTACACAACAGTACAAGGCAGAGAAGCAAAAGTGAGTGTCTCTCTCCCGAGAGGATTGTCACCTTCTACCTCCAGCTCATTGTCCCCCAACCCCAATCCTCTGTCCTTCCCTTAGGGGCCGGTTCCGAATGAAGGAAAGAGAGGAGATGTGGCAGAAGATTGAGGAGCTGGCCCGACTCAATCCCCAGGTGAGGGAGGCTTTTAGGCCCCTGCCCTGAGCTCAGGGGGGAGAGGCTCAGAAGTGCTTCTCACCGTGAATTTGTCCGTCCCTCGCCCCCTCAGTACCCCATGTTCCGAGCTCCTCCGCCACTGCCCCCTGTGTACTCCATGGAGACAGAGACCCCCACAGCAGAGGACATCCAGCTTCTAAAGAGGACGGTGGAGACAGAGGCCGTGCAGGTGAGGACACCAGGGGCAAGAGTCGGGCTGGGGCGGCAGTGATAGGTCTAGAGAGGAGACAGCCTGCAGAAACGGAGGAAAATGAAACCCCTTGGGAACTGTGGTCACCATCCCTGGCCTTCTCCCTGTCTGTACACAGATGCTGAAGGACATCAAGAAGGAGAAAGTGCTGCTCCGGAGAAAGTCAGAGCTGCCACAAGATGTGTACACCATCAAGGCACTGGAGGCGCACAAACGGGCCGAGGAGTTTCTAACTGCCAGCCAGGAGGCTCTCTGACACCCTCACCTCCCCACAGGGTTCGAGCCCACTCAGCCCTGGGATGCGGCCCAGCCCTCCACCCTCTGCTCCTTATTGGCTGACCTGGGGCAAAACAGCACCTCTCTGGCTACTCTAGAGGATGCAGGCACTGGAAGCGGGATGCCCAGAGTGCTCCCTCTTCTCCCCTAAATGTGTTCATGCCTCCCTGTGGCTAGTACAGACAGGCTGAGCACTGAGTGCTCAGTGCTTAAACAACCTGGGGGTGCCTGTCCCCCTCCTCCTAACCCCACAGCTACCTGAAACTGTTCTGAGAAATACAGGAGTCACATGTTCCTCTCCTCTCCCCTTGATCCTCATGTGAAGTTGAGGTGTCTCTCCTCTCCCTGCAGGGTACAGCAGGAGACTGTCACCAAAGTCACGCTAAGCTCCGTTGGCCCCTGGAGTGAAGAGCTGGAGGGGAACCAATCCCCAGCAGCACAAACAGGCCCCCAGACCTAGCTCTATGCAGGCAGGGGGCGGTAGTGTGTTCCTTTTATCCTATACCTAACCAAGACAACATAGGACGAACAAGTATGTTACGGACACTAGATGACTCTAGGGCCGTGTGGGCCAGTGGGGAGAATGAGCCTGCCTTGCCCACTCTGGCAAGCAGCAGTCCTGGGATCACACATTTGCAAGGGACCACCCTGCGGCTGACTGCTTTCCCTTGTGCTCTTGGTTCCCAGAGCTGTAAGGGAGGAGGCAGGAGCAGTGCTCCAAGCATGGCTCCCTGCGATGCCTATTTATTTCCTGTGTCTGTGGACGCAGGGCAGGCCCTCACCTGTACTCTCTGGGCGCTCAGAAACAAAAGCCTGGGAGGGTTGGACCAGAATTCAGGGGCACAGACAGTGCGGCTTTTGGCTGTGTACATAGGGTGCTTTATTCTCCACAGTGACACATGCTAAGGTGGGCTGGGCTTGGGCCGGTGTCCCCATATGTACAGAACTGAATAAAGTGGGTCTGAGAGGTTGGATTCGCCTGGTGTGAAGGGATGGGGAGAAGAAGACTGGTAAACCAGAGGGGTTAGTCCTGTGCCGGTCCTGGCTGGAATGAGGGATATGGCAGCGCTCTGGTCACTTCCAGGCAGGGGATGCCTGCCGGGCTTGGAGGGCTTTCTGTACCACATCTTCCCACTGCGCATCCGATATCTCCCGGGCCCAGGCGGGAACCCCTGGCGCAGGCAGGCTTACTCCAGCCATCGTCCTTTTCACCAGCTCTACGTGTTCTGAAAGCAAGGCCGCAGGCCGTTAGGGCAAAGGATGGGCCCGCTCCCCTCTCCCTAGTTACAAGGTCCACCCGGAACCCCCAACTCGAAGTCCACACAACTTCAGATAAGTGGTCCTGCTTGGGGGAGCGATGGGGATGGGAGTTGTATTTGGTTTTTCAAGACAGGGCTTGTCTGTGCAGCCCTGGCTGTCCTGGCATTTGCTCTGTAGACCAGAATGGCCTCAAACTCAAGAGGCCAGCCTGCCTCTGCCTCATGAGCGCCGAGATCAAAGGTGTGCACTACCATGCCCAGAGCTTACTGGCTTTAAACCACTCTGTTTTCTTGGTAAGCATTTCTAAAGGAAACAGTGAGGTGTGGGGTTTTGTTTTGTACCTGGGTCCATGGGGATAGAGCTGTGGCTGCTCAGTGCGGCAGCCCCCTCCTCATCTTCGTCCTCACTCTCCAGTGGAGGGTCTGGCAAGTGAAGCCCCAGGGCCTGCAGAACCACAGAGAAGATCATTTGCGGCCAGCTTTCGGTACATTCTGTCTCCTCTGCTTAGTAACAATTTCCTTCCACCATACCTGGATCCGATCTTGGATGTCAGCAGCTCCATCTTCGCCTTCACCCACTGGTGCCAGTTCCACCTCTTCTTGCTCAGGGTCTTGATTGAGGGGCTGGTATGAATAGCCTGCCGGGCCTGCTCCTGTTTCCTCCTGCTCTTCCTCGGGTTCTTCACTGCTCCAATCCCCAGTTCCTTCTGTAGGACCCTGATGTGGCCCTAAGTCCTCAGTCTGATTGGGGAAGATACGCTCAGGGCCCATGGTGTCTCCCCCTAGAACTACTGCTGCCATCCGGGCAGGGGCTGCAAGGACAGAAAGGCAGGGTAGGGACTGGATGAAACCAGGGCTCTTTTCCCGTTCCAGGCACCCACTTCCCCCTCTCATGGGTCCTGCATCTTCCTTCTGCTTCTCATGCCTCCCTGTCTTAAGTTTGGGTTCTCATATTGAGCTAGAGCACACTAGTCTTTAACTCGCACGATTCCTAAGTAAATAGACAACCAGAGGGTTTCACCTCTTCCGAAGAGACCCTTCTGAGAACCTCGCCCCCTCTCGCCACACCCCTCGTCTGGAGGTAACTGCTGGTCGCCAGATTACCCAAGATCGCGCATCCCCGCCCCTCATCCCCTTTATTCCGGGGGAGTGCAGTACCGCCTGACAAAAAACCTTCAGGCCCAGGGGCTCCCCTTCAATGGTCCCAGCTACAGCGTCCCCTACCCGCCCCCACTGACTCTCGGCGTTGGTATTTCCTCGCGCCTCACCCTCTCAGAGCCCACAGCCGGACCCGCACCTTCACTTCCGGCGGGGCAGGACGTGCTGGGGCTCTTAGTCCTCCAGCCCCGCCCCGTGCCCGAGACTGACGCAAGCGAGGACGAGAAGTCCGCCTCTTGCCCCGCCTCCGCCATCCCCTGCCCGGACCACAAAGAACTACATTACCCAGTGACCCTCAGGCGCGCGACGTGGCTGGTGTTCTGCGCATGCGCACAAACCGGTCACGCCCCACCCACCCACCCTCCGTCTCTCGGCGCGGCCCTGAGGTAATTTGTGGACTACAAGTCCCTGAAGCTGTCGGGCCCAGAGTTCTCACTGCACGTGCGCGTCCCGCTGCCCGCCGGAAGGACGAAGTCTGGCAGTGTTTATCTCGTTGGGGACCGAGGAATCGGTTGGCGGGCAACGGGTTCTAGGCTGCTGGCAGCGCGAGGACCCGCGGCCCCACCCCGGCCCGGCCTGGCAGGTAGCCTGGGATAGGTTGAGGGATGAGGAAGATTGGAGGGGCTAGCGATGCCCATTGCCTGCTGCTGGGGTCGCGGGGGAGGGGCCGAGAAGGATGAGATGGGGGTGGGGAGGGAGCTCGGGGGATGCTGGGAAAGCGGAGTGTTAATGGGCCGAGACAGCTTTGGGGGAAAATGGCCTGAAGACGGGTGGGAGAGACCTGGTGGCTGGAGGAAGCGCTGAAAGAACTGGACGAGTGGGTTCTGAAGAGAATCAGGAAGCTGAGCATAATGGCAGGGGGAGGGGGCAGCGTCTGGCGTCGTGGGGGAGGGGCGGCTGGGAAAGGCGGACTACAGCCGGAGGAGTCCAGGCATAGTCAGCGAGCTCAGTTATGGTTGGAGGGGGATAAGGAAGGTTTTCTTCTCTTCGTGGACGTAGACGAGTTAGAGCGTTCTAGTGTGGACCTTGGAGTGGTGGCAGGAGGAACAGCAAGGCTCTCGGGAGATTAAGACGGGAAGGGTCGCATGCGGGGACTGAAAGTGGCAAGGAGGAGCCGGGTAGTGGTGGCGCACGCCTTTAGTCCCAGCACTTGGGAGGCAGAGGCAGGCGGATTTCTGAGTTCGAGGCCAGCCAGGGCTATACAGAGAAACCCTGTTTCGGAAAACCGAAAAAAAGAAAACGAGGAAAAATATGTGGCAAGGAGGGGAAGCCTGCATCAAGGAGCTGGGAGGTTGAAAATGGCCTAGTGGTGGAAAATTCTGGAGACCCAGAGATAGCGTTTAACCCCCGCCTCTGAGTTTTCCTTATGAAGACGATGGGATTCTTCACCCGTCTACCACTGGGATTGCATGTAGTCTCATCTTTGTGCATTTTCATTTTATCTGGACTTACTTTGAAGGGAGAGCAAAGGCTCTATGAAGGAAGATATTGGGCTCTCCTCCACCACATTCCTTTCTTTTTCTTTCGTATTTTCTTTTGTTTGTTTTGAGACAGGGTCTTGTAGCCCTGGCTGATTTGGGATTTACTGTGTAGACCTACGTTGCTGGCCTTAATTACACAGACATCCCCCTGCCTCCATGCCCCACCACACCTGCCTTGGACTTGGATTCTTGTTTGTTTTTGTTTTTTTCGAGACAGGGTTTCTCTGTGTAGCCCTCGCTGTCCTGGAACTCACTCTGTAGACCAGGCTGGCCTCGAACTCAGAAATCCGCCTGCCTCTGCCTCCCAAGTGCTGGGGGACTTGGATTCTTAAAGCTTTCGGTCCCCTTTCTCTCCTAAGCACAGATTGAAGAGCAGGAGTAGTACAGTGACAGTTTAACTTTAGGCTGCTGCTATTTCAGGTTGAGAGAGATGACTATTTACAGTAAACAGTGAAAGACTGGAGATTGGGTGGGCAGTTGGTGAAAGCCATATCTGTCCCCTTTAAGGGGACCTCCTTTGCTTGAGGTACCTCCCCTCTGCCCGCCCCCCTACCTCCTAAGGTTTTTCCTCCCTGCCAAGGCTTTTTGAACAGGAAGCAGATGATCACCCAAACCCAGCAGATGTCTCCTGGCATAGGCAATCGCTAGTTGCAAAAAGATTTACCTGAAAGAGCTCTCAAATGTCCCTAGTCTCACTAGGCTGGCAGGCTATCTTTAAGAGGACAAGACTGGTCTCATGCTTAGGGCTTTCTCTTGTCCTGCCCAAAGGCATTTTTGCTTTCTTTCCTCTTTCCAATCTACACTCTCACCCATCCCTCCTTCAGAGATCCAAACGGGGAGGGCTGCTGGAAGTGGCTTGTTCTCCAGTAGCAGGGCTGGGAAAGTTGAAAGAACTCTTCCCTGCCCCCAACTCTCAGTAGACACATACCTTTCTGGCTTAAGTTTCTAGTCCTGGCAGCTTACGAGCCACAGCTGTCAAAGGAACTCCTCGTGCCTGTAGACACCCTGGGTGACCCCAGGGACAACGGATCAGCTTGACAAGACTCTCTGAAGGGCTAATCAACCATGGTCACATGGAGTTCCCTGTCCTAGGTAGGGACACTGTTCCACTTTAAAAGCCTAAGAGCTTCTTTTTACTTTAAAGCACTGATGCCAGCTCTCAGTGGACTGTCTGGGGCTGGCTGGGCTATTAATAGCTGTGAGTATTTTGAGATCCCTACCTTTAAGAGATGGAGGGAAATTCTTAGAGAGGTGGCAGTAAGCAGAGCCAGAAGCAAGAACACACCCAGTGTGGGAAAGGGGCTTGGAGACAGGGGTGGGGGATGGGGAGGTTGCAGCTTGTTCCAGGCCAGGGATAGGGTAGAGTTGACAGGAGCAGGGGGGCAGTCATGATCACCAGATTCTGAGCTGGCAGTCAGGTTAAGGTGGCCCCACCCTTCACTGTGGGAGAACACAGGGCCAGGGCTAGCTCCTTGACCTCTGTAGCTCTCCTGGGGCACGGCCAGCCACCTGAGCTGTGACTAGTGTCCCTGTAGAGGGGTGGTGTGGGAGGGCCACTGGGGTGGCACTTGGAGGCAAAGACTGGTCCTGGGCAGCCATATTGAAGTGGACAGAAGCCTCATCTGAGGAACCTGTGGCCCTGACTTGTGTGCAGGTAGCAGAGGCAACAGGCCGTGCCGGGGAGACATGTTCCTGTAACCTGCGGCCCAGGGGATGTTACGGTGGACAGTGCATCTGGAGGGCGGGCCACGCAGGGTGAACCATGCTGCGGTGGCTGTCGGGCACCGAGTCTACTCCTTCGGGGGTTACTGCTCTGGTGAAGACTATGAAACACTACGGCAGATAGACGTGCACATTTTCAATGCTGGTAAGCCAGTCCTGGTACCTTTATAGAGTCACTACATCAGGGGAGGTAGTGGGCACCTGAATTAAGTGCAGTGGTGGTCTCTGGCAAGGGGTGGGGTAAGAATGGTTGGTTTGGGACAAGGTGGCAGCCTGGAGGGAGGTTCCCAGGGCTGAGAAGAGCTGTATCCACAGTGTCCTTGCGTTGGACAAAGCTGCCCCCGGTGAGGCCTGCTGTCCGAGGGCAGGCTCCTGTTGTACCCTACATGCGGTATGGACACTCAACTGTCCTCATTGATGACACCGTCTTCCTTTGGGGTGGGCGCAATGACACTGAAGGGGCCTGCAACGTACTCTATGCCTTTGATGTCAGTGAGTATGGGTCTCAGATGACGCCTGGGGCCTGGGAAAGGGGTGGTGGGGAAAGAGTGCTGGAGAAGGGGAGGCCAGAATTGAGCCAGTGTGTCAACTGACCTGTGCCACTCTCTCACCTCTCTCAAAAGATACTCACAAGTGGTCTACACCCCGAGTGTCAGGGACAGTTCCCGGGGCCCGGGACGGACATTCAGCTTGTGTCCTGGGCAAGATCATGTACATTTTTGGGGGATATGAACAGCTGGTAAGTCTGGGGGAAAAAAAAACTAGTTTTATATTAAAAGGAAGAAGAGAGAGAGATTTAGCATGGTGGGACAGACAGGAGGCTTTAGGTGGCAGGATAGAGGGTCACAGAGTAACCATTGACATGATTTTCTACCTTCCATCGCTCAGGCTGACTGCTTTTCCAATGACATCCACAAGTTGGATACCAGCACCATGACCTGGACCCTTGTGTGTACAAAGGTCTGCTCTTTATCTGTCCGATCCCCACCCTGAAGTCCTGGGAAGCTCGGGCCGTTCCCCTCCCAAGCCCAGGCTGACTCCCTTCCCCGGCTCTCTGCTCTTGACTAGGGCAACCCTGCACGTTGGAGGGACTTCCATTCGGCCACGATGCTGGGCAGTCACATGTATGTCTTCGGGGGCCGTGCTGACCGCTTTGGGCCATTTCATTCCAACAATGAGATCTACTGTAATCGAATTCGGGTTTTTGATACCAGAACCGAGGCCTGGCTCGACTGTCCTCACACGCCGGTGCTGCCTGAGGGGCGCAGGAGCCACTCCGCCTGTGAGTGTCTGGTATTTTTTGGTGAATGCCCCCGTGCAACCCCGTTCTCTCCTGACATGTCTCTGCCCTTGCAGTTGGCTACAACGGAGAGCTGTACATCTTTGGTGGCTATAATGCCAGGTTGAACCGGCATTTCCATGACCTCTGGAAGTTTAATCCTGGTAAGGGCTATTACCTTTAGGGGAGGGACAGGAATAGTTAAAGCGGGAGAAGCATAAATAACCCTGAGTAAGTGGTGGGTTGGAGTGGTGAGTGTGGCCAGGAAGTGATCCTCTAGCAATCTCTCTTTAGGGTCCTTTACGTGGAAGAAGATTGAACCGAAGGGGAAGGGACCCTGTCCCCGCCGCCGCCAGTGTTGCTGTATTGTTGGTGATAAGATTGTCCTCTTCGGTGGTACCAGGTTAGGAGAAGGGGGCACTTGGGAAAGGGCCTGCATGTCAGGCACATCAGTGGGTGGTCTGAGTGAGGGTCTGTGGGTAATCCCAGCACCCACTTTTTCCTCTCTCCGTCGGTATAGTCCCTCTCCCGAGGAAGGCCTGGGCGATGAATTTGACCTCATAGACCATTCTGACTTACACATCTTGGACTTCAGTGAGTACTTATTTCTGAGGTGCTTCTACTATTAGGTTCTCTGTCTCTGGGTGGTGACCAGGGTGGGACCTTTCCCTGCTCTGACTGTCCTCCAACTCCTCCTTTAAAGGTCCTAGTCTGAAGACTCTCTGCAAACTGGCAGTGATTCAGTATAACCTGGACCAGTCCTGTTTGCCCCATGACATCAGGTAAAGCAGGCGGTTGCAGAGGAGGGATTGGTGAAGGGTGAGTGGCCAGTGCAGGTGTGACCTGATTAGCTAGGACTCAACACTTCTGTCTGCCAGAGATGGGACTTGTGTGAGGAACGAGAAGGTAAAGGTTATGTCACCATCACATGACAACTGTCAGCTCTGTAAGAAAACATTGGGAATTTGCTGGAGGTGCTCAGAAGCTCTGCTTCCTTGTGTAGTTTTGTTTTATTTTGTTTTGGTGATGTATTTTGGGAGTGACTAAGTTTCAGGATTGACTACAAAGTAGAAACTTTCTTGAAGAGTTCCCAGACTGCCTTAGGTCAGGAATGGAGAGAGGTTTGCCCATTAATTCAAGTATTGAGTTCAAATCAAGCGCCAAATATCACTCCATGTGCCATTTCCTCCTCTTGGTCATTCTGAGACCTTCCCTCCTCCTTGAGCCAGGTTGTTTTAATTCTTGCTGTAAGGTCTCTGTGTCCTTTGGTGACAGATGCAGGCTGAACTGATAAGTCCCAGGCCGGCCCCAATTTAACACACTGCAAGTACCTTAGTGCTGAGTACACGGTTTAGCCTTTGTGTCTGGGTATAAGGAAGACTTTGTAAAATGAAAGTATTGTGGAAAGTGTAATTTAATTTGGTGGGGTGGATGGGAAAGTCTTTAGGACCCCGACTTTAGGGAGAACAGGAGGTCTGGATCAGGGCCTAATAATAAGGGAACTAGGCGCTCTGTAGGGAGGAGGGGTGTGCCATGGGCCTGGCAGTCTGCAGAGCAGCAGAGGGATGCTGGGGTGTTCACGGACATGGGTACACATAAACCAGGTGCTTAGATTCAGAAGTCTATATAAACATAAACAGGAAATCCCGCGGAGCTTGGAGGTGGTTGAGTAGGTGGTGGGAGATGTCGTGTGCGTGGGGTCTGGTGACGCTGTGGGGGTTGGAAGGCTGCTGTGTTTAGCTTTGTTCAAAGAATTCTGGGCTGTCATGGAGACCTGCTCTGTCTTCTCTGCCCATTGTTGGCCTTTGCAGGTGGGAGCTCAACGCCATGACCACCAACAGCAATATCAGCCGCCCCATTGTCTCCTCCCACGGGTAGGAGGAAGTCCTGCTGCCTCCCCTCCTGAGCCTGCTCGTCAGTCACCCCTGCCCATCTCACCTGCCTGCCCCTTTGGACCCTGGACTCAGTATACCTCCACGTGGAGTTGATGGACTAGAGGTGTTTTTCTGTGCTGTGAATTACGTGGGGAGTTGTGGGGGGAGGGCCTTTCCCTCCTCCTTGGGCCGAGGGCCCCTTCCCTTGGTGCTGTCCCCATCCGCCTCCTCCACGGCTCCTGGGCCTTCGCTCTGCCCAAGGCCAGCTGGGTAGCCAGGCTGTGCTGGAAAGGGACAGGAGTGGGGAGAAGAAGCCAGCAGCGTTGGAGCCTCGGGAGCGTCCCTCTCCCCGTGACCACCCTCCCTGCTTGAGCATCGCCCGGGAGCTGAGAGGAGCCTCAGCTGTTGGCATGAAACCCCCTCCCCAGCCCGCGGTGGTGGGGACCAACAGACAGCTTCACCCTTCCTTGAGCTGTTGCTGTGCCCTGCAGCTCAGGCAGCTCTGACTTTATAAAACATAAAACCTCCAAGCGTGTCGTGTTTTTGGCGACTACGATAGAGGGGGCGGGGCAAAGGGGCCACCCTTGAGGTTCTGGCTCCAAGGCCAAGCCTCTGAGATCCAATGCCAAGAGCCCGGCAGTAGCTCTGGGGCCTCACCCGCCCCGAAACAAGTTCGACGACGGTGGGGCGGTGCCCGGCAGAGCCCTCAGCACATTGGCTCAGGCTTCCGGAAGGGGTGGGACTTGGGAGTTCGCCGGGAGCGGAAGTGCAATTTATCAACTGGACTGCGCGGAACATGCCGAAAGCTGGTGCTAGTGCTCAGGCCGGCGCCCGAGGTCCCCGCCGCGCCATGAAGGGCGGGGATGTGACCAGCGACGAGCCGAAGGGTGAGGGCTTGAGGTCGGGGAAGCGCGAGGCGTTTGGCTGCGGGAACGGAAGCGCCGCAATTCTGTGGAGGGTGAGAGGAGGAGGCGCTTCCGGCATTGCGACTTTGGGAGAACTTTCGCGGTTTGGTTTTGTTTTGAACGAGGTAGGGGAGGGATGTCTCAAAGTTGTGGCCCAGTTCAATTTCGAACTCTTGGTCCCCCGTTTTTTTTTTTTTTTTTTTTTGAGACAGGGTTGTATAGCCCTGACTATCTTGGAACTCACTCTGTAGACCAGGCTGGCCTTGAACTCAGAAATCCGCCTGCCCGCCCCCCTTCTCCCCACACACCCCCATCTCCGCCTCCCAGGTGCTGGGATTGAAGGCGTGCGCCGCCTGGCTCTGGACATATTCATAAAGGTAGGATTCGGGGTTTTCTGAGTTTAGTAGGGCGGGGTGCAGCATACAGCTGTATGCAGAATAAAGAACAATAAAAAAGCAAAGCAAAAAAGGTCGTCGTCGATCCACTTAACCTCTAAAAACAAGTATTTAGCCAGGTGGGTTAGTACCCGCCTGTCCACCACTCGGGAGGCAGAGGCAACCAGACTCCTGTGCACGTCAAACCAGCCTGGTCTACATATTCCAGTGGTTCTCGACTTTCCTAATGCTGTGACACTGGTGACTCCCAACCATAAAGTTATTTCTTTGCTACTTCATAACTGTGTGTTTTGCTACCGTTATGAATAGTAATGTAAATATTTGTGCTTCTCATGGTCTTAGGCAACCCCTGTGAAAGGATCTTTGGGCACCTTCCCCAGTCAAAGGTTGAGAACCCCTGACATAGTGAATCCCAAGCTAGCTGAGCAAAATGGAAGCCGCTGGAGAGCATTAAGATCACAATACCCTGAGAATTAGAACAGGGAGTGGTAAATCAGATTCCTATTTAGTATGCAAAAATAAGTTGCTCTGGCTATGCGGTGATGGCATACACCTTTTTTTGTTTGGATTTGGTTTTTCAAGACAGGGTTTCTCTGTGTAGCCCTGGCTGTCCTGGAACTCACTCTGTAGACCAGGCTGGCCTCGAACTCAGAAATCCGCCTGCCTCTGCCTCCCAAGTGCTGGGATTACAGGCGTGCGCCAACAACGCCCGGCGGCACACACCTTTAATCCCAGAGCTATAGAGGCAGAGGCAGGCAGATTTCTTAAGTTTGAGGCCAGCCTGGTCCACAGAGAAAATTCCAGGGCTGCCAGGGCTACACTGATCCTGTCTAGCACCATTACAGAGTAGCAACCTGTGCTGTCTAGCAGGTAATGTTAGTTACTGTGATGGGGAAAGTTAGAAAGGATGGTCTTTGCTGTATATCTGACGTGTGTGTGTGTGTGTGTGTGTGTGTGTGTGTGCGCGCGTGTTAGAATGATGTGGAACTCGGAGGGCAGCTTTTGTCTGTCCCCTCCCTAAACCATGTGAGTCCTGGCTCTAACCTAGGTGAGGTGGTCCGGCCTGACAGCCTGTTCTTTTCAGCGCTGAGCCTAGCCCAATGACGTCTTTCCTGCAGTGGGGAGGTGCTGACCAGAGTTGTGTGACCTTTCCCTCCAGCAGACACATCTGACATGTCATTTGAGGAGCTTCTGAGATTACAGAGACAAGCGAGACCCAAGGCATACAAACAATTGGTAGCTGGAAACAGCGCTAAAACTCGAAGCCCCACACAACCAGCGTGTGTCGCCGATAAGCACCGGTGAGGACAAGACAAAGCACACCCTCAGAGCTAAGACTCACCTGGAACCTTGCCTAGAAGTCTGTTTCCTCGTATGGCATAGCTCCAGTCTTTCTCTAAGACTGTAGTACACTTGCCCTGACCTTTCATTTCTCCTTAGGCCTCTGGAAATATCAGCCAAAGCCCGGGTGCCGTTCTTACGTCAGGTGGTTCCCGTCAGTAAAAAGGTGAGGAAAGGGCAGGGAACAGGAGCTCCCTTGGAGACAGGAGACTGAACAAGTGTTTACATTCTCTCTGTGTTTTGCAAAGGTCGCCCGAGACCCCCGCTTTGACGATCTGTCAGGGGAGTATAACCCTGAAGTGTTTGACAAAACTTACCAGTTCCTGAATGATATCCGAGCCAAAGAGAAGCAGGTCTGTAGTATGAGGCTGGTCTACCTACACTTGGAGGGTAGGAACGGGCGGGGCGGCGCGATGGCCAGGCGGGCAGAGGGAGCGGGAACAGCAGTGGGCGGGCAGCAGGTCTTTGGCATTTACTTTGCTCCTGAGTTTTGTGGCCGTGGTTGAATTGCTTCGCGCCCTTTGCTTTAGCTATGTTTAAGATGCATATGTATACTTTTTAAGTTGATAGTAGTGAATACTAACGTGGGGTAGGATGACATGTCAATATATGTCTTTATAACGATTAAGGTACGGGTTATAGCTATGGCCTCTCACGTAGTCATTGCTTCATGTTGGAACTGTCAAAATCCTCTCATTGGCTATTTTGAAAAACTCAATTAAGCTAAACTTAGTGGCACATATCTATAATCTATGATCCAGCTACTTTGGGAAACGAGGCACAAAGGTAGAGAATTTGAAGCTACTCTGGGTCATGAAACCTCTTCTCCCTACCTCAAAATAAACAAACAAACAAACAAACAGACAAACAAATAGCTACATAGATAAATTCAACAAAATGTGAGCTTCAGTTACTTGTCTGTCATAGTTGCCTCGTGTCCTGTTAAGCCGTGGGGCTCCTTCCTGTGCAGCGGCACTCCTGCCTGTCAGCTGACTCCCTATCCAGCCCTTCCCACCCTCTGCAGGCTCCCATAGCCTCTGGTCTCTATTTGAAATCAACCGTGGCTTTTCCATATAAGAGCATATCATAGCTGGGAGTTGGTGGCACACGCCTTTAATCCCAGCACTTGGGAGGCAGAGGCAGGCGGATTTCTGAGTTTGAGGCCAGCCTGGTAGAGAAACTCTGTCTCAAAAAACCAAAAAAAAAAAAAAAGAGCATATGATA
The DNA here is from genome assembly GCA_964023405.1 of Apodemus agrarius. Lineage (NCBI taxonomy): Eukaryota > Metazoa > Chordata > Mammalia > Rodentia > Muridae > Apodemus > Apodemus agrarius. The sequence goes on along the minus strand of OZ030014.1, from coordinate 33,828,379 downwards.
GTTGTCTGTCTGTTCCTGGCTGAGTGCACTTGCACAATGTGGCTTCTGTTGTTATGGAGAAGTGTGTGTAGAAGTGCGAGCGTCACCTCCCTGAGGGTTGGCCATCAGGATAATTTCCAGAGTGTCTGCTCTCCCTCATCTCTGGGGTCCAGGTTCGAGGCTTCCGTCGGGCCTGTGTACTGACCTTCTTCATTCACTGAACTGTTCTACCAGCTTGGCTTCGCTTGATGTGCCTACCTTCCTTCCTTCCTTCCTTCCTTCCTTCCTTCCTTCCTTCCTTCTTTATTTTATTTTATTTTTTGGTTTTTCAAGACAGGATTTCTCGGTAGCTCTGGCTATCCTAGAATTATGCTTGGCTGCTTGAGTTTTCTAACTATGGGAAGGATAAAAAGGTCTGGGCGGTGGTGGCACACACCCTCAATTCCAGCACTCCGGAGGTAGAGGTAGGCGGATTTCTGAGTTCAAGGCCAGCCTGTTTGTTCTACAGGGTAAGCTCCAGGACATCCAGGACTACACAGAGAAAGCCTGTCTTGTGGGAGTGAGGAGAGACAGAGACAGACAGACAGACAGACTGACTGGGTACTGTAGCTCAGTGTTAGCATGCTGTGCTAGATCCTCAGACGCCAACACTGGGTTGTTGATTGTTTTCCTGTTAGCTTATATGCACCTTTTAATGCTCACCACATATTAACCACGTTACTCATTTTCCAACATGCAGCTTGTGAAGAAGCAGTTGAAGAAGCACCGCTCAGGGGAGGAGCATGAGAAACTGCAGCAGCTGCTTCGGCGGATGGTGAGTGCGCGCTGGTGGCCGGTGTGGTGAGAGAGAGTGGTGCGCTGCGGTGAGAATGAGAGAATGAGCAGCGGTTCAGAGTCCCTGCAGGTCAGTCACTCACCCTCCCCACCTCACCTTTGTCCTCAGGAGCAGCAAGAAATGGCACAGCAGGAGCGCAAGCAGCAGCAGGAGCTGCGCTTGGCCCTGAAGCAGGAGCGGAGGGCTCTAGCCCAGCAGGGCCATCGGCCATACTTCCTGAAGAAATGTGAGTGGGGCAGAGCTCTGGAAGTGCTTGTGACCATCCTGTGTCTCTAGTGAGATGTCTGTCAGGGAGACTGGGGTGTGGCTTGGTCGTAGAGGGCTTGCCTAGGTAGCATGCAGGAAGCCCTCGGTTCAATCCCAGCATCACAGAAAACAAGAATAGTGGAATATGCTTGCAGAAGAGCAAAGATAGAATGGAACGGTGAAGGTGGTCCTCGGTCCTCAGATTGGGGGGGGGGTGTATGGTGTGTGTGTGTGTGTGTGTGTGTGTGTGTGAGACTGCCATGGTTGCCTCCACCCACCTGCTTGTCCAGGCACAAAGGAGCCCACACTTGGTTTAGTTGAGGAAGACTTGAGTCATAAAAAGTTAGTTGGAGAGAAGGCTCAGCGGTTAAGAGCACTGACTGCTCCTCCCGAGGTCCTGAGTCAAGTCTTCATCATGAAGCAACCACCTGGTGGCTCACAGCCATCTGTCGTGGGATCTGACGCCCTCTGCTGGAGTGGCTGAAGACAGTGACAGTGTACTCATATAAACAAAATAAATGAATCTCTTTTTTTAAAAAAAAAAATTAGCTTAGGGCTGTTGGTGGCACACATCTTTAGTCCCAGCACTTGGGAGGCAGAGGCAGGCAGATTTCTGAATTTGTGGCTAACCTGGTCTACATAGTGAGTTCCAGGTCAGATGAGGCCACAAAGTAAGACCTACTTCAAAGAAAAGAAAGTTAGCTCAGGCGGGGCTGTGCCGCTCAGTGTAGCACACTTGCCTGGGAGGAGCAGAGGCCCGGATTCAGCTTCTAGCACTGGGAAAATCAAGATTGGCTTAGTGGACCGGTGCGGTCTCCTTGGAAGAGCCCTTGCCTGGCATCCGTAGAGTTGTGGTCAGCAGCACAAGCAGACACAATGGTGTGTCTGTCCCTGGTACACCAGTGAGCTCCCAACAGCGGGGCCCAGAATGACGCTTCCTGATGGAGGAACGGAGGGCTGGCTTCCTCCTCTGCTCACCGGCTTTCTCTCTCCTTGTCTAGCTGAGGAGCGCCAGCTGGCCCTCGCTGAGAAGTTCAAGGAGCTGAAACGCAGCAAGAAGCTGGAGAGCTTCCTGAGTAGGAAGAGGCGGCGAAATGCAGGCAAGGACAGGAGGCACCTGCCTCTGAGCAAGGAGTAGCAAGGAACTGTCTGTCCCAGGAGGCCCGATCTGTGGGACGAGTGTGTGGCTGGTCAGTCCTGGTTCTGCCCTCCAGGGTAAGCATGACGACTGCGACTGATGGAGGCTGACTCAGAAGACGGTGCACAGCGGCAGGACCTCAGCCGCCCATGTCACACCACCTTTCTGGAATCTGGTCCTGAACATCTGGTGTCATGGTCTCATGTTCTCATCCCAGCCCTGCCTTAAGCCTGTGACTCAAATGAAAAGGGGGTGTGGCTGTGGTCTCGGGAGCTTTCAGGACAGGGCGTCACCATGAGCCACTCTGGAGACGTGCTTGTTTCTCCTGGTTTTATTCTGTTCTGTTGTTTGGTTTCTTAAGACGGTGTTTGTCTAGAGCCCTGGCTGTCCTGGAACTCCCTCTGTAGATCATGCTGGCCTCAAACTCACAGGGACCTGCCTTCCTCTGCTTCCTGAGTGCTAGAACTGAAGGTATGCACCACCCCTGCCAGGCCTGTTTTGTCATCATTTCTGTATGTGCCGTGAGTACAGGGAGCTTCAGGGAAGCCTCGACTTGCCCGTGGAGCTCGAGTTAGAGTGCTTGTGAGCTGTCCAGTGCCGGTGCTAGGGACCCAGCTTGAGTCCCCTGCCAGAACAGAGCTCACTTAATCTCTGAGCCATCTCTATAGCCTGTTTTTGTTTTTGTTGAACTATTGTTCTGGTAGGCCACGTGTGGGGGTCTATAGTCAGATCACAGGGTCCTCCATCTTTAATCTAGGCCATGGAAAGATGTCTAAAGGGTGAATCAGGGCTGGAGAGATGGCTCAGCGGTAACAGCACTGACTGCTCTTGCAGAGGTCCTGAGTTCAAATCCCAACAACCACATGGTGGCTCACAACCATCTGTGATGGGATCTGATGCCCTCTTCTGGTGTGTCTGAAGACAGCTACAGTATACTCACAAATAAAAAGTTTTTTTTTTTAGTTGGGCAGTGGTGGCCCACGCCTTTAATCCCAGCACTTGGGAGGCAGAGGCAGGCGGATTTCTGAGTTCAAGGCCAGCCTGGTCTACAGTGTGAGTTCCAGGACAGCCAGGGCTACACAGAGAAACCCTGTCTCAAAAAAAACAAAAAAAAAAAGAAAAAAAGAAAAAAATTGGTGACTCAGCCCTGCAGTCAATAGAGTGGGACGTGAGCAGAGTCGTATGTTAGTCAGTGTTTTGCTAGTGTGTCCCTGCAAGGCTCCAGTCCATGGCCATTGGAACTCACTTTGTAAACCAGGCTGGTTTACAAACCTTTAGAACCTCCCTTGTTTCTGGGCCCATATGTAGACAGAGCATTTGCTGAGGTAGTGTGTCTTGCTTCATGTTAGGATTATAAGTGTGCCATCAAACACATCCTTGGGACATAAAGGAAATATATGATTGTATGTGCATGTCGTGGTTAGCTTTTTACTGCTGTGATAAAACACAACCAAAAGCAATCTGGGGAGGAAATGGTTTATTTCAGCTGACAGCTTATAGTCTGTCATGAAGGGAAGTCAGGAGAACTCAAGGCAGGAACTGAATAGAGGCTGGAGAGGAAGTCTGTCTTCTGGTTTCATCTGCTTGGCTTGTGCTGTCTTCTTTCAATTTTCTTTCTTTCCTTGTTTTTTCAAGTTTGTCAATACATGGTTTCTCTGTAGCCCTGGCTATCCTGGAACTCACTCTGTAGACCAGACTGTCCTCAATCCGCCTGCCTCTGCCTCCCAAGTGCTAGGATTAAAGGTGTGTGCCACCAGTGTCTGGTCTCAGCCTGTTTCTCACACTGCCCAAACCACCTGCCCGGGGGTGGTGCTACCCGCAGTAACCTGGACCCTCTTAGATCAGCTGCCAGTCAAGAGAGTGTCTAACATTTGCCTAAAGACCAATCCTATAGAAACATGTTCTCATTAAGATTTCTTCCTGCCTTCTTGGCGCATGCCTGTAATCCCAGCACTTGGGAGGCAGAGGCAGGCGGATTTCTGAGTTCGAGGCCAGCCTGGTTTACAAAGTGAGTTCCAGCCGGGCGTGGTGGCGCACGCCTGTAATCCCAGCACTTGGGAGGCAGAGGCAGGCGGATTTCTGAGTTCAAGGCCAGCCTGGTCTACAGAGTGAGTTCCAGGACAGCCAGGACTACACAGAGAAACCCTGTCTCGAAAAACCAAAAAAAAAAAAAAAAACATACAAAGTGAGTTCCACGACAGCCCGGGCTACATAGAGAAACCCTGTCTCGAAAACAACAACAAAAAAAGATTTCTTCTTCCCATGGATTGCAAAGATTGCTCCGTGATTAAGAGCACCAACTGCTCTTTCAGAGGTCCAGAGTTCAATTTTCAGCAACCACATGGTGGCTCACAACCATCTGTAACGGGATCTGACGCCCTCTTCTGGTGTGTCTGAAGACAGCTACAGTACACTCATACACACAAAATAAATGTTATTTTATAGGTATGGATATTTCGCCTGCATTTCTGTTTGTGTACCTGGGAGCTCAGAGGCCCAAGAGCATCAGATCCCCTGGAGCTGGAGTAATGGGTGACTGGGCTGCCACATGCTTGCCACTGGCTGGAGTAGGCATGTGACATACTCTTTAACTCCAGCACTTGAGGGGACAAAGTGAATTTGAGGTTAGCTCCGAATCCCTAAGATCTAGGACAGCCTCAGCTAACATTTCAAGGTTGTGTCCAAAAAACCAACAGTATGACTTGGGCTAATGGAAAGCTGTGTTCTCTGCTGTGAAGTGGGGAAGTCTCCTACGTAACAATGACAGGAAACCTCCACATGCCCTGAGCTTGCACATGCATGTTCTGACCTGCCTGGGTGCTTGCCTTTCTAGGCAGTCATGGGGTAACTTAAGACCCAAGGTATCAAGGGATCAGCACAGCACAGCACAGCACGACAGCCCTGCGGCTCTGCAGAACTGCAGGTCACTCCCACACCTTCTGGCTGCTTCGTTGTGAATGCCTTCACAGTCCCAAACCCTTGCCTCTGCCCTTCCTCTATCCAGGTCTGTGCCGGGTGGCACCCAGCTCCTCCAGTTTGGCCTTTGTGCCCTCCCTCATGACCCGACTCCTGTTTGCCCTCTTCCCTATCTCTTGGGTTGTTTTCTCGTTACTGACGAGCCTTAGGGACCGACTCTTCCTCCTATATCCCTGCTGAAACAAGAGTGCCCCTGGACTGCGTTTTCTGGACTGTTCTAGCCCGATTCATGTGTGGGGGTTTGGGGGCAGCCAATGCTGCCAGCACAGCCTCACCCAAGCAGCAGGCTTGCTTGGGGCTGGCAGGAGGCAGGAAGGAGCCCAGGGAAAGCGCTGTAGCTCTACTTGACTGGAGGGAGGCTGAGGGGTGAAGACCAGCAACGGGGCAGCTTGCGGGAGGCAGAGAGAAGCCACAGTCGTCCTGGGATGTTCGCAGACCGGGTCCTAAGCCATCAGTGGAAGGGGTCACGCTTTGGATGCTTGCAGAGGTCTCTTCCCTTGTCCCCTTTACTCAGGGTAGGCCCCAGTGAGGGCAGTGAGCATTGGGAGTGGCGGCTAAAACAGACAGGGTCTGACTAGTCACTTCTTAGTCACCCCTCTCCAGGTCTACAAAGGAGGGGAAGATGCCCTGTTTGATGACCTGCCCAAACTGCAAAGAATATGGCCGAGTGGACTTGTGTGTTGAGGCTGCATGGTCAGAGTCCTAACCACATCCTCCAGGAGGGACTGAGGTCCAGTGTTGGCTGTGAAATCCACTGCCTGGACACAGCTCTCTAGCCCACCTTCCCAGACCTTAACCAGACTCCTGATGTGTCAGGAGACTGCTTCCATGCCAGAGGCCTCCTTCCCCAGCAACTGGGGAGGCCGGCACTTCATTCACCAGCTCTAGCAGTCCTGTACTGGTCATGGCTTCATATGCCAGTGTCTTTATTCTCCGTAGAAAGCCCCAGCCTCACCTACCCCAGACCCCAGACCCAGGGCTACCGGAAAGTGGAGAAGGTCTGGGTGCCAGCGCAGGAAGCGTAGGGCACGCCCCGGGATCGAATCTGCAGGGTGTGGAAGGTGAGGGGTGGATTGGGGCCTGACGAGCCAGGGTTCAGGGACTCCATGTGCGGCTCCATCACAGTTACAGGGACCGCATAGAACAGCACCTGTGGCCGGTCGTCATGGCGTCTCAGTGTGCCCTTGCCCAGGAGGTGCAGGATACAGGACAGGACATCAGAGCTCCTGCATGCTGCTCCCCTGCCGAGACTGCCGACCAGACCCCTAGGAGGACACGGGCCTTTCTCCCAGGCTTCTAGCACCTGATACCAAGATCAGAAGGAAACGGCAGGTCAAAGCCACAGCCTTTACCGCGTCAGTCACACACTCTGAGACCGGAAGTCCCCGGCACAGCAAGTGCGGCCCAACCATATGCTTCACACACAGAGAGGCTACACAGTGAGCCCACCACCACCACTGCCTACCAGATGGACAAGCTGGTCGATGTGCAGGCCTTCATCCCCGTGAGCCTTGAGGATTCGGACGACAAGGCAGTTGAGAAGGTTCCTTCTCTTCTCCATGTTCCGGCCCTCCTGGTCGTCGGCTTTCAGGTATGTCTGAGGTGGGATCAGCCACACGTTGCCCCGCCTCGGCCTGGGCTCCTCACTGTCATCTCGAACCTTGAGCACTCCTGCAAGGAGCACTGGTCACTTGCCTGGGGAGGACCCCAAGGAGCTGGTCCCGGGCTCAGAGCAGTCCTTTGGCCCTGAGTGCATACATACCTCCTGGTATGTTCTTCTGCTCGTGAAGGTCCAAGGGACCTCTGGATGAGGTGAGAGGCCGGATTGCCCTGTCCAGCACGTCTGGAGGGAGCTCTGAGAGAGCCCGAAGGCTCTCAACAGACACCGCCTTAGAAGAGATACAAAGTGTTTAGGTCCTCCCCAGGAGGCCAGAGAACAGAAGACAGCGACACGGTGAATAAGAGGGGCAGGCAGAGGGACAGGCCACCTTCTGGTTGTTGAGGTGCAGCAGCAGCCACATCTGTACTGTGGACACGTGCAGAATCTGATCGCCAAACTGCACTTCCGCCCGGCCTTGCCACGTCCACTGCAGTCGCCTCTGTGGCTCCTTCTCTAAGCTGGCGTGGGTCTGACCTAGAGAAATGCCAGGTGAGGGGAGAGACGATGGGGGCGGGGTCTCTGCAGTGCACAGCCCTGGGCAGATCTTCCAGGCACCGTGGCTTCTGAGGTGGCTTCTGATCTCAGCTTCCCTAAAAAGCGTTGGCTACCAAGGAGTCCGCCTGTGCCAAGCAGGCCGCAGCCATGCCCTCTGAGCTAAGCAGAGACAGAGTCCCTGAGGGAGGAAGGCTTGCCTGCCTGTGTGTCTGGGACTCCTGGGGGGCTCTGCTCTTCACCTGCTCTTGTTGCCCAGGCTAGAATCGGATGTCAGGGGAATACTTCTGAGACTAAATGTGACTAATTAGGAAGGCATCTCACACCCACTCTTTCTGTTTTCCGAAGGGTCTCTCTATGTAGCTCTGGCTGACCTACAATTCACTATGCAGATCAAGCTATTTGTGTGTGTGTGTGTGGTGGGGGTTGTCAAGACACAGTTTCTCTCTATAGCCCTGGCTGTCCTGGAACTCTCTGTAGACCAGGCTGGCCTCAAACTCAGAAATCCACCTGCCTCTGCCTCCCAAGTGCTGGGATTAAAGACATGCACCACCACTGCCTGGCACAAGACTCAAAACTCAAAAGATCCAGCTGCCTGCCTCTCGAGTTTGGAGGTCAATGGTGTACTCTCGACCATGCCTGGCCACACGCCCACCCTAAGCTCATTCTTATGGCCTCTCTTAGAAGAAGTGTGCCTTAGCCCGGCAGTGGTGGCACACGCCTGTAATCCCAGCACTTGGGAGGCAGAGGCAGACGGATTTCTTGAGTTCGAGGCCAGCCTGGTCTACAGAGTGAGTTCCAGGACAGCCAGGACTACACAGAGAAACCCTGTCTCGAAAAACAAACAAACAAAAAACAAAGAAGTGTGCCTCTATTCCTCCCAGTTCCTAAGAGATCCCTTCGTCTGGACGGCAGCTAAAACTTACAGCTCCTCCTCTTTCCCACGCAGCCATTCTGTCCCCGGAAAGGCATCTTATCTGCTGTGTCCCCAGCTCCAGAACAAGGGCAGCCTGAGGCCATGTGTGCAGCCATCCAGGTTTCTAACCTCAGCATCTCCCCCACTTTAGGTCCCTTTCCTAGCAGCCTACCCTGTCCCTAAACCCAAGCCCAGGCCCTCTTCCCAGATGCTTACTCTTGCTGTAGAAGGTGGTGTAGTGGTTGACGGTCCCCCTCAGGTACGAGGGCAGGCATGTCGCAGGATTGAGCATTTGGCAGACGGAGGCCACAGGCCAGAAGCGAGGAGACAGGACAAGGACACACACTTCTGGCATTGTCCCTTCATAATAGCGCTCCTCCTCCTCTCCCTCCTCCTCTCCCTCCTCCTTCTCTTCCTCCTCCTCGTCTGCCATAGCCACAGCCTCTGTCCCTCCAGCAGCTTCGTCCTTCTTGCTCTTGTCCTCTCTGCCACCGTCCTCATGGGCCACCTAGGAGGGAACCAAGCTCACAGATGCCGAGGGCCTCCCACGCTCCCTGCTCGGCCTGTCCCCGGCACCCACCTGTATCTTCTTTTCCGTGTCTTCCAGCTTCAGGAGCTCCTGATCGAGCTGCTGCAGCTGGTAAACGTGGAACTGGCGCTGCAGCTCCTCTGAGATGCCCAGGCTCTGCAGCATCAGCTGGGGGAGGCGGCTGGGGAAGCAGGGCCCGATCTGCTCCAGCACGGCCCCCTCCAGCCAGCTGGAGCCCACGCTCAGGAGCCGCTCCGCCATGTAGTGCCTGCAGAGCACAGGCAGCCCGGGTCTCAGGGTGGGCGCCAGCACGGCCCGGGTTCTCATTCTGGCCTGCCTGTGCATCACTCAGGCCGTGTGAGCGGGGCCTGCCCCAAAGCTGCCAGCCTGCCTTCCCCTTGCTCTACCCAATAGAAGCAGGAAGATCAGCTCTAAACTCACTGGTAGTAATGCTCAAAGGTGGTGGCTATCTCCAGGGGAGATAAAATCAGGACAGACTCCAGGCATCGCTGCAACTGTGCCAACATCTCCATGCCCCGGGCTCCGCCCATCCGACTGCCTTGGATTCTCTGGTCAATGTGTCGAGCGAACTGCTCGCTCACCTGAGCGGAGAGCGTAAGAAGAGCACTGGTGAGTGAGCCAGTGAACAGAACGGAGAAGGGGGAGGAGGCGGGTATGGATGACCAGCCACCGTCATCCCCGTCAGCCTCCTCCACCCTCTTCAGGAGGTACTGGAGAAGCAATCGGGACCGAGAAGCACACACAGTACCGCAGAGCTACAGCCGCTGCAGCCCGACAGACACATTAACAGTTGTACAGATCAGCAGTATTAACTGAAAAATCAGTCCCCCATCCCCCCCAACCCCCTCCCGAGCAATGCCCCCCAGCCCCACCCTCCCACCCCCGCTAAATCATGTCTCCAAATCAAATAACTCAAAAACGAAGCCAAACAGGCATGGTGGCACACATCTATGATCCTAGCCCTTGAGAGATGGGGGCAGAGGGATTAGGAGTTAGGGAGGGGCAGGGACCATAGCTAGCGTATTTGCTAAGGCCCTGGGTTCACGCCCTACCACCACCTAAACAGGGTTAATGAATGGTACATGCCTGAAATGCCAGCGCTCAGGAAACAGAGGCAGGATCCGAAGTGCAAAGTTGTTCTTGGCGTTACATAGTGAGGTTAAGACCAGCCTGGGGTGCGTGAGATACACACACACACCCTGCCTTTGAAAGAAGCTGGGCATGGTAGGTCAATGCCTTTAATCCCAGCACTTGGGAAGTATAGGCAGGTGGACCTCTGAGTTCAAGGCCAAGTGGCCAATCAGAGATACGGAGGATTGAGTGTCTGATAATCTGTAATGATTTTTTTCCCCTAGTTTTCAATATATGGTCATATCCAAAGGACCTACTCATCACAGAAGAGAGACCAAGGTGGCCGACCTTGGGAAGGCGGGGGAAGAGTTCATAGGGAGGGGGCCGGGGGAGACCCGGGAAGGAACTCACATGGGCGGCCCTGAGGAAAGGAAGCCTCAGCATAGCATCAGCACAGCCATTCCGCATCGCCAGCAAGAAGGCCGCGCGTGGCCCGAACAGCTCAGAGCTCGACTTCTGCAGGATGTAATAGCGTTCGCAGTAGCGGGGCACAAAATCGTCATCTTTCCAGGCCGAGGTCAGAAACTTGTGCACCTGAGAGGAAGGCGAGGGGGCATGAAGAGGCGGCTGGTGTGAGTCCCACCCCACCCCACCCCACCCCACCCCACCGCCTCTGCGCTCACCTGCTCCTCTATCACAGCCCGCCAGCAGCGCGTCAGGTTCTTCATGATGCTGCTTGGAAGGCCCCGGGTGATTAGGGAGCTCCAGTCATGACGGCTTCTATTTCTGCCCTCTGTGGAGAGAAAAGTGTCAGCGGCGAGGACCGACAGCCCTGAAGACCCTTCCCAGCATGCTGTGAGGTTCCTGGATGGGCAGCAAACAGAAGACGGACAGACTGGCCATGCGGGCATGGGGCGTGGGGAGCAGAATTTGGGAACTCATGAGTGGGGTGGAGCTCCTGAGGGGGTCCCCAGAACTCACTGGATTGAGGGATGGCCACCACTGGAGGTGCTGCCTCACGGGGCTCCACGTGGACCAGGAGGTGGGTGAGGCGGCGGACTCGCGAGGAGAAGGCCGCGGCTCTGCTCTGGGGGTTGTAGGCGGCCTCCCTGCACTCCAGGTACTGATCCAGCAGCCAGCCCAAGGAGCTGGTGCTGTCCTCATCTGGGAGGTGGTGAAGCAGAGAAGTTGAGCTCACCAAGGGACAGCGAAAGACCAACCACACAGAATGATGCAGGGAGAGGAGCAGTCCCGCCCGGAAGACGTGGGGATGGAGGTGACAAACACAGGTAATAAGAGGCAAAGGGCAGAGCCCAGGGGTTTCTGGTTCACAGAGGCTGAGGAGCAGTCGGGTGAGGGTGCTGACCTGGAGAGGTGATGCTCTGCACTAGGGGGCTGACCAGCGCCTCCCAGCAGGTCTTGCTCAGTGCTAGGGCGACCTCGATATCAGGAAGGAAGCGTTCTGCAAAATTCTGTTCATGGCGCAGAGCCCCGTTTAGCCTGGGGAGGAGAAGGAAGCTCTCAGGCCCTAAGGCTGACATTACTCACCATGCAGCCAGCACCCGGGGCGGCAGGATCCTTCCCTCTGTGCTCAGAGAAACCTCTTATCTCTTCTTTCTGTCATCCGCTTACCTCAGAATCCACTCACCTTTGACCTTCCCCAAGCCCCAGAACAGACCCACCCAGAGTTCATCTACCGAACCCGACCACCTTACACACACACACACACACACACACACACACACACACACACGAACGACGCTCTCACACACCTGGAACTCAGGTGCAGGAGGCTGCGGCGGTCCTCGGCTATGTCCTGGCTCCATGCTTGTGCCCGAACCATGTAGAAGAGACGCGTGTGCCGGCACAGTTGTTCTCGGAACACTGGCCAGAAGGTGGGCTTGGGGCCCAGGACCTCCAGGCCCCGGATGCGCGTGTTAATGCCGCCCTGTTACACAAGAGACCCGTAGCTGGCCCCACACCCTCCTTGGCACAGGCTCCACCCCTTGAAACACTCCAGACCCCAGTTCAAACTCTAAAGGCATCATCAGGCTCAGGGCCGCCGCCATGGGGTAGTGTGGTGACAGACATTTGGGTCTAAGTGCTGGGGGCCCAGAGACCTGCACCAGTCAGTGCGCACACCCCACCTGCTGGCAGCGCTTTATGCGGATCTGGATGATGGGCCAGAAGCGGGTCAGGTTCTCCAGGAGGACCACTCGGCTGGCAGAGGGCATCACGTTCACCTGGGGAGGGGCAGAGAGGGCTGTCACCTCCTGAGGTGTAGACAAAGCTAGTCCTAACAGTCACATCAGCTCCAGCCCTCCTGCAGATCCCTCCACCCTCCACCCCAGGGACACACAGGGCTCCTACAAAGGGGCTTTAGTGCCTCTCCATGCTCAGCGCCCTCACACAGGTGCAAGGGAGATAGACTAGTGTGTGTGTGTGGGGGGGGGGGGGGCTCACTGTGTAGGGGTGAGGAGCTTAGACTTAGGAGGGAAGAGAGGGCCAGGGGTCCCTACCGTGCTGAGTTCTTTATTAACAGACTTGACGCTGTTGCCCCCGCAGACCACCACCCAGGCAGGCATGTAGCTCGCGTCCTCCGCAGCCACCAGGAGAGTTAGCTGCCTGGGAGCGGGGAGGAAGAACCAATGGGAACTGGGATCTGTCGCGTCGTGTCCACACTCAAGAGCCCAGGAGACTCTGGAAGGACCAACACAGGGCCACGCCTGTGTGCGTGCGGGAGCTCAGTACCTGATAACGACACCCGGGCGCATGTGCAAGGTGATGGTGTGGGTGCCGGCGCCACCGTTGGACTCCCAGTAGGTCTTGGGGTTGCGGTCTGTCAGCCTGCTGGCCCGCTGGCGGTTGGAGGACACCTCCACCTTCTCCCAGTACCTGTTTCTCTTCATCTCCTCACTAGAGCCTGGGGGAGGGGGGGAGGGGGAGGAAGGTCACAGCCAGGTACCGGGTACGTACAGAGGGGAAACTGGGAGATGGTAAATTACACAGGTTGGGGACAGAGACTAACCCTGGCACAGATATCTGAGAAACACATCAAAGAGAGGGATCTGGATAGGCCGGTGGGTCCGTCTGTGGTCTTCGATCTGGCCCAGGACCATCTGGAGCCGGGACATCAGAGAGAGGAGGGACACAAGGCAAACACAGATGGGGGAAAGGTCAGCCAGCAAGGGAGCGGCCATCTCCAGGCTCGCTCGAGCCAGCACCCCATCCCCCGCCACTGCTCAGGACCCCCACTTCCTCCTGCCCTGCCCCCTGACCTGGATGCAGCCGCCCAGGATGTTGGTGGTGAGTTTCCGGTAGAGGTGGGCATGCTTCTCGCACTTGGAGACCATATCCCGCAGCTCCTGAGCCGACTCCAGTTTCCCTCGGTGCTTTTCCAGGACCTTGGAGATGGCGTCCCGGGCTCCTAGCTGGTTTAGTATCACCGCGTAGTCCCGGCTCGTGGAGGCCAGACGGTGTAGGAAAAAGATTAGTTCCTGGAGCACCTGAGAGGGGAGGTCAAAGGGGCAGTGAAGAAAGGGGCAAGCCTGGGCTACATGGATAGCAGTGGTGATTCATGCCCACTCTGTGCTGGGAGCTGAGGAAGGCAGTGTGTAGAAGTAATATAGAAACCAGGTGCGGTTAGAGACACAAGTTCAAACCCATGGGAAGAGCCTTCCTGCCCCTGATGTCTGGGGAGCAGGGAGAGAACCTTTAGTTCTCTGATTCAGCGGTGGCCCCCAAGAACCAGTTGCAGGGCTGGTGTTGAGATGTGCGGGCCCCCAGCCCAGACAATTAAAAGGGCTGGCAGAGAACAGAGAAGGCCTGAACTTCCTTATTGACCCTCAGGAAGAATAGCTTGGAAACCTATGAAGGCATCAACTTGGGAGGCTCATTGACATCCTGACCTTTGACTCTCTGAGGTCTCCTGTACCCAGGACCTCTGATCAGAAAGTCTGCTCCCTCACACCCTCTCCTAAAAGATTCTTTAAATTTTATTTTAATGTTATGTGTACAAGTATTTGCCTTGCACGCATGTATCACACCATGTGCATGTGGCTAGGAGGAGGTTATCCGATTCCCTGGAACTGGAGGTGGTTGTGAACTGCCCTGTGAGTGCTGGGAACTAAATCTGGGTCCTCTGCAATGCAAGAGCAGGGAGCCCCTCCCCTTCCTCTTGAAGGCCAGGGAGCTCGGCTCTCTCTGCATAAGGAAGTGCAGGGCGGGATGGGATGGACTTCTCATTAGCACAGAGGGTGACCAGCACAGACACTGTGACAAGAGGAATCAGGTTAGAGCCGGAATTCTCAAGGACTACCTTGTGCCATTTTGGCTTGTGAACTTTGTGAATGTATTACCTATTTAAAAAATAAAATAAAATTTCGTTTTAAAAGCAAGAACACAAAGACTCTGTTGCGTCCTCCAATCCTCACCCGGGGCGGGGGTGTGGGAGGGGGTCTACCTCACTGCTCTTCTCCCCAGAGTGGGACAGGGTTACCTCTCGGTCAGTACTGGGGGACCGAAGGCAGGTCATACAGGCATCCATGGCCTCGTGCCAGGGTAGCAACAGCGCTTCAGGGAAATTCACCAGCTGCACCAAGATCCTAGAGGGAGAGAAACGGGACGGCAGAGAGAGATCAGGTTGGCGCCAGGCCCTCAGGGCCCGGCCCGGCAGCTCACGACTACCCCACCTCAACACAGTCAGGTGCAGGGCCTTGTTGTCGGCTGAGGTATCCAGGCTCCACATCAGCTCGAGGAAGGGCTGGGGCTGCTCCTGGAGCTGCAACAAGCAAGCCTTGACCTCATTTTCCTGGGGAGCCTCGGAGCTGAGGGCTTGTTCCAGATCCACAAGGAGCGTCCCATGTGGGCCCAAGGCCTTCACCAGACGCTGCAGGCTGGGGCTGGCACTCTGAGGCGGGGGATCTTTGGCTGGAGGAACAAGAGTGTGGTAAGAATTGGCAGTGCCTGTGTCAGCAGCTCATGGCCACCTGTAACTCCAGATCCAGCTATCTGACAGCCTCACTGGGTCTACTAGGAAAAAAAAAATCAAAAATAAAACCCTATAGAAACAGTAACTGAACATGGTGGTTCATACTTGTAATCCCAAGACTACATACGGTGGAGACAGCTAGCAAGGACCAGAGCAGCTAGAGACCTTGCCGAAAAGAAAAAAGAGAGAGAGAGAAGGAGGAGGAGGAAGAAGGAAGGAAGGAGAGAAAGAAGGGAGGGAGGAAGGAAGGAGGGAAGGAAGGAAGGAAGGAAGGAAAAGAAAAAGTGTGGGGGCTGGGCCTAGAGAGATGGGTCAATGGTTGAGAGCACTTGTTCTTCTAGAGGATCCAGGTTCAATTCCAAGCATCCACATGGCAGCTCAGAACTATCTAGAACTTCAACATCAGAAGAGCCAGCGCCCTCTTCTGGCCTCTGTGGGCACTGCATGCACATAGTACACAGACACAACACCCATATGGATAAAATAATTTTTTTTTTTTTTTGGCTTGGTAGTTTTGAGGCAGGGTTTCTGTGTAGCCCTGGCTGTCCTGGAATTTGCTCTGTAGAGTAGGCTGGCCTCAAACTCAGATATTTGTGTGGGCAACCGCACTCAGATAAATGACAGCCAAGGCATGACATCTGTAATTATTCTTGGGTCTAGACACACACACATGCGCACACACACCTTGAGTTTCTGGGGTTGTGAGTAGGGTATCTCTTTCAGACAAGATGGCACACTGTCCGGGGAGACGCCCCTTTGAGGACACTTTCCCAAAGGCAGGTCTTTCTCCTGGTGGCTGCAGGGCACTCACCTCCAGACTCTTGAGACTCAGGCTGGTCTCTGAATACTAGATCACGGTGGATATCTGGCACATATGGGTAGTCTCGGTTTCCTATCACGATCTGGGGGCCGTGCTTCCTGTAGACACAGCTGTTGAACAGGTCCCTCAGAGCACTGTTCTCAAGTTGTTCAGGCAGAGACAGCAGCAGGTCCTGGGCTAATTCGACGGGTACGGTCAGCTCAGGCAGGATCTCGTAGTCCAGAACGTTCTATGGGAAGAAAGTCAGCCTGTAGCAGCTGAACGAGCAGATGGTGAGAGGGAGCCCCTCTGTCGGAATAGGGATCTCTCTACACACACGTCCACCATTCTCAACCTCCTGTAGCTGGCGGCCCACCAACCCTTGCATCTTTGAACATTCCAGACTCTTCCAGTGTAGGACCCTGAAGCTGGTCTGACCTCCCCCTCCCCTCCGAAGCTTTGCAGTGCAGACCTGCTGGGGACACTTCTGAAGAGGGCTCACCTCCTCTTCCAGGTGCTCCTGAAGGAGCTCCACAACGTGCTCACGCTCTTCTTCACTTAACCTCCTGACGAAGAAGAGGAGCTCCCACCACTCAGCCTGGGTCAAGTGCTCTCTCTCCTCCCTGTCTTCCTCCTCAGGCACCACATAAGGCTCGGCAAAGAGCTGAGTGATGGGCTTCCAGCGCTGGGATGGCGGGACTGTGTAAATGGGGCGAGGTGACAGCCAAGTCACTGGCTGCCCAGGAGGGCCTCTGCTTCTCTGCTCAGAGCCACGCCCTCCCAGAGCTCACCTATACTCAGTGCTGCTTGCCCCTGAGGGTCATCAAGGTCAACCACATCCTGAATGTCTTCCTCGAAGCCCAAGATCTCGAGCATGTGCCAGTGTACCCAATAGGTGTGGCCTGTTGAATCCCACAACACCTGGAAAATCAGAGTGGGGGGCGGTGAGAGGGAAGAGGACCTGCTATTGACCCAGCTGAGGCCCAACGTTGGGGCTCATAGTCCATAAGGTGACCACCTCAAATATCATAACACCATCTATAGAATATACAAACTGTATACATTGTGTACTGTATACAATGTATACAGTATCCAGACAGCCTCAGCTCCTCTTTAGCGATGTCCTCTACTTCCTGACTCCCTTTACTCTAATTTTGTTTTTACTTTCTTTCAGAAGGCGGGGGGGGGGGGGGTACCAAACTGGCCTCAACCTTGCTATGTGACCATGGCTAGCCTTGAATTCCCAATCTTTCTGCCTCTCTCTACCATGCCTGGATCCTCTCTAACTGTGATGCCATGACTCAATGCTCCCTTCTGGCCCCAAATAGCCCATCTTGCAAACTCTGATCTATCGGTTCTTTATCCCAAGGGCTCCATGTCCTTTCAACTGTTGATGCCTTTGCTCTTTGGATCCTAACCGCACCCCCAGTATAGAATGCCCAGGTATGTATGCCTTACCCAGAGTAAAATTCTGGGGTTCAGCACCCCCGTTCAGCCCTCACCTGCACAGGGGGCACGCCATCATTGCTCTGTCGGAACTGGCCCTCATCCCCAACAGCGATCTCCTCGTAATTCTCCAGCATCCGGACCCGCATCCCTGGCCTTAGTGTGTCCCGCACATACAAGGCATAGGTATTGAAACTTGCAAACGCGGTGCGGGGGCGATACCGCCTTGACCTCCTGATAAGCTGGGAGTGGGGGCGGAAGAACTCTGCTGGCTGAGGCTGGAAGATGGACTGGGACGAGCTCCCTGCTCTGCTGGAGGCCCCGTCCCAGCGCAAGGCCTGCATCAGCTCAGAGATCAGAGTGCCCATGGCCATACTGAATTCCAGTTCCAGCCGGCCCCTTCCTACATTCAACTCCTCAGGAATAAAGCTGTTCTGGCCTCCTTGATCCTCTGAATTGCTGTTCAGCCGATCCAGGAGGAAGGTGACATGCAGGTAGTGTTTCACCAGGGAGAAGAGCAGCCGTCCTGGGACCTGTAGGATACACCTTTGACCCTCACCCACCTTGTCTCATCTCTGCCCTCTCCACCGTATCCTGTGGCAAGCCCACAGCTCCCACTACTTCACACCCTCACCAGATACCTGCGGCAGCTGAACGCCCTCGAAAGACATCGGGTATTCTGTGAGGGTACCCTGGGCGAACAGTGCCAGCAGAGCGCAGCGGCTGTCAAAATCCAGGTGTTTTTCAATGGCCTCTTGTCGGCTCAATGACAGAAGGATCTGGGTCCTGGTCCCTGAAAGCCACACCTCCCGTCAGAAACAGCTCCCCAAGCGCAGTCTCTCAGGCATCTCTCCCAGCTTTCTACTTACTTTCAACCCTTTGCCAGCACTCGTTGGGAATGACATATTTTGTTGATTTGCTTTAAGAGCCAAAGTTTACTATCACACACACACACACACACACACACACACGCTGGAACAGTCTAAGCTCTTCTTTTGCATAAAAAGCTAATCTAATGGATTAATACATTCTTTTCTATTCAGTCTCTCCCCCCACTGAAGCACCCTCCCCCACAACAAACATTCCCCCCAACCCCCACCCCCTTTTTTCTTCCAACTTAAAGTGAACGACAACAGAACCGTTACGTACTGATGTGGTCAGAAGGTCCTGTCACAGTGTCCTCTGAATCCCTGAGCCGACCCAGACCCTCTCCTGTTCTCCCTTCCTCCCCAAACTGCCTCTCACCAGCGTCGTGGGAGGACAGAGCTTGTATCATCCGGCCCGCGCTCCAGCGGATCTGATAATCCGGACTGCTCAACATGTGCATGAGCAAGTCCAGAACTCTGCGGTCTTTGAAGATGCCGGTGAGGGGCTCGATGCTGGCATAGGCACTGAGTACGTGGACCGTGTGCAGGAGAGGAGCGGGAGGAACAGTGCCCACACACTCCTCCAGCTGCCGAAGGGCCCTCTGAATCAAGGACTTCACGTCCGTTTCCATCTCCCCCAGCACAGATTTGTCGAGGGCCCCAGCCTCTGCAGACTCCTGGGAAGGTCCGATGACTTGGCCATCCTCCCTCAGCATCTTGTGGCAGTTGGCATAGATCTCATCGTCAGTCATCCATAGCAGGATATGCTCAGCCTTGCAGTCCACTTGGCTAGAGTCCCCGTTCCCATCATCTCCTCGCCTGAGGACGAGCCAGCGGATCTGATACTCAGGGTGCCCATTATGGCCAACCCGTTGGCGGATCAGTTCATCCGGATAGGCGTGCAAGCCGGGCCCCAGGGGCACCCTGAATTCCCTGTAGCGGAGCTCCCCTACCATCGTGGCACCTGAGACACACAAGGAAGAGAGAAAAGGCAAGCTAGAGTGAGAGGGAGGTCAGCAAACAAGGGCATCCAGGAGTTGGAGCAAAAGCAGCCACAGCTGTTATGCTGGGTGGGGTCAAGTTGGGCCTGCTTCAGCTGAGGGAGACCTGGCCTCGGCAGAACACTGTGGAGATTGCTATTCAAGAGCAAAATACTGGAGCTAAAAGGTCTGCAAGGCTTGCAGCCTCGAGTGGGTTTGATTCAGAACAGTAAGGGCAGTGGTGTAGAGCAGTGTTGGATTTACAAATGAAGCCCAAGATCCCTGGACAAATAAAGGTAACTTAGGAAAACCGGTGTGTGAAGGCACAGGACTGTGTCAGAGGGGGATGCAATCTCCAAATTGAAGCACTGGGTTGTAAGGCCCAAAGATAAGGGCACAGAAATGGCCATCAGCAAAGCATGCCGGCTGGGAGAAGGGGAAGGGATGGAGACACCACACCCATGACCAGAGCCGGGGAGGCCGGGGAAAGGTACATCAGCTGTCCGATGGATAAGCGGCGCGAGGCTTGATGGATGGGAATCAAGACCTGAGAAGGTCGGGATCGGGCGTGGTAGGATAGAATGAGGAGGTAGGCCCAATAGAGGAGAGGCCCGAAGCATGGTTGGGGAAGGGGCCGCGAGGCTCGGCGGGCGATCGGAAGCCCAGAATAGGGGCAGGGGCCGCGGCGGGGCTCTGGCCACCTCGGAAGTCCGCCGGGATCCTGGCGCGAGGCCTGTCCTTTGCAGAGCTAGGGACGCGAGGTACACGATGGCGGCTGTGGCGCTGGCGAATGTTTGGGCCCCGCCTGGGCCCCCTGAGGGGGGTCTAGGCGCAGAGGAGGGGGCGTGCCTCTTCAGAGACAGGCGGGCAGAGGGCGTGGCCAGCAGAGGACTTCACGGTGCGCGCCGGCGCACTGCCTGCTGCAGGGCGGAGCCTGGTCCTGGTAAGCCGAGGCTCCGCCGCCTGCCCCAGCCACCGCTCGTTTCCGCCTAACCTAGCGGAAAGCCGGGGGCCGGGGGGCTATCAGCGGGCGGAGTAGCGAGTGCCACCTGGACGACGCAGCCCTCCAGTTCCGCACCGCCCTTTCCTCTTCCTCTTAGTCCTCCTTCCTGCTGCCGGAAGTGCCTTCCCATTTCCCAGAGCCAGAACTGGATAAGACCTTGGCGGTCATCTCTGCCCCCTCCCCATCCGTCTTTTCCGTTCTCTTCCCTCTATCCTTGTTTACTTCTCATCCAGTCGGTACCGCGCCCTCCAAAAGTGAACCAGTAGTAACAGATAAAAACAAGGGACATTTTATTAAAGTCCGGGGGAATCAGCTTTGGACAGCAGCGGAGGGCAGCTTCACATAACTCTTCATGGGTGGCAGCGGCCGAATCTTTCTGCCCGCCCAGCCTCCCTTGCGTTGCCACAGCCCACTGTTAGGCCTCTTGCCCAGCCAGCGGTTCCGTCCTGCCTTGCCGATGACCCGCTGGTTATGGTTAACGTTGGAAACCCGGCCTACAGTTGCAATGCACGACTCCAGCACCTGACAGGAGAAGCAGACAAGAGCGCACCGGTGGGGCAAGAGAAGGTGTGGCAGTGCTGGGAACACTACTCTGGATGGCTTCTCATACTCAATGAGGGACGGCAGGGGGAGGGAGAAACAAAACTCTAGAATGTACATGTAGGTCCCATAGAATGAATTAAAGTTAAGGAAAAAGACTCGCCACATCTATTTCTGTGGCTTTCTTTTGGAGTCAGGGTCTGGGAAGGTATGCAGTCTGGTACTGCACCAAGACCCCTCTGCCTCTGGCTCTTGAGAGATGGGATTAAAAGCCAGTTCCAACCTGATGGTTCAACCCGTGCCTATCTTTTCCTGGTTTTCTGAAAACGCCTAGGTGGCTTGCTTCTTTTGCCTCAGTATCTGGAATGCTGGGATTACAGACATGTACCGCCATGCCCAGCTGGGCAAAGGCATTTTGACTCTATGACAGTACCAACCTGATAAGGCATGCTTAGTCAGGTAGCAAAGAGCGGAGCAGACCATACCGATGGAAGCAGTACCTGGCATCATTAACCCTTGGGAGATAGTGAGATACAGTCCAAAAATCCCTTCTTTACTGACCCTGTGTGTGCCCACATACCTGCATCTGCCTCTTAGAGGGCAGCTGGATAATAGCCGTTCCATTCACCTTCCGAAGCAGCACGCCGCATGTCCCTGGGGAAGGGGGATCAGCTTTGCCACCCTCCACAAATCAGAGGGGGTTTCCATGGGGATCCTAGGCCACATACTACTCTTACTTTGCCCTTCGGGCCCAGGAAACACAGAAGACCATACATTATGATTTAGGTTAAAACAAAGCACATATTCATCCTCTCATTGTTTTTTCCTGTCCTTGGAACAGGTGCGGGCCTAAAGGGATCACAGGACAGTGATATCAGACCCCTTGGTCTCCCCAGTTGCGGGATGCGGTGGCTTTTGTGCCATACCTGCAGCTCGGATATACTGGGCTCCCCGGCCAGGCTCACTTTCTATGTTGTTGACGAGGGTCCCCACAGGCAGTGCCCCAAGCGGATGTGCGTCCCCCTCCTGAGCAGCCACTAGAAGACAGGATGGCATCAGCGCTCGGCTTTTACAACCTCTGCACCCCACACATCTACCAGCCATGCCTCACCCGCCATCCTGCCTATGTGGTTAGAGTTCAGGATTGTGTCTCCAGCCTTCATGTTTTCTGTGGCAATGATCCAGCGTTTCCGGCTGCCCCCAGCGACCAGGGCTATGTCTGCCGACCTACAAGGATCATAGCGGACTACCACAACCTTCTCCTCAAAGGGTCCTGGCGAGGTGTCCTTTTCTGGCCGGAACCGTAGAAAGTCAATCATTCGGTAATTCTGCTTGTGGCCCCCGCCAATACCATGTACCCGGATGCGGCCTAGAGTCAAGACAGTTGAGGGATGCGGTTCAGGTTAGAGCGGCTCTCAGCCTAGACTGGACAGTAGTTCTCTATCAACATTACATCGCAAACAGGGAAGCCACGAAGGGGGCTGGTGGTGTAACTCAGTGGGAGAGTTTGTCTGGGAAGGGCTGAGATCTCTGTTTGAGTGCAGTGTGTGGGTGTATGCAGGCCAGGGTGTCCTGGCATAAGCAGTGGGGTGCACACGGCTCAATAAAAATATGATTGCTAAAACTGTATGAAACAAAGTTTTCAAATCATTGAGTTCAGTAAGCTTACTGGGAGGGATATAAACCAGACTCACACTTAAACCGTTATGAATTTTGGGCCCTTGTGTTAATAAGCAAGTTATCTGTTTCTGTGTGGTCTATTCCTCAGCTTCAATAATGACCCACACAGCAAGGTGCACCTCAATGACACCTCACAAGATGTGGACATCCAGGACACTAACACAGTTTCCTCCTGGACGCTCCAGGCCCTTTTTCCCACCTGTGTGGTCTCGACCCCCAGACTTCCTCATCTTCACTGGTTTAACTGTATACTTGGTACGACTCTTCCAGGACACAAACTTGGCGCTGCAGTCTGCAGACATATGTACTGGGCGGTGAGAGGGCAGCACCAAGGCAGGGGGCAGCGGACGGAGGACATGGCTCTGTATCTGGGGAGTTAAAAAAAAAATCCTCTTTCAGAGAACTGAGGGAGAAAGCACACAGACCAAGTCTGGCTTGTAGGCTACCTCTCCCAGGAGCATCTCAGAACACTGCCCCACATCTCCAACCTTCAACTTTCACAAATGACAGCATGACGTGTTTATCCAGTTACTTGGTAATCATTTGGTAAACCTCTGAAATAGGAGATGTTCTCCCTTACATTTTCTTCCAATTCGTTTCAAATTCTTGCCCGGAAACCTTTCCTTCCCTGAAGAATTCTCTTCTCAGTGGGGCAGTGGTGGTGCATGCATTTAATCCCAGCACTTGGGAGGCAGAGGCAGGCGGATTTCTGAGTTCAAGGCCAACCTGGTCTACAGAGTGAGTTCCAGGACAGCCAGGGCTACACAAAGAAACGCTGTCTCAAAAAACACAAAACAAAAAAGTCTCTTCTCTAGAGCTGGTAAATTCTACACACCCATATACCACCATCAGCCGGGGTGCCTTTTTCCCCTCTGCACATATTCAGGAATTTTCGAATATGAATGGAAAGATTACTTTGCTTTTCCACTTACTGTAGACCCAGTGTTTGATTTAGTTCAGAATATCAAATATACATTTGCTAAATTCTGCCATGCTCAGCTTGAGAAATGCAGAGAAGCAAGATCAATAATTTCTTTTGTTTGTGATTCACCATTGCCCACTACAGACCTACTGTTTGACATTGCCTAGTATCAGCAACAACCCATCTGTGCATTAAAACGGTTAAGAGCACTGGTTCTGGAGTAGTAAGGCATGTCGGTCAGAGGTGGAAGAAGTGCACGTATGAGCGAGGCTCTAGGTTTAATTTGCAGTACCAGAGCAAAACCAAAAGCAAGCTCGGAAGCCAGTCTGTTTAGCCCCAGAAGGTGTAAGACCGCTGACCATTTTTTTTTTTTCATCTGCAAAATGTGCATAATAACTTTCAGGAGTTCGTTTCATTCAGTCCTCTATTCTGCCTGGTTGACGGTTGGCACATTGTTACTCTGCAACCTGTTTAGCAAAGGTTTGCAAAAGCACTTGGAAGCCAGTATCTTGTCTGACGAATGCAGCTCTCCGAGAGAGCAGCATTTACAGAGTAAAGGATGAAGGCAAGTTTACCTAAGGTCACGTGATCATGGCTAGCCTTGCGGGATCACTGACAGCCCGGGCAGAAACAATCCTATTCCCCAGGTAAGAGGATTACCTGGGCAGCAGGGAGCAGAGTCGGAACCCGAGCGGTCCTGGCCGAGGATGCCAGGCTCAAAGAGCGCAGAGCACTAGTCAGCGCGCACAGGGCCATGAGACCGTCAGACTCCTCCGTACAGTACTCGCTTTTACCTTTATCCAGAGCCTGGTGCTCGTGGATGACGTTTCATTCACGGCACCGTCGCTTTTCAATGACGCAAAAGAGGCGGGCACAGAACTTCAGGGCGGCAGGATACACGCTTTCTTTCCTCCCTAAAGAACAAGTTCTTAACCAATCATCGGAGGGCACTGAGGGCACGTGACTGAAAGACAGTCTCCGCCCCTCAGAGCCGTCAAAACAATTGCCTCGAGCGGCAGCCATGATAAATTTAAAGGGGCAGTACCCACGAAGGCGGCAGCCGGACCAGCAGACTGCAGGTGAGTCTTTGGGAGTGGTACCCTTGAGGCTGAGAATTAAGATTACAATAAACTCTTATTCCCACATTCCGGGACAAATGAATAAGTCGCTTCCTACTATGCCCACAAAACTTTAAACTGACTCAAAAACTCCGCCTTCCCCCATCCTCCGCGATTCTTCCCCGCCCCTCGGTGTCCAGACAGACAGTAGGACAACCTGCCCCGCCCACTGTGGGAACCCCTGACTCCGTGACCTCAAGCTTGTCTGCTGTCGGGTCTTGGTCCGCGAACTCCGTCCTCACTCACTCAGCCCTCCCTCCCCTCAGCCCCTTGTGATTTTACTCTGTCCTCACCCTCCACCCTCAGGGCAAATTAGGAACCTTAGACACTCCTAAATTGTAGGCCCCCAGGCTTGGGTAGCCTGCTCTCAGCGCCTTTCTCTGTGACCCCACTGTGCTCAGCAGATCTGCTATGCTTCCCTGAACCATCCGGCACTTGAGAGGGTTTGGTGATTATGTCAGACAAAGCCATGAAAGAGGCTATTGCAGTAATCCTGTTGGGAATCCTAACCAGGTCTCCCTTCTCAGCCTTTTACAGGCACACCACACCTCTTGCTGCAGGTCTCGGATTAAATCTGTCTTTCCCTTATTGGGAGAAAGTAACTCCTCGGAGCTGGAACGAGGAGATTGAGTTAAGGAAGAAGGGACATTACCGAAGAACCTGTAGGCTGAAGGAGGGAGGGTGTTTGTCCTGGGTGGGGCTCTGTGCCAGGTCCTCTGAGAGGCTGTGAGGTGGTGACAGAGAAGGGGTGGGACTGCTGGACTTCTGGACTTTGGGCAGTACAAATCCTTCTGAATCCTTAGTTGCAGGTCAGAGTTTCTTCCCGGCTCTGGCCTGGGAGGCGCCTGAAGCCAAGGGCTTCTGCTCTGTACGCAGGTAAGGAGACTTCATGGATATGCTTTTCAGGAAGTAGGAAGACAGTCTGAATTCTGGGGGTGGGGAGAGTTGGCTGGGAGGCTGGGAGGCTAGTTGGAAAGGAGCTGGGCGGCTTGGGAGGTGCTGGGCTTAGTCCCGTTGCTGATGCAGCCTGAAGACCTTCAACCTTCCAGAGCCCTGTAATGACTGTTTCCTCTCCCCTACCCCCAAACCTGGGTCCTTCCCTAACCTTGGGTCCTTCCCCTTCATTGGGACACTGCTTTCTGCACAGCTCTTCCACATACCCTCACTGATGCTTACAATGCTTGAGGTCCCCCTGCTTCCTTTTGCAAACCCATGCTCTCTCTCCAACTGCCAAGTCCTAAATTCCTCTAGCTCCAAGCCCGCCCGATTGTTCTACAGATCTTTATCCAAGTTAATTCCTCTCCCTCACCTTCGTTTTATGGTGGGTGCTGCGGAATTCCTCTCTCTATCTCTTTCATCAGCTTCGCCACGGGGTCTCCCATAGTCCATGTGGATGCCTGCCAACCTCTAGTAGTGTGTCTTTAATCTTCCCCTCCTGAACTCTGTGGTGTTTCTCTTTAGCCTAGGATGTCAGGCCTGGTGTTGGGGCAGCGGGATGAGCCGGCGGGGCACCGGCTCAGTCAAGAGGAGATCTTGGGCAGTACCCGGTTGGTGAGCCAGGGGCTGGAGGCGCTACACAGTGAACACCAGGCCGTGCTGCAGAGCCTGTCCCACACCATTGAGTGTCTGCAACAGGGAGGCCATGAGGAAGGACTGGTGCACGAGAAGGCCCGGCAGCTGCGACGGTCTATGGAGAACATCGAGCTGGGGCTGAGCGAGGCCCAGGTAAGAATCAGGGGTGATGCCAAGGGTTCCAGTTACTTGACGCAAGTTTGGGGTCACCTCGCCCTAGAAACTTGGATTTGTTAATCCATTAAGTATTTATTAAGTGACTGCCGTGTGTCAACTCTTCTGCATGCCACAGGACAGTTCCTGATATTGTAGATGGGAGAGGTAGCTGGAGCACAGGTGAATAAGTGAATGATTGACTGTGCCAGAGTGATCATTGCTAAGGACAGAACAAAGACAAAGAAAGGAGGGAAGGGGCTGGAGGGATGGCTCATGGGTTAAGAGCACCGGCTGCTCTTTTAGAGGTCCTGAGTTCAATTCCCAGCAATTACATGGTGGCTCACAACCATCTATGATGGGATCTGATGCCCTCTTCTGGTGTGTCTGGAGACAGCGACAGTGTGCGCATATGCATAAATATATAAATCTTTAAGAAAGGAGGGAAGCAGGAAGAGGATATAGAGCTGTCCTAAGATACCTCACTTAAAAGGTGACGTTCGAGCAAAGAGGGTAAGGAAGGAAACCGTGGGGTAAATGGCCTCAACCAGGCAGGGCGGGTGCACAGGCATTGCTTGGAGCCTGGCTCGTGGACTTAGTGTTCCGCAGGGCTGCTGTGGATTCCTGCAGGGTGCACAGTGAGCGAGGGCGCAGCGTAGCTAGCTCAGGAGGAGGACGGATGCCACGGGAGATGCTCACAGATAGTGTGCAGCCGGCAGGCCGTCCTAGGGTGAGAGAGACGAGAGCTGTCGGATGTCTGAGGAATGGTGGGATTCGGTCTGGGATGATCTGTTCTCCGGGTGAGAGCAGAACTAGAGACTGCGGGCAGAGACCAGGGAGGCCTGGGGCAGGCTGCTGTTGTCTGTGTGGGAACTGGCAGCTTGCCGTCTAATGGGCGTGGTGACAGCTGGGGTTAGAGTATCTATTTAATCTCATTCATTCATTTATGAATGTATTCACTTATTTTATTTTATTTTATTTATTTATTTTTTTGGTTTTTTTCGAGACAGGGTTTCTCTGTGTAGCCTTGGCTGTCCTGGAACTCACTCTGTAGACCAGGCTGGCCTCGAACTCAGAAATCTGCCTGCCTCTGCCTCCCAAGTGCTGGGATTAAAGGCGTGCGCCACCACCGCCCGGCTCCACTTATTTTATATGAACACACTATATATTGTGTACTCAGTGTACTGAGTATTGTATATGAGTACACTGTCACTGTCCTCAGACACACCAGAAGAGGACATCAGATCCCATTACAGATGGTTGTGAGCCACCACGCAGTTGCTGGGAACTGAACTCTGGAAGAAAATTCTGTGCTCTGAACCTTTGAGCCATCTCTCCAGCCCAAGTATTTCTCTCTTTTAATTCCGTTCATTTATTTCATGTATATAGGTGTTTTGTCTGCATCTATGTCTATAAATTTCTTGTAATCCTCATATGTAGGGGCCAGAAGAGGCCATTGGATCCCCTGGGACTGCAGTTACAGGTGGTTGTGAGCCAGCATGTTGGTGCTAGGAATTGAATCCAGACCCTGGGGAAGAGCACCCAGTGTCTTAATCACTGAAACATCTCTGCAGCCCAGTATTTCTGGGCCTGTGGGTTGTAACCCTTTGGAGGTCAAATGATCCTTTTACAAGGGTCACATATCAGACATCCTGCATATCAGATATTTACATTCCAATTCATAACATAGCAATATTAGTTATGAAATAACAATGAAATAGTTTTATGGGTGGGGGTTAGCCACAACACGAGGAACTGCATTAAAGGGTCACAGCATTAGGAAGGCCGAGAGCCACCGCTCCAGCCCTCAGAGTATCTGTTCATGCTAGATCTCTTGCCGCTCTCTCCCGCTCATGGCTTCCTCTCTGTCATCTCCTGGGAGGCCACCTACCTGTCTCCTGGATGCTGTTATCCAAAAGCCTGGAGCTCATGTGATGTCCCCGCCTAGGTGATGCTGGCTCTGGCTAGCCACCTGAGCACAGTGGAGTCTGAGAAGCAGAAGCTACGGGCCCAGGTACGGCGGCTGTGCCAGGAGAACCAGTGGCTCCGGGACGAGCTGGCCGGGACTCAGCAGCGGCTGCAGCGCAGCGAGCAGGCCGTGGCTCAGCTAGAGGAAGAAAAGAAGCACCTGGAGTTCCTGAGGCAGCTGCGGCAGTACGACGAGGACGGGCACAGCGTGGTGAGCGTGAGAGCCAGGCTTTGCTGGGACCGTCCCACTGTCCCACAGGAAACATCCATGCTTAACGTGTTCCCGTTTGGAAGAATTTTTTTGCAGCCTTGATCCCAACTCCAGATAGCAGCAGGGGAGACAATCTTGACTTGGTCCGTCAACTTACATTTCATGTGTACTTGCCTGGAGAGTGGGGCGAAAGTTCTTGTTCTCAGTTACCAGGAAATGCAGCAAGACAAACAGTCAGACAGCTCGAACCCAGAATCCTAAAGGCTACAGTTAGGGAGAGCATATCCCACTGTAGCAGGAGACTTCCTTACAGTCTCCTCTCCGTGAGTTGGGGGTTTATGCGTCCCTGTGCCGTCTGAGTGCAGAGAGGAGGAGGCTGTGAGAAGTACCTGCCTTCTCAGGCTCAGAACGTCCGTGCAGAACTGGGCTCATGCAGTAGGACACCCATGTGACTGGACAAAGCAGCAAGCACACAGAGTGGGTGTGGCTCAGTCGATGGAGGGACTGCCACATAGATAGGTCCCTGAGGGCTGGCGTGGTCAGAAGGGTTCAGAGAGGAGGTAGAGTCCAGAATTGGGAGGTGGTTGTAACAGCGTATTCATTTAAGTGGGGTAGAAGTTGTGCTGGATTTTCAAGGATGAGGTGGGGAAAGAGGAGCTTTCTGGCCCGGAGGAGGAGGTATTATAGCTGAGACTCCAGGGCTAGCGTGCTATTCTGTCCAGGGACAGTGAACACAGATGAGCCTGAGAGGAGGCTTTGGAGTCTCTGTCTAAGGCTGCCATCCCCGAAGAAGAAAAGTACATTTTTCATTGTGGAAATGTATTAGACAGTCAGGGCTGGGCCCTAAGCCCACGCTGACCAAAGGGACATGGTAAGCCCAAGGCAGAGCTAGACACTCTGGGGACGTGTCAGTAAGAACAGACATGCCGCTTCCCCTCAGGAGTGACAGGAGAGACGTATAATCAGTGTAGGTTTCACAGGGATCGCATGGCTATAATTACGAGAGGTGAGCATTAGAGAGGGGGAGAATAGGTGTGAGAGAGAACTTTCTAGATGAGAAATAGAGTTGCTCGATTCTGTCTACGAAATCCCTGCCTTTAGGGACCTAGGAGGCCTGTGCATCCTGGTCAGCTGCTGGTCTTCGCCGGGGACGGAAGCTTCCATCCCCGGTGGCTGGTGGGTTTGTGGCTTAGGAAAACCCCTGGCAAGGCCACTGGGGCCTGGCATGCTGTCCCTTTTCTTCCAGGAGGAGAAGGAGGGAGATGCTACCAAGGACTCCCTGGATGACCTCTTCCCCAATGAGGAGGAGGAGGACTCCAGCAGCGACTGTGAGTCTGCCCGTGGGGCTGCAGGGGAGGGCAGCAGGAGGCTGCTTCAAGATGTGGCCCAGAAGCCGGGTGTGGTGGCGCACGCCTGTAATCCCAGCACTTGGGAGGCAGAGGCAGGCGGATTTCTGAGTTCGAGGCCAGCCTGGTCTACAGAGTGAGTTCCAGGACAGCCAGGACTACACAGAGAAACCCTGTCTCGAAAAAAAAAAAAAAAAAAAAAAAAAAAAAAAAAAAGATGTGGCCCAGTCTGAGTAGGATCTTCACATGCAGACATAAGTTCTCCACTTTGGAGACTGAGCAGATTCCAGACTAGGACTTGAGTCCCTCCCTCCCTGGTACCATCAGCATTTAATGAGTGTGCTGGGCACTGGGATTACCAAGGTGAAAATTTGTAGTCTAGCAGAGAAACCCTGGGCTGGAGCCACATGGATTCCTCAAGCCCTTCACGTTTTTGCTTTGCTGGATACTCCTAGCAAATGTTAGTTGAGTGACTTACTGAGCAAATAAGTAGGATTGTGATGGGCACAGGTGCAAGGGTGTGGTTAAGGGAATAGCAGTGGTGTGGAGTCTCCTTTGAGCCTGGTGGGGAGCAGCCAAGAGATGGAGGGTGGGCAGAGGGAGGGCAGGCAGTAAGGGAAGAGGAGGCGTCCTCTGAGGAAATGCCCTGTCTTTTTTGGGATGAGTTAGTGTCCCGTGGTCAGGGTGCTGCAGCGGCCCAGCAGGGTGGATATGAGATCCCAGCAAGGCTGCGTACCCTGCACAACCTGGTGATCCAGTACGCAGCCCAGGGTCGCTATGAGGTGGCTGTGCCACTCTGCAAGCAAGCGCTGGAGGACCTGGAGCGCACATCTGGCCGAGGCCACCCTGACGTGGCCACCATGCTCAACATCCTGGCCTTGGTGTACCGGTGAGCACCGCCGTCCTCCGCGGTCTATAGCAGCCTCCCGGGGCCACTGCAAGGCTTTGTCCCCCACACCACACCGGAATCCTCACCTCCTCCAATCCTGAACCCCCACCTCAGAGAATACTCATCCCTCAGGCTCTGTTTCTCTGGCCTCTCTGGACAGAGTGTGTGTCTCTGTTTGTGGCTCCTGCTTCTGGGGACTTGTGGCTTCTTCTTGAGATGGCAGTGTCTGCCCCCTGGTGTGTCGCAACACTCTCTTCTGCCCTCCCAGGCTCTGAGTGTGCCTCAGTTCTCTGGGAGGAAGGGAGGAAGGAGAGGGCTGGGACAGGCTCACGCTCACGCCCATCCCTTCTGCTTCCCAGGGACCAGAATAAGTACAAGGAGGCGGCCCACCTGCTGAACGACGCCCTGAGCATCCGGGAGAGCACCCTGGGCCGGGACCACCCCGCCGTCAGTACCGCCCGCCCGCCCCTCCTCTCCCCTGCCTTGGCCTCCTAGTCCTCTGCGCCGCCCTCAGCCCCCTCACCCCATGCTTATCTTAGGACGGAGACTCCGTCTAGTGAACTCAGTGGCTCTCTGTTCTCTGAGGCCCAGTGACTCCTGTTGATGTTGCTTGCATTTTATATTAGTGTTTAGTAATTGTACAAAATAACAGGCGTAACTGGGACATCTTCTTTCAAAAAGTCCTTTTCCCTTTATTTTCTGTGTCTGGGTAGTTTGCCCGCATGCCTATCTGTGCACCATGCGTGGACAGCGCCTGTAGAGGCCAGAGGAGAGCATCACACATGGGTGCGAGGAAGAGCCTCTGCCCAGCTTCACCTCCGAGCCATCTCCCCAGCATGTGTATACAGTTCTCTGGCCACATCTGTCCCTCCTGAGTCCCCTTTCTTGACCCACTTTCCCTCGTGGGTTTCTTCGGAACCCAGAGCCTTGCAGTGTCAGAGCAGCAGTCTCCCACCGAGCTCACGCTCCGCGAGGCAATGCACCTGGGCCTTCGACTCTCTCTCTCTCTCTCCCTCTCTCTCTCTCTCTCTCTCTCTCTCTCTCTCTCTCTCTCTCGATTTATTTATTTATTATATGTAAGTACACTGTAGCTGTCTTCAGACACACCAAAAGAGGATGTCAGATCTTGTTATGAATGATTGTGAGCCACCATGTGGTTGCTGGGATTTGAACTCAGGACCTTCAGAAGAGCAGTACTGTGCTCTTAACCGCTGAGCCATCTGTCCAGCCCTCGACTCTCTTTTTATGACAAGTGTTTTTTCTTGGAATTTAATTTACAATTATTATATCCTCCCTATACATATGATTCCCTGAAATGTAACGAGACAGCACTGTAATGAATATACCAGAGACAGAAAGTAATATTTGATTACATAATTCACACAATACAATGTAAAAAATAGCTGAGTACAACTTCCTAGAAAATATAACAAAATGATCTGATGTTGGACAGAGAAACATTGTCTGGAAAAAAAAGAATCTGATGTTGGATTTATAGACGTGCTAAGACAAAAGGCAGCGGTCATATGGATAGCACTTGATTCCTAACACAACAGCTTTTTTTCCCATATAGCCCTGGCTGTTTGGGGACTTGCTATGTAGACCAGGCTGACCTTGAACTCACAGAAATCTGCCTGCTTCTGCCTTCTGAGTGTTGGGATTAAAGGCATGTACACCATGCCTGGCCTAAAATGCAGCATTAGTATAAGTACTCACTGGCTATTTTAATTTGTATAAAAGAGAAAGAGTCAAGAAATTTGGGCTGGCAGGATGACTCAGGCAGTAAAAAGGCACACTGCCAGGCCTGATGACCTGAGTTCAATCCCCAAACTTACATGGTGGAAGGAAGGACACACACGCACATGCACACGTACATGTATACACATACACACACATTTAAAACTTTGGAAAATAAAAAGTTGGTAGCCGGAGATGTGGCTCAATAGTTGGGAGAGTGTACCGCTCTTACAAAGGACCCGGCTCCAGTTCCCAGGACCCACATCAGGTGACTCGGAGCGTCTGGCACCTCTGTCTCCCATGGTACATCACACAACACGCGCGCGCGCGTGCGTCATTAAGAACTCTTTTTTTTTTTTTTTTTTTTTTTTTTGGTTTTTCGAGACAGAGTTTCTCTGTATAGTCCTGGCTGTCCTGGAACTCACTCTGTAGACCAGGCTGGCCTCGAACTCAGAGATCCGCCTGCCTCTGCCTCCCAAGTGCTGGGATTACAGGCGTGCGCCACCACCACCCGGCAAGAACTCTTTTAAAAGATAAAGTTCTAGAAAACAGCTTTGAGTAGGGACAGAGCGCCAAGCATTCGAAGGTTTCCCAAGTTGGGAAAATGAGCCGTAGCTCTTGGGAATGAGGTGACCTTGTGAGAACAGTTCCCTGTGATGTCCCACTAGCTAGGCAGGGATGCTGCGTCTCCGCAGCACCGGGATCTTGACCTCCCCCCCCCCCAGTGATGCCAGTGCTTCTGCCTCTTGTTCACAGGTCCAGCAGGGGGTTCCAAAGTCTCTAGAGTCCTCTAACACACGCATAGTACCCATGGCTTTCCTGTTTCCCCTTGCTAAAGCACTGGACTGCAGCCAGAAACCACCATCAGAACAATCTTCAAAGTCCCTCTAGAGGGCGACACCCTCACCCTTATAGAGCTTCAGCCACTCTGAGCATCCTTTCTCTTTCCAGACTTTGGTTCTGGTGGTACAATGTCTCGGTCTGTTTGTGTCCTTCCAGAGGTTATTATGGGGGGAGGGCAGGGGGTGATCCAGAGGTCAGAGGATAGCCAGTTTGCTAGAGTCGGTTCTCTCCGCACCCTGTGAATTTAGGTCCTTGGGCTTGGCAACAAGCCTTCTCCCTGCTGTGCCATCTGGAGGCTCAGCCTTTGCAGAACTGATGTGTGATGGGGGTTGGCCTTCCTTTGCAGGTGGCTGCCACACTCAACAATCTGGCTGTGCTGTACGGCAAACGGGGTAAATACAAGGAGGCAGAGCCGCTGTGCCAGCGGGCGCTGGAGATCCGGGAGAAGGTGCCCACTCATTCCTCATCTTCCCAGCCCTTCCCACCTTCCCCTTTATGGGCTTCTTCCCTTCTTCCCGTGTTTCTTTCTCCTCCTCGTGCGCATGCACACACATGACCATTGTTCATCGGCTCCTTCGTGCGTCCTCAGGTCCTGGGCACCGACCATCCAGATGTGGCGAAGCAGCTGAACAACTTGGCCCTCCTCTGTCAAAACCAGGGCAAGTATGAGGCAGTGGAGCGCTACTATCAGCGGGCACTCGCCATCTATGAGCGCCAGCTAGGGCCGGACAACCCTAACGTAGCTCGGACCAAGAATAACCTGGTAAGGAAGGGACAGGAGGGTGGGAGTTGGGAGGGAAAGGCCTCCCACGTGGGTCCTGGACTCAGCATCAGAATGGAGCACACTCCTTGGCCGCCTTGGTGCCTGTCTCTAGGCCGCCTCTGAGGACGGAGGGTCTGCTTCATTCTGCTGCCAGAGGTTCCCAGTCGCACTGGGAGTTGGGCAAGAATAGCTTTAGCCCCTCAGCAAGAACAGGTTGAATGAGTAGGGTCTCTGGAGACAGGCACCAGGAAGTGGAGCTGCTAGAGTCTGCCCGAGGCCTGCCTCCTTCCATCTCTTGCTCCTGGTTTCTGTTGCTGCCTCCTAGGCTTCCTGTTACCTGAAGCAGGGCAAGTACTCTGAGGCTGAGACGCTGTACAAAGAGATCCTGACCCGTGCCCATGTGCAGGAGTTTGGATCTGTGGATGGTGAGTGGTAAGGTCTGGGAGCGGGGCTAGATCGGGGACCACACACAGGTTATAGGGACAGCTACGCCCCCTCAGGCTAGCTCCTTTGGCCTATGGGTTCTGGATCCCCAAATAGTGTCCAGGTCTGTTCTCTTACAATATCCCTCATGCACTATCTCATCCTCAGATGACCACAAGCCGATCTGGATGCATGCTGAGGAGCGGGAGGAGATGAGCAGGGTGAGAGGTACCACCCCAGCCTGCCTGCCGGCGCTGGCCCCCCAGGGCCTCAGCCTGTCTCAGCGACTCACTTCCTTGCCTGGCCCTCAGTGCACAGTGCCCTCCCCGACCCAGTCTGCACCTTAGCCTGTGCCCACCCGCCTCCTAGCATCTTTCTGTTCTCATCTCCAGAGCCGGCCCCGGGAGAGTGGCTCGCCCTATGCAGAGTATGGAGGGTGGTACAAGGCCTGCAGAGTGAGCAGGTGAGCTGTGAGCTGCCGGTGTGTGTGTGTGTGTGTGTGTGTGTGTGTGTGTGTGTGTGTCGGAGTCTCTGAGGCGCCTATGGCCAGCCTCCGGATCCCAGAGCCTTGTCCCTCTGATTGTCTCAGCCCTTTCTCTGCCCCTCTCCTGTCCTTTCCGTTCTTTTGTTTTGTAGCACTTAGATGTGTGCACGGCCTGTGTGTGCTTGGCAAGTGCTCTGCTGCTGGCCTGCGTTCTCCATTTCCATATCCTTCTCCCTGCAGCCCCACGGTTAACACTACGCTGAGAAACCTAGGGGCTCTGTACCGGCGCCAGGGAAAGCTGGAGGCAGCGGAGACCTTGGAGGAATGTGCCCAGCGCTCCCGGAAGCAGGTCAGAAGCCCCCACAGGGCAGTGGTGCATCTCTGTAATCCTGGTGCTTGGGAGGCTGAGGTAGGAGGGAGTTCAGGCTAGCCATGGTCTTTACTAAGATCCTGTATCAGGGATGGCTAGCTCAGTAATTAAGAGCACTTGCTGTGGTTGCCCTGAACTCAGGTTCAGTTCCCAGCACCCACATCAAGCAGCTCAGGACTGCCTGTAACTCAAGTTCCAGAGGATCCAGTGGTCCCCAGCTCTCGTGGGGACTGCATGCATGTGATGCACACACATCACCCAGGCATGCATCTTCTCCATCTGTAGACCAGCTTAAAACTCAGAGATCTGCCGCCTGCCTGCTTTCCAAGTATTAGGGTAAAAGGTGTGCATCACCACCGCCCAGCCAATAAATACATCTTTAAAAAAAAGACCCTGTCCCAAAGAAAAACACGAGTCCAGATGGGAGGGCCAAGAGGGGAGGGCCTGGGGACAAGGGCTCAAGGGGCCACTTGAGCTTCTGGTGTATGTACTGAGAGGGGACCAAGTCTTATGGCTGTGGTGGTTTTTAAGAATGTTTCTCACTCGTTCTGGCTGGAGAGATGGCTCTGCGGTTAAGAGCACTGACTGCTCTTCCAGAGGTCCTGGGTTCAATTCCCAGCAACCACATGGTGGCTCACAACCATCAGTAGTGAGATCTGATGCCCTCTTCTGGAGTGTCTAAAGACAGCTACAGTGTGCTCATATACCTAAAATAATAAATCTTAAAAAAAAAGAAAAAGGAAGCCGGGCGTCGTGGCGCATGCCTGTAATCCCAGCACTTGGGAGGCAGAGGCAGGTGGCTTTCTGAGTTCGAGGCCAGCCTGGTCTACAGAGTTAGTTCCAGGACAGCCAGGACTACACAGAGAAACCCTGTCTCAAAAAAAAAAAAAAAAAAAAAAAAAAAAAAAAAAAAGAAAAAGAAAAAGAAAAAGGAAAAAAAAAGAATGTTCTCACTCCAAATTTGTCCTTTGTGTCAGGGTACAGATGTAAGATTTCTTTCCTAGCTGGTATGGTGGCTTGTGCGTGTAATTCCAGTACTCAGGAAGCTGAGGCAGAGCAGTTACTGTGAGTTTAGGGCAAACCTGGACTGCATGTAGCTTAAGCTATGAAGTAAGGCCTTGTCTCAAAAAACAAGCAAGCAAACAAACAAACCAGCGCAGGCCGTAGCTACTTTAAAAGTGGCCGTTCACTCTGGGCCGTAGCTACTACATCTGAGTCTGTGAGGTTACACTGCAGCCACACAAGGCCAAGGCCAGGCTGTGCAGTCGGTGAGCGAGGTGCGCAGTAAGGAGGGCACATACTGTCCCCGCAGGGCTGCTCACAGGGAAGAGAGCCGGCTGCATCCGCGACTTAAGCAACACGAGGGCCCGGCTCCTTCCTCTCACTGTTTTCCTCATTTCTTCTGCTCTCTCTGTTACATCCCAGTGTCCCCCTTCCTCTCCTCCCATCCCCCACCTCCCCCACCTCCATTCCCCTTCAGAAAAGAGCAGGCCTCCCAGGGACACCAACCAAATACGGGGCACAGACCCTCAGATCAAGGTTGGACGAGACAAGGCAGTATGAGGAAAAGAGTCAGAGATGGCCGGCCTCTGATCCCAGTGTTAGAAGCCCCACAAGAACACCAAGCTACACAACCCTAGCATGTATGCAGAGGACCTCGGGAAGACCCATGCAGGCTCCCTGACTGCCGCTTCAGTCTCCGTGAGCCTCTGTGAGCACTGGGTAGTTGATTCTGTGGGCCATGTCCTCCTGATGTCCTTGACCCCGCTGACTGCTACAGCCTTCCTGCCCTTCCTCTGAGGGACTCCATGAGCTCTGCCTGACTGTGGGTCTCTGCGCCTGCTCCCGTCAGTTGCTGGGCGAGGCTCCGGTGAGGATAGTGCTCGGCCGCGGTCCACACGCAGAGCTCATTGCCTTTTTTCCCAGTCTTGTTTGATTCCATCCCAGGTCTCTGAACATCCGGCCTCTGGTTCCTGGCCCTCCAGGCAGTGTCAGGCGTGGGCGCCCACTCAGGGCGTGGGTCTCAAGCTGGAGCAGTCATTGGTTGGTTGGCCACTCCCACAGTTCTGCACCACCCCTTCCCTAGCACATCTTGTAGGCAGGACAAACTAGGTAGATTTGTGGCCGGGTTGGTGTCCCAGTCCCTCCAC
This sequence comes from Apodemus agrarius, assembly GCA_964023405.1. Taxonomy (NCBI): domain Eukaryota; kingdom Metazoa; phylum Chordata; class Mammalia; order Rodentia; family Muridae; genus Apodemus; species Apodemus agrarius. The sequence goes on along the minus strand of OZ030014.1, from coordinate 33,791,263 downwards.
GTTCCAGGTATAGAAGGTGCCTCAGTCTCAGTGTTTCCCAGCACGAGGAGTCTTAGCCGGGGTCACCTCAGAGATTCTAGAGAGTCTCCATTGCACGAGGTTTCTAGGTCACCTGGAAATGATCCTCAAGTCCAGTCTTCTCTCTCAGTACTCGTTCTTTTAAAGATTTTATTATTTCACATGTGTATGTGTGTCATTTTGCCTGCACATGTGTCTGCATGCGCGCAGTGCTCACTGAGGTCAGAAGAGGGCACTGGCTTCTAGCTCTGGGCTTACAGGCCTTGTAACTTGAGAGCTGCCATGTTGGTGCTGGGAACTGAGTGTGTATCCTCCGGAAGAGCAGCCAGTGCTTCTATGGCTGGGCCACGTTCCTAGCATCTCCTCCTCTTTCTTCCAGGGTACTGACCCCATCAGTCAGACCAAGGTGGCGGAGCTGCTTGGGGAAGGGGATGGTAGGAAGACCATCCAGGAGGGCCCCGGAGACAGTGTGAAGTTCGAGGGAGGCGAAGATGCCTCAGTGGCTGTGGAGTGGTCAGGGGTAAGTCTGCTCACTGCCACTGTCCTGTCCTGTCCTGCTGGGCACTGAGAAAGTCTGAGGCTCTCTTTCTCCGAGTTTGCCCAGGGTATTAGTCATGTAGTCTCTACCAGTTAGCATCTGTTCAGGCCTGTCCCTGGGAATCTGCTCTTGACAAGGCCATTATTTTCCATCACTGGGCTTCAGAGATGGGGACATGTGCAGAATAAATGGCAGGAATAGACTTAGAAGCTGGGTGACATGGGCCCTTGAGCTCCCAATGCCTGTCTCTTCCCGACAGGATGGTAGTGGCACCCTCCAGAGGAGCGGCTCTCTGGGCAAGATCCGGGATGTGCTTCGTAGGAGCAGTGAGCTCCTGGTGAGGAAGCTCCAAGGGTCGGAGCCTCGGCCTTCCAGGTACACGACAAGGTTGAGACATGAGTCCTGGCCTGCAGCTCCTCTTGGTACTGGAGAGATGGCCACACAGAGGAACAGAGGGCTGGCCTGACTTCTCTCCTTCTCCCTTGTAGCAGCAACATGAAGCGGGCAGCCTCGCTGAACTACCTGAACCAACCCAACGCAGCCCCTCTCCAGGTGAGAGTGCTGAGGGGCACCCTGGTGCCGAGGGAGGGAGGAAGGACTCCCCAAGGCAGCCCCAGGGGCAGCTGGGAAGGTGGCCTGGGGGACCAGAGCTCTTCAGGAGTCAGGCTGACAGCATGGTATCAGAGGTGCTCGGCCCTAAGAGACAGTGGCAGTGGTGGGCACTAATCCCAGAGCTGGGGAAGCAGAGGCAGGTGGATCTCTGCGTTTAAAGCCAGCCTGGTGTACAGAGTTCCAGCAGGGCCAGGGCGATGCAGAGAAACCCTGTCTTGAAAGAGGGGAGAGAGAGAGAAAGACAGACAGAGTTTCTAGCCAGACAGTTCAGTCAGAATTAATCAGGAGAGCAGTGGCCACTGGTGCTCGCTAAGCTGGTAATTATTCCGGGATGACGTAGAGCTGCTGGCCGGGTCATATAGTCGTACTCCTTCCCTTGAGGTCCCAGGGAGGAAATGAGAACAGCAAGTATGAAGTCTCCCTAGAGAGCAGCCATGCTGTTCCAATGCAGTGACTGCTCAGATCAGTCCATTCAGGACAGGCCCGCATTCCTGGGTTCTTCCCATGGCTCCTCCAGCAGCCTGTGCCTAAGCACCGCCCTAGAGCTTAGGTTGAGGCTAGAGAGTCCCATCTTTGGTCCAAGAGAGTGCCGTGTCTGTGGGACAGGCAGACTCCAGGAGTTGGCAGTGATGTGTGGCTGGTGGTCTCTCTCAGGTCTCCCGGGGCCTCAGTGCCAGCACCGTGGACCTTTCTTCACGCAGCTGACATTCAGCTCCCTCTTCCGGTCTGCCGGGCCCCCACAGCCCTCACAGCATTCCCCAGCTCCACAGGATGGTGAAGAAGGGGCGGTTTGTGTGGAAGATTGCTGCTTCTAGGGTCTAGGCTCCTTCCGGGACCCCCCTTCAGAAGGGCCCTCAGGATAATGTGCTCTCTGCTTTGGAGTCCTCTAGAGTAGCTGACTGAGGCTCCCAAGGTGGGGAAAGGTGGGTCTGCACCTCAGGGATGCGCCTGCTGCTGCCTTTTCTGTCCGTTTGGGGCTGGCCAGCTGAGCTGCCTTGCCCTGGCTCCTTCCTCACTTCAGGTCCACGTATTTCACTGTTTCTTTAATAAATGAACCAGGTAACATTTTGTGTTTTGAGTCTTGATTGAAGACTGTTAGGCCCTTCCCAGAAGGAGAGGGCAGTGGTGGGTGTGCGGGACTGCTGAATTCTGGCTTTCTGTTCCCTCCGTGTTTGTACCCTCTTCAGCAGGGCCTGGAGGACGGCATCTGGGGGGGGGGGAAGGAGGCGCACAAGAAGGTGCTGTGGACTGGGCTGTCAGGGACATGTGGTGGCCATGTGGCAGGACCCTGGAGTCCTGGCGCCACTTCTGCCTGTGAGGCCCTCTGTGGCTTCCTTCCCTCCTCCCAGCTGCTTGGGGGAAGGGAGGTCTAAGCAGGCCTGGGGGGCCCTCCGGAGCCAGAAGGGGGACAAGGCGCTATCCATCCTCTCTTGCATATCCTGGAGGCCTGTCAGCAGCTGGGGCCCATCTTCTAAAGCTTGACTTCTTTTGACCCGCCTCCCACACCCCTTGCTGCTTTCACAACAAAGAAAGAATGTGGGGGTGGTGGCGCTGGGGGTGGAGGGGGCCTGGAACTAGGACTGTGCCGGGCCTCCCCACAGCTGGAGCTTTGGCCATGCCCTGACACAGCCCAGACTGCTTGGAGATGGACTTGGGGTGAATGTCTGTTTAATAGCTTTCGCTGGCGTTCAGAGCCCAGGGTTTCTACCTTCGGTTCAGATTTGTCCGGTGTCAAAGCTGACTCCAGTCACGCACGCCCTTCCCCCTCCCCACTACATCTGTTCCACAGGGCACCACAGCTGTGCCCTCCTTGTCTTCTTCTGAGACACCCTGCCGGTCTGTCTCTTGCAGCACTTTGGGTTGCTTAACTCCATCAACCCAGAGAATACTGGGCAAACTCTTGCTGCAGACCTCCAGGTAGGTTCAGAGAGGCCATCCATCCTGAGGGGCCCACGGAGTCCTGAGAGTCACTTTGGTTCTCTTGGGTTCCAGGTCTGCGGCACTCCCCTGAGACTGCCACTGGCACACCCCCTACCCCACCCCATCCCTCTCCAGATCCTTCCCTCTTCTGCCAGCTCCTCCCCTCGACGGCAGGGAAGGGGGCGTCAGGGGGCGGGGCGCCGTGCAGGCGGAGGGGAGGGGGCGTCGGGGGCGTGGCTTGGCGCCGGTGGCGGCGGCGGCGCGCTCGAGGGCTTGGATGTACGGGGCGCGCGCGGCTCCAGCTCCGGACGCCTCGGGCTCGGGCTGTAGCTGCTGAGGCGGCCACCGCGCTCCGGTCCGCGCGCCCGCTCGCCGTGGTCGTCTGCAGCCCGCCACGATGGGAGCTCGCCCGCTGCCCCTGCTCAGAGCCCTGCTTCTGCCACTGCTGGCCGGTGAGTCCCCCGAGAATCGGGAGGATCCGAGCTGAGCTTTGAGAAGCGCGGGAGTCCCGGGGTCTGGAAGGGCCCTGGAGAGGTGGGCTGGGCGGTTGGGGAGGTGGAGAGGCTCGCTGGGGGGCTCGAGGACCCGGGGTTGGCGACGCCCCCTACGCGGTGGCGACACGGTGCACTGGGGCGCGGGGACGCGTTTGCTGCGAGTTCACCCCGCCTGATCCGAGAGTTTGCTCGAGCGTTGCCCGGAGTCGCTGGCTCCCGAGCTCTGCTGAGAGCTCCCTTTTGGAAGAGCAGCGCCCTCCCATCCCGTGAGAGGGTGCCGACACCCGGGAATGCCCCGGGCCTTGGAGCCCAGATGAGGGGGACCGGCCTGGCTCCCGATCGCGACCGAGCTGACTTGGGGCGCGCCTGGCGCGGAGCTTTGTTACCTATACCGGCCCGACGCTCCCGGGTCCCTCCCTGCAAGTTCCGGGGCAAAGCTGGAACCCCAGATGGCCCTGCGGGTGAGGGCAGGTTAGACTGAGAAGTGCCTCATCCCCTCCTCCAACTAGGCCCGAGCCTTGAGCCTACTCGGTGCCAGGGTCGTATCCCGGGGAGTGGAGGGTCCCAGGCTGTAGTGGTGACTAACGAGTGAAGGCCGCTGCCAAAATCGGGCATGGCCGGCTTCCCAAGGTGCGGACGGGCTTTGCTCTGCTGTTTCCTGGATTTCCATCCTGTCCGTGTTCTCGGAGGAAAGGATTATCTCTTTTTCTAAGGGCAGAAAGGGGGGACAAAAAAGAGCTCAACTCTGGCTTGTCATGGAGGGCCTCTACTTTGGTGAGGGTGTGCCCCCCCCATCTCCAGGGCAAACAAGGGGCACCCTGTCCTGCAGACTTATTTCCTGACTGATCACACCTGAGAGTCAGTCACAACTAAGGTGTTGTAAGTGACTTAACCGGAAATCACCAAGTTACCAATCTGCTGGTCCCTGATCAGCAAGAACCAATGACTCCTCCTTACCTCCCAAGACAAAACTCCCAGTGGTGGTCTGCAGAAACAGCTCTATTTTTGGGGAGACATTCTGCTCAGGGGACTGTCTTAGATCTTAACCTAAAAAGAACTTACTTAACCTAAAGAATTCTAGCTGGAGGTCAGGGGTAGAGAATTGTCCGCTGTCATCTTCCTGACCAGTTGTTAGGGTTTAGGGGCCAGAGAATGAAAGTCTCTCCCAGGTCCAGTTATTAAAAAGAAAGAAAGAAGGAAAGAAAGAAAGAGAGAGAGAGAGAGAGAGAGAGAGAGAAAGAAAGAAAGAAAGAAAGAAAGAAAGAAAGAAAGAGGTAGGCATAGCCCAAAAGAACCAGTCCTGGGAATTCCTGAGCTGGTGTTTCTGGACTTGCTCATGTTCCTTATGTGTGGGGTAGTGATTGCTCATGGCAAAGTCCCACATCTGCTCCCAGAGGAAGTATGTAAGTTTTTTTTTTTTTTTTTTTTTTTTTTTTACAGTCGGGATGAGGGCCCAACCATATGGGCAAGCAGCCGCAGCTCGCAGGCCTCCTGGGCCGGCTGGTGGGTTTTGGTGTGTGTAGCTGTATTTGCTGCTGTGGTTTAGCTTTCTGAAGTCAAAGGCAAGTTCTGGTGGAGACGGTCCTTGCTCAACACCACTAAATTGCCGATTTCTTCTATGAGGGTTCTGATGCTCAGTATGTGAACTCTCGTGGTGGGTGTCCTGGGGAGGGTGCCTGTGACCCGGGAGTTGGATAGGAAGCAGTTGGGGGGGGGAGTATCTCTACAAAGAAACGTTTTAATGAGAGCCTTAAGTCAGTTCCACCAAATGTGCCCCTTGGTGTGAAACCTATCCGTGTGCTGTAAACAATTTCAGCGGAGGCGCCTGCTCTTCTGGAGAGATCCAGGGACTACCCATCCCAGATGCATGTCTTCAGGGGACAAGGAGGTTTTAATAGATCGAAGCACATTTCCCCATCCTGTTTAACTGTGTCATTAAAGGACGCTGTAGGGAGACCTCACTGTTGAAGAGGCTGGGGCTAGCGACCTAGCCTGCCCAGGCTAGGATTCAACCATTTTTGAAGTTTGGGTAATTATGCTGTAAATTCCCAAGTTACTTTCCAACCCTTGAGATCCCTGGTGTGATAAATATGGTGGAGGAGGAAGAGAAGGCTTAAAGTTAGGAACCCAGACCCCTGCCCCTACCCACCCCCCACCTTTCAGACAGGGTCTTATTACATGCGCCAGGCTGGCCCTAGGCTCATTGTGCCGCCCCTTGGCCTAGAACTCATGATTCTTCTGCCTCAGCCTCCAGAGAACTGGCATTAGAGGATAGTAGGACCACACCTGGCCAAAACCTGGGACTTTTGTTCTTGTCCTTCGATTATTTTTTTACATTTATCTGTGTGTGTGCTCCAGTTCGAGTGTTCGAATACGTGCGTGTGCCACGGTGCACTTGTGGAGGCCAGAAACCGACTGACTGGGATTCGTTCTCTCCTTTCACTGTGTTGCTCCTAGGGATGTCAATCAGGTTGTCATGCTTGGTGGCTGGTGCCTTTACCTGCTGAGCCATCTGAGAACCAGCTCTCTGGTAATGTGTGGTTTCCTCCTGCTCCTGTTTCCCGTCCTGCAGAGACTGAATCCTCGCTTTCTGGATACACTGTAGTGAGGGTTGGGTTCCCCAACACCCTGCAGCCTGTAATTTAGGCCTGGTACTTGCTTTTATCAGTGGTGGCTTTAACAGGGGGAGAGCACCTTCACAGAGGGTGTGATCAAAGCAGCGGGGATTGACAGCACAGGCTATGGACCTGTGATCTAGGCAAACTTATTTCTATCCTTCCTTCCTTCCTTCCTTCCTTCCTTCCTTCCTCCCTCCCTCCCTCCCTCCCTATCTATCTATCTATCTATCTATCTATCATCCATCTATTTTATCTATCTATCTATCTATCATCTATCTATTCTATCTATCTATTAATCATCTACCTACCTACCTACCTACCTACCTACCTATCTGAGGCATCCATCTATTCTATCTATCTATCTATCTATCTATCTATCTATCTATCATCTATCTATTCTATTCTGTCTATCTATCTATCTATCTATCTATCTATCTATCTACCTACCTACCTACCTATCTGAGGCAGGGTTTCTCTGTAGCTCTGGGTGTCCTGGAACTTGCTCTGTGGACCAGGCTAGTCACAACTCAGAGATCCACCCGCCTCTGCCTCCCAAGTGCTGAGATTAAAAGTGTGTGCCACCACTGCTTAGCCCAGTACGTCTTTCCAGCTTTATAATAATTTTCAACAATAAATACATCTCACCGGCTAGAAAACTCGGTTTTAGCTAGCTGGTCTGTTTGCTGTCTCCTAAAACATACACGTGTTTCTCTATTCTGGGCCATTCTGTTCCCTGGTGTGTGACTGGCCTCTGCCCATCTTCTCTTCTGCATGGGCCCAACTCCAAGTCTTCCTGGAACAACCAGCCAGAGAATCAATTTTTTTTTTCCGAGAGAGGGTTTCTCTGTATAGCCCTGGCTGTCCTGGAACTCACTCTGTAGACCAGGCTGGTCTCGAACTCAGAAATTCACCTACCTCTGCCTCCCAAGTGCTGGGATTAAAGGCATGCACCACCACTGCCCGGCCCTATCTATCTATCTGTCTGTCTGTCCGTCCATCCGTCCGTCCGTCCGTCTATCTATCTGCCTGAGAATCCATCCATCCATCCATCATCCATCCATCCATCCATCTGTGTTCTATCCTTGACCTTGCTATGTAGTTAAGGATGGCCTTGACCTTCTGATCATCCTGCCTGTACTTCCCTGGTGCCACGATTACAGGTGTGCCAGTTTTATGCAGTCTGGGGTTCAAATCCAAGGCTCCCAGCATATTCGGCAAGCCGTCTGACCAAGCTACCATGGACTCTCTCATTCTCAATCTACCTTCCGTATTTTTGTCCCAGTTGGATTTCCTCTGTGGAATTCCTTTAGCCCGGAACCTTATATAGAGTGGGTCCTTACGCAGGACAGTTAGGAAAGGGAAGGAAACGGTAATGAGGTAGCAGTTAAGCCTCTCCTTTTCATCCCAGGCATTGCGTGATGTGGTGAGATAGGCGCGGGGTGGGGTGTCTGTGTGTCCAGCCTCTCAGGGGTTGCATTGCTTGGCATTCCTCTGGTGACCTGCACCATCATGGTGGGATCAGGGGGACAGACTCTCCCTGTCCTCTGGCTGGCTTTTCTGATTTTTGATGTGGTGTTCCTAGCCTTGAAGGGTTCTGGGCATGGACAGCCGCCTCAGGCTGCGGGAGCTGTCTTGCCCCAAGAGGGGATGGATGAAGAGCTAATGCAGAGAGTGGGTGTGGACCCAGACATCCTGTAACTTTACCGCCCTGAGCCCTATCCATACGAGGAACACTATCATCCCTGAGCGAATAAGTCAGAATCACAAACTGGTCTTTTTGGAGTCCGGATTGACTTCAAAGTCATGATCCTCCTTTCCAAACCTCTCAGGTGCCGGGAGGGAGTCCAAGCCCGGGAGAGCTTGCTCTGCTGTGGTGAGCTCCCAGATCTATCAGGTCCTGGGGAGACATTCTGCTTACACAATAGAAACTTCAGAACAGCCCTTGCTGTTGTGACTGTGTCAGCGGGCTGAGACTTTGTGTCTTAGTATTTAGATGTGCACTAAGCGACTTTGTTCCTGTGACTATCTCTTGGAATGATTCATGCATTTATTACTTTACTATTTATTTAGTGTGTGTGTGGATGAGTTTGTGGAGGTCAGAGGGTAGTTTTCGGGTGTTGGTTCTCTTCCGTGTGTCCCCAGGGTCACAGGCCTCAGGTCATCTGGAACGGTGGTGGGTGTCTTTACCCACTGGGCCATCTTCGATGCCCCTGATATGTAAATTTAAAGGTTATGGTATTTTGGGTTTGATTTGAATTTGATTTTGTTAAGAAACTTGCCTGCTGATGTATGCAAACTCTGGGAGGTGTGTGACATTACATAATGTGAGTTATAGCACTTTTTAGAGTCATTGCTTTTCCTGAAGGAATTGAAATTTTTTTTTTTTTTTTAATCAAGAGAAGCTGTCGAAGGGCATCCTTTCAGGCCCACTCGGTCCACAGAGGAAGGCTGCGCTCCTCCAGCGTCCGCGGCCGCTGTGTTGCTTGGCTTTCATATCGGGACTTGGGGGGTTGCACGAGTGTGTATCCGAGCCAGCACAGCTTCCGTGAGCCTTGTCTGGGATGGAGCCTGGCTGGTTAGAGCCAAGAGCAGTTTAGGGCCGGGGACTCGGGCTTTGGTGTTTTCCTGATGGGAGAAAGGGGGTTAAGCCGGGTTGGGTGTCCTTGGCCTGTGTCCCTCAATTGCCTCTGCTTTCCCTAGCCTCAGTAGCCGCCCCTCCGCCCCTTCGCCGCTGTGCCCAGGCACACTGCCTCCGGCTGGAGCCATGTGGCTGCCTCCTAGGCTGGGCTGCGGTTGCCGGTTCAGGCCCTCACTTGTCCTGGAGGTGCTGCCCACCCTGCCCCTGCGTTCTTCTCTGGCACCCAACTGCTTAGCAGGGAAGCCCTACCATTCTGGCCTGCTGGGTTAGCCTTCCGCCCTGGGGTTCTCTAAGTTCACTGCCAAGTGCGCCGTCGCCCCTGCCGAGCCCCCTGGCGCTTCCGTGGAGCTGGAGCTGGAGCTGGCGCTGCCGCCGCCGCCACAGCTAATCAGTGGTTTGAGGAAGCCTCTGAACATGTCACTTTTTCCAGTCTCTCTTCTTCCCTGTGCTGAGGCCACTTCCCTCCCAGGAATGCCATACAAACAGCACCGGGGCGGGAAGGGCCCTCCACCGGGCAGGCGGCACGCTGGCCCCTTCCCTTTGGTTGGCCACACTCCTGTCTCTCTGCCTGCCTTAACAGAGGCATGCCTCGGGCGGGCAGAGCGCACAGGGGGGTGTCCTGCAGAGAGAGCCGTTGTTCTTCCTCTTGCACACTTAGGCCAGGAGTTAGCAGACTGTTTGTGACCTTGCTCATAGGTGTGCAAGGGACTGCTGAGAACTGGGTCCCAAATTGTGAGGAAGACAGAGGCGGGACAGCTCTCAAGAACATCCGGGAGGAGAGTGAAACAAGTAAGGAGGAAGCAGGTAACTCAAGGCCGTTCATTTAAATTTGTGTTTCCTGGGCCTTAGTTCAGACCTGTCAATCAGAATCATGGGGGAGGGACAGGAAAGGCTCCCTCCCGCCCCCTTTATTAAGTTATATTGTAATTTTTGAATAGCCTATCCAGATTCCAAAGGGAAATTGCATTTATAAAGAGCTTGTTAGAAAACTCTTTATATTGAGTAGCAGGAAGGGCTCTTTTGTGTGCTTTCTTTTACTTCTGAGACAGGGTATTGCTAATAGGCCACGCAAGAGCTTGCCGAGTAGCTCAGGCTGGCCTCAAACAGCTTTCCTGCCTCAGGCTCCCGAATGTTGCGATTACAGGCATGTGCCATGACGCCTGGCTGGGAAGGAGGATTTGCCAGTGTGAAATGGAGGTGTAGTGGCAAGGGAGAGGGTGCCTGTCAGTGTTGAGGGGCCTGGGGAGAGCCCGTTCACAGTGTCCGAGTGTCTTCTAAGAGCGGAGGTATCTTAGGACCGGCGCTGGGAAGGAGACAGGATGGAGAGACGTCTGTCTCATGGAGGATAAAGAAAGATGTCATTTGGTTAAGTACTCTCCAGAATAGGAGAACATTCCAGAAAGTATGGGACAGTAAGACCAAGACGGAGCAGGAGCAGATGGAGTGGGAGGGCCTTGGAGAGGAGAGAGGAGAGAGGGAGGAGAGGAGGAAGCAGTCCCCGACTTAGACTGACTCTCAGTAGGCTCTGAAAACTTGGCTGGTTCTTTGCCACTCTTCCCCGGTGTCCATGGCATCCACGTGTGGTAAAGTGCGGGCACCATTGCCTCCACCATTGCCACGGACACAGTGGCCATGAGCTGGTTCCATTAACTGCTCTGAGCCACAGGTTCTTGTCTGTTTGATGATGAGAGTTCCTCAGTCCCTGTTAATCCACCCATCCGTGTGTGTGTGTGTGTGTGTGTGTGTGTGTGTGTGTGTGTGTGTGTGAGAGAGAGAGAGAGAGAGAGAGAGAGAGAGAGAGACCGACCATTGGGTGTCAACCTTTCCTGACTATAGGGAGGGGCTAGTTTCCTTGTTTGTTTGAGGTGGCGGGATGGACCTCGGGTGGGTGTTAGGCAGCTGCTTAGAGGGGTCTCCACTGGACTGCACGTCAGCCCCAAAGCACGGATTTTACTAAACAGGTTTTAACATTGCAATTGCAGTTTAGAAAATGTGGTACAGCCACTAAGCATTTCCTGGTGGGAAACTCTTCTGACCCCTCCAGCCTAGAAGGGGTCTCACCGAGAAGATCTGTTACTGGAGGCTTTCTCCAGTCAGTGGCTCCGTGTAACAAGTGGGAACCTCTGTCACCACCACAAGGAGGTGGGAGGCGCTTTGTGGCCAGGGATGAAGGCCCTCAAGTAGGAGTGAGACTAGTTTGCATGGCCTCTCCTTCAGGGCACATACTGGCTCTCTTGTGTCCCCTTCTTGGGGGTGGGGGTGGAGGTGAAGCAGGAGGATGCTTGTCTGCTTTGGGGACTGTCGAGGTGTCCCAGCAGCCAGCTTCAATAGTGCCTCTGTGTACATTAGCGGTGGGGATCTGTGGCCCGGAGCAGTAGCTCAGTGGAAGGGCACTCGCCTGTCATACATAGGGCCCTGGGTTTGATTCCTAGCACTACAAAGGAAGGAAGGAAGGAAGGAAGGAAGGAAGGAAGGAAGGAAGGAAGGGAGGGAGGGAGGAAGGAAGGAAGGAAGGAAGAAAGGAAGGAAGGAAGGAAGGAAGGAAGATGATAGATGGTTGATAGATAGATAGATAGACAGACAGACAGATGATAGATAGATGATAGATAAACAGACAGATAGATAGATAGATATAGATCGGGGACTGGAGAGAGTGTCATTGGTTTTAGAGCACTGTATGTCCTCACAAAGGACCTGGATTCAATTCCCAGCAACCACAAACTGTCTGGCAGCTCAAAACTGTCTGTAAACTAGAGAGATATGACACCCTTACAGACATAACGTGTAGGCAGGAGACCAACACACATAAAATAATAAGTCTTTTTTTAAAATAAAAGAAATCGGGGATCCTTCCCTCCAAGTGACCGTAACATTGTAGGAGAGATCTCTGGACTCCGGCTGTGCCCAGTCTTTGCTGTGAACTCTGCCCGGGGGATCCTGAGTGGTGTACACTCCAGAGTTACTCATGGCGGTCCAGTTGGAGCGAGTTTGGAACCAGCAGCCCCTGGTCTCCCATCTGATGAACAAGTTGGTTTTAGTGACCCTGTGCAGGCGCCCTCTTCATGACAGTTGGCCTGACGCATTCGGTGGTGAAGTGGGGTACCAGCCACCCAGCTGGTACTATACCATGCCACGTCTGTCTGGAGCTGCTGAGGTCTTGAATTACTGGCTCCTCTCCTCCCAGAAGATCGTGCTGCCTGGCAGATGCAGGCTTCTAACTTCCTGTGATAACGGCTCAGAAGGTTGGCTGAGTCTGGAGAAGCAGCAGCAGCTCGGAGATTACCTCACATTCCTTTCTTTGGCTTCCGGCTTCCCTTGCTCTCCCTGGGGACAGGCAGTGAACTTCCTGAAGCAGAGGCACCCCTGAGAAGGCCTGCGCCTCAGTCTTAAACCCTTGGGCTTTAAAGGTTCCAGGTCAGGGGATCCCGGAAGTACCCATGCCTCCTGAGCCGGGGAGACAGGAGTTTGAGGAGATTTTTGACCAGAGGGAGTTGCTATTTGTTTGATGTATGCACACTCAATGAGCACACGCCCGTGCGTGCCGCGGTGTGAGGGACAGGGCGACTGGCAGGGCTCCATTCTCCCCTTCTGTGATGTTGGTCCCAGGGATGGGATCCAGGTTGTCACCGCCAGGCTCTTTACCAGCTGAGCCATCTCACCTGCCCCGCTGTTGTTTTGAGACAGAGTCGCATGTCGCCCAGGCTCTTGGCTTGAGCTCACTATGTCGCTGAGGGTGACCTTAAACTTTTGACCCTCCTGCCCCCACCTCCCCAGTGCTGGCATTACTTGTTACTGTGACCATGTGGGGAGAAAAATTCAAAGCCTTTCTTTGACTAAGAAAAGGCCCAGGTTTAGACCTGGTTGGTCCCTTCTTTATCCAAAACAGGTCTTGAAGCCAGGAAAGGGCCTTGGCTGTAATAGCCCCCAAAGGCACCCTGTTTTACAGAACTTGTTCCCCCTTACTGACTCTGGGTCCACAAGGCTCAGTGGTAGGTCGGTCGGTCGGGACGAGGGGCTTTTGGAGGGGTCAGTGAGTGTGCACTTGACAGGGAAACCGAGGCACACGAGAATGATCTGCTCAGCCCCGGAAAGCTGGTGACAGAGCCTGGACCAGATCTGTGGCCTCTGCGGAGGTCTCCACTTCAGTCCCTGGGTACGGTCATTGTCACGGGGGATGTCTGGGCAGAGGACTTTGCAGGCAATGTAAGAAGACTCTGCTGCCGTCAGAGAGTGGACTAAACTTTGCTTTTTCTGGACAAATAGAGGATGGAAAGATCCCTCCCTGGAGAGATCTTTGGGGATTGTCACCTCTCCTCTGTTTTGTGTATTAAATGGTGAGGTTAAGATTTTAGGTGACCCATTCAGAGGTCTGTGTAGGTCTTAAATGTGTTTTTTTTTTTTTAATTGGATATTTTCTTTATTTACATTTCACATGTTTTCCCCTTCCTAGGTCTCCCCTTCGGAAACTTCCCATTCCGGTCTTAAATGTTTTAAGCGCTTCCAGCCAGACTCACTATGTAGAGTCAGGATCTAGAGCCCTGGCCCGCAGACCCACAGTTCGGCTTTGCTCTTGAACCCTTTCCTCTGCCGATTGCTTTTGGAAGATCAGGGTTGCAGGTCTTGGCGCGTAGGGTGCTGCCACCATTCCAGACCATGACTACTTGTTAGGATCGCACCTTGAGCTAGGCTGGGCTAGCCCCCACTCGTTCGGTGATTACAGTGCTCTGGGCGTGAGGCCTTCCTGTGAGTGGAGGTTGGACTCCGTTCTGGGAGATGCAGGCTGTGGGCCGAGAAGCCCCCTCCTCAGCCGAGCCGTTGCCTTCTTGAGGACTCTGCTTAGATTTGCCTCTGGTGTCTGAGATTCTTCTGTTCTGCCACGAAGCGAATATTCTGTGTCGTAGAGCGGCGACCCTGGGGGTCCCAGCACTTACTCATCTCTGTCATCTCTTAGGAAGACAAAGCCAAGCTGTCTCCCAGCCCAGGGAGGACAGGGAAGGTTCCTTCAGACCAAGGGTCCTTAGGGGAGATGGTAGGCTAGGGTGACATTTGAGAGTCACACTGTGTTCCCTGCCACCTGGAAACAAAGCCCATTGGGAACAAAGAACACCTTGTCTTGTGGTTTTAGGGGGCGGAACAAGAAAGGGAGCGCTGGGGGCCTTGTTCCAGCCGGAAGGAGCCCTTCATTTTCCCAGTTTGGTTAATTTAAGAGATTAAACCGATCGTTAAACACATCGATTTAAAGAAAATGCTTGCTGTGGAAAACAGTGTCGGGAGGAAGGCCGTGATGTGAATCCCGCCACCACCCCGGGAGTCACGGAGGGCCCCACAGGGGGCCCGAGGAACCGGCTCTCCCCCACTTTTTCCAAACAAGAGGCTTTGATTTAGTAAGCACTCAGTCCGCCTTTGACAGTGACCTGGTATGCCTGGTGTTTCCTTGTTTTGTTTTGCTTCTGGTGTCGGAGGATCGGCCCCTCTGTGGCTGTGGGAGAGGCTGAGGTGCCGCGGCCTGGCTTCCCTCAGCCTCCCCTGCCTGCCTTCTCTAACCTTCTTTGTCTCCAGGGCCCTTTGAAGATGGGCTGCTCCTGCCTCCAGTCGGCAATCTGAGGCGAGTCTCTACTTGGGCCTTCCCACGAGATTTCCCTTTTCCAGGCTCTGCTGTGGGTGACCCAAGGGGCAGGAGAGCGTGGGCCCGGTCGGCCCGGGCAAGGGTGTCGCCCCTCTCTGCCATTCCCACTCTGCCCGGATCAAAGGAGCCTCCTCAGGGAGCAGGGAAGTACCTCACCCGATAGCCCCCACCCGTGTGTAAACAGCCGGGGCCTCTCGAAGCTTTTGAAGCGAGGTGCTTCAGGCCCCGAGGAATGCAGAACATTGCATTTTAGGGCTGGACTTAGGTTTCCACTGCTGTCGGTATTTGCAAATTTGAAACAAATGCCCTCATTTAGCAGCAGGCAGGCCGTGCCGTAAACGGGGCTGTTTCGGGCTGTTTATGGCCGTCACAGGTATTTGTGGAGAGAGGGACCCCAGCAGGTCTGGCGGGGAGATAGAAGGTTTATGGTTAGGTGGGTTGGCCAGCGATCCCGGGCCAGGTCTCTGGTGGTGGGGTGTCTTTAGGTGGGCTTGCCATAAAAAGGGCTCCTGCCCCTCCAGGAAGTGTCTGTCTGGCAGACAAAGGGGGTTGGAAGGGTGTTTATCCCCAGGGACTGACTCTCAGGGCCCCGGTCCCTCTCCCTGAGCTGCTGGAGTATCAGGTTTCCAACGAACCCCTTCCTCCTCTCACTTGGGACTTGAAAGGATCGTTAAATGTGCTTTATATATAGTAAGTTGGCTGAGAAGTCCCCCCTCGTTTCCAGCCCGCTCTGCTCTGCTCTGCCGGGAGGCGCTAGCCAAACCTGTTTCCCTTTTGTTGTTGCTGGAAGTGGCATCCGCTCGAAGGTGCAACTGGGAAAAGACCTCGTTGTTGTTGGTGTTGGTGTTTTTTTTTTTTTTTTTTTCCTTATGGGCCAAACTAGTGCTCTTGGCCTTTGATGGGCAGCCCGACCGGGAGGGTCTGTGGGAGTGCCCGCCCACCCTCTAGCGCCAAGGAAATTTCACAAATCTGTTTAGGAGCTGAGCCTTGGCTCCGTGATTCCTTTTAATACATATATGTTCTTTTTATATATCTGTGTGGAGGGAGCAGCAGGGGGAGCTTGCGCTTGCCCCGACATGCATGCAGGTCAGACAGCAACTCTAAGGAGCCCTGTTTTCTCCTGTGCCAAGGGTTTGAGGGATTGAATTCAGGGCCTTCACGGCATCTTTGCGGGTCAAGCCTTTTGGTTGGTTGGCCTTTGCTCCATGATTTCTTTACCAATAGAGCTGACATCTTACTGTTTCCTCTTCTGTGTGATAGAGATGGCCTTCCCAGTGCCGGTAGAGTTGGGGGAGCGAGTTCGGGCTCCCCGCAGCTGTCTCTATGTGCACCTCTCACGTGACCACGAGTCTTTAAGTGAGGCTGTAACACAGTCTGTTAGGTAGCATTTGGTTCACGGCTTCCTTTGGTCCATTAAATAATGGTCCGCATTAAAAATCAATGGCACTTTTGAAAACGTAGGAAGGACTTAGTGTGTGATCTGTCGAGGGCCGTAAAAGGGTTGTCGCTGATGAGGGTGATGAATTTATGGGTCTGTTTATGTTCCCACCTTCTAGTGACTTTCAATAGAGGCTGTTTCCTCTGATCTGACAGGTAAGTATCAAGTGAGGCCAGTATCAGCTCTGTGTGTGCCGAGCTGATGGGACACTTTTGAAGCCTTGGGAAAGCGAGGGGGATGGGCTGTTTCCTAAGCCGGCAAAACTGTTCATTAAGGAAAGAATGAGCCTGTGGTTAGTCTTCTTCATGTTAAAAGCCGGGCTGTGCCTGCGGGAGATCGGAGACTCATTCCAGGAATGGATGTCTTGTGGGTGAATTAGGACAGGGCAAGACTGAGTAATTACCAGGCCGGGCTTTCAGAGAAGGGCTCAGGGGAGGTCGGGGACTAACTGCAGGAAGCTCAGGGCAGGAGGCCACAGCCTTTCCCTTGGCGACTAGTGCGGGGTTGATCCCGATGGGTGGCTGGGGCTGTTCATTCTGGTTTGTCCTGCCTAGATCTTTTGGACCGCGTCTTTCCTGCTCTAGGAGACCCAAGTAGCCCAGAAGCCCCGGAAGTCTGTATACTGGGGTGGGCAGGGGTGCAAAGCAGGGTATTTATTGTGCGAGTGAAACAAACACTGTCGCTGTGCCACCCTCAGCCCTCCTGGACACTCATGGGGGGTCTTGCACATTTTCTTGGTGACACTGGGAGTCTAACCAAGAGCTGTTTATGCTTTTCCACTGAGCTAGGCATTGCTTCTCTCTTTTCTCTCATTCTTTTTTTCTTTTTAAACTTCTTGAGATAGGCCTCGAAGTTACCTGGGTTGACCTTGAATTCACTCTTTGTCCAGGAAAGCCTTAATGTGTGATTCTCCGGCTTCAGTCTCCCGAGTACCTAGGGTCACAGACCTGTGCCACCAGGGCCTCTTTCCTATTGAAATTCCTACCTTGGCCGAGTTCTGGTTTGTGTGATGAGGGGTCGCAGGTGCTGTGGAAGGTGAGAAGCAGCGCTCCCTTTGTCAAGACCAGAGCTTGTGGGGCCGCTTCAGGAAGGCCGTGGAGGGGCTCCAGGATGGTCGTCCTGTTAGTCACAGAATCCTAATCCTGGAAAGGCACTCCTTGGTAGAAAGGGGGTAGTTAGTGGATCATCTGAAGGCAGGCATGTTGACATGTGTTCCAAGGCCCAGTAGATGGGGAGTGTTCATGTATGTTCAGGTACATGAGTGCAGAGACACTTGAATATCCTGCTTCTTCCCTTCCTCCCTCCTTTCCTTCCTCCTTTCCTCCCTCCCTCCTTCCCTCCCTTACTCCCTCCCTCCGCCTTACTCCCTTGAGACAGGTCTGTCCCTCAATCTGGCTTTTACTGCTCTTTGGTTTTGTGTTTTCCCTTTTTTATGGAGGGAGGCTGGTCAGCAAGTCCCAGTGATTCTTCTCCAGTCTCATCCAGAGCTAGGGTTACAGGGATGCCCAGCCTTAAAAAAAAAGTCCTAGTGGCTGGCATGTGGTGCACATGCTGTTAATCCTGGCAGAGGCAGGCGGATCTCTGTGAATTTGAGGCCGGCCTGGTCTACGAAGTGATTTCCAGGACAGCAAGGGCACTTACACAGAGAAACTCTGTCCTGAAAATCTAAAACAAACAGACCAGCCCGGAGGTGCTGGGGATTAGAACCCCGTCTCGCATTAGCCCTGCCCAGGGCTCTTCTCCAGCCGCTTAGGAGCGGTTTGAAGGGTCTTGGGTTGTAGATGGTGCCCTTCGATCACGGGTAGGGACAGAGGTGTGATGCTCTCGGGGCGCTTTACAGAAGGCCTGTTCCTAGATTTGGAACGCTTCTCTAGTGTGGGAAGCCGGCAAGCTGCTGGTGGCACGGGCTTGTAATCCCAGCTCCAGTGTCGGCTGAGGCAGAGGTCCGCAGATTTGAGGCCTGCTTGGACTTTAGATAAGTTCTCCGGTAACTTATAAGATGGTTTCAAAATGGAAGGCATGCTGGGACCACAGGTGAGTGCCAGCACGCACCTATGAGATTTGGGTTTAGCGTCCCACACATGAAACCAAAACCCGACCAAGGTCATCGGCACACAGTGGGCCCTCAGCTCCACGGGCATGGGTGGGCAACCCCTCTATGCACGTTCTGGTCTATTACAGTGATTGGCATGGAGGTGTAGTCCATTAGAGTGCTTCCCAGTGTGCGTGAACAAGGCCTTGGGGTCAGTCACCAGCCCTGCAGAGCCGAATCGACCAGCCAGACCAGAGCAAGAAAGCTAAAAATAAATGCCACAAGTTTTGCATAGGACCTGTGTAGTCTCCTGTGTTTTTAAAATCCTGCCTAGATTACTTCTATTATATAATGCAGTGTAGACTTTATTCTGTATTATTGCATTATTCAGAGAGTATTATCAAGGTTTGTTTGTTTGTTTGTTTGTTTAATTGAGACGGGGTCTCTATGTAGCCATGGCTGTCCTGGAATTTTTTTTTTCCAAGACAGGGTTTCTCTATGTAGCCCTGGCTGTCCTGG
The DNA here is from genome assembly GCA_964023405.1 of Apodemus agrarius. NCBI lineage: Eukaryota > Metazoa > Chordata > Mammalia > Rodentia > Muridae > Apodemus > Apodemus agrarius. The sequence goes on along the minus strand of OZ030014.1, from coordinate 33,772,810 downwards.
AACTCACTCATAGACCAGGCTGGCCTCGAACTCAGAAATCCACCTGCCTCTGCCTCCCAAGTGCTGGGATTACAGGCGTGCGCCACCACCGCCCGGCTTGTCCTGGAATTTTTATGTAAACCAGACTGGCGTGGCCTCACGGATATCTGCCTATCTCTTGTCTCCCCAGTGCTGGCATTTAAAACATGTGACACTACGCATGGCCTTTTCTGTCTCTTTCTTTCTGTCCGGCTCTCTATGTGTTAATGTCCAATAAATGCTACAGTAAAGTAGCACTAAAAAAAAAACTTCATCTGTGGCTGGAGAGGCGGCTCAGCAGTTAAGAGCATTGGTTGCTCCTGCAGAAGACCTGGGTTCTGTTCCCAGCATCCACAGGGAGTTTACAACCGTCCCAGGAGGTCTGACACCCTCTGCCGACGTCAGTGTGTGCCAGGCATGTGCATTGCTACACACATACCCACAAAAACACTCACTAGTACAAAGTAGTAAAATAAATAAATCTAATAAAATAAAATCCCTGTGAGGTAGATTGAATCAGCAGGTATAGAAACTAACATTGAAGGCCCCGTACTCTTATTCCAAAGATTTACCTAACTTTATTTTGTGTGTTTGAACCATTTGCTTGGCAGTGTGTCTGTGTACAACATGCAAGGCTGCTGGGGTGTGAGATCCCCTAGAACTGAAGTTAGAGGCAGTTGTGAGCTGTCACATAGGGGTTTGGAATTGAACCTGGGTCTTCTGGAAGAGCAGCAAATGCTCTTAACAACTGAACAATCTCTCCAGCTACCATCCATCCACTTACAAACATTTTTGTTTTTGTTTTGTTTTGGTTTTTGTTTTAAAGACAAGGCTACAGTTGTCTCAGGCTGGCCTGGGCTGGATGGAGCTCTAGGTGTAGCCAAGCATGGCCTTGAACCCCGATCTTCCTGCTTCAAGCTCCCTAATTCTGGGATTACATTTCCCGTACCACCATACCTTGTTTATACAGCGCTGGAGATGGAATCCAGAACTTCAAGCATTGCTAGGCGGGAAACCCTTTACCTACCTGAGCGCCATCTTCAGCCCTGAAGTTCTTTTTATGTCTGACCACACCAGGCTGTGGGTCCTAAGCACCTAGTGGCCTGTTCTGGGTCTAGCGGTCCTGATACCCACAGTGACTAGGAAAGGCCTGGAGAACTTGGGTGGACCCCTGTGGCTCTCCTGCCAGCTGCTGGCACCACGGGTGAAGACGGGGCAGCTGGATTCACAGTAGCTGCTCTGGGCCAGCCAATACCTCAGCCCTAGAGAGAGGTGTGTTGATCAGGCTGACGGGACAAGAAATCCCTCTGAGCCCAAGGTGGAAGTAAATTACTTCAGAGTCGCTCTTAAGACTCCTGACAAATTGCTTTTAGTTTCTGCTGCCAAAAGAGACCATTGGAAACAAGGTGTAAATTGAGTTATTTACACTGTCTGTTGCTGTTGTTTCCACGAAAGATCCGAGTGGGCTTTTCAGGATCTCTGTTGCTGGGCTCCTCCGGGTCTGGGCGTCTGCTGGGCTCTGCACGGGTGGGCATGTCTCTGGGAAGGGAAGTGCCCTTGAATACGGGTGGGGAGGTGGGGGGTGGGGGTGGGGGTGCCGACCATACAGGTCTTTGAGGTGCCTGGGACCAGCCCCTTTCTCGGATCAAAGAAATACCTTTTGTCCCCCCACCCCCACCTCTTTACACTTCCCGCTACCCTGCAGCAGGGTCATAAAGAGACTGATGTGAGGGTCTGCACCTGGTCCCCGGGAGGGTGGGAAGGTGGGAGGGCCTTTCCTGCCTTCTGTTCCCACTGTCCTGCTTGTGCGGTGGCTGCCCTGGGCACCGAGGTTCTGCAGGACCATCTGCCTGGGCTGTTAGCTGCTGCCCCACAAAGCCGGATTTCACTACAGGCTAAGTGTTTTGGTTGCTGTATCATTTGCATTCGTTAAAAGTAGCGAGGGGTGAGTGATATTTAGGGCAGCAGGACAGGTTTGTTGGAGCTGTGGATCTCCTGGAGGTTGCTGCTGTAGAGCTTGCCTCGTTAAGAATTCGGGGCCTTAGAGAGGGTGGGAGCGGTTCCTTCAAGCTTACTTAACTTCTGACTGCCTTGGGCCTAGGCCAGCTACTAAAATATGAAAAATGTTTGCCCAGCAGCCTCCAGAGTGTGTCCAGACTGCCCTGGCCAAAGAAAACATACCCTTACAATTCATTATTTAGCCTCCTCCTGTGTGATTGCTAGAAGTCCTTCCTCCCCTGGGACCTTCCTGAATTGGGGGGCATAGCATGGGGAGAAGACGGGAAGGTTCCTACACACTTTTGAGAGGGAAGCTAAGTCTACAGGGAGCACCCCTCTTTCTTGACTGCTTTTATTTCTTGACTCCAGTTTACTTTTTGGGTTCCCTGCTGGCGGACTTTGGGGTGTTATTTTGTTTTGTTTTGTTTTTTTAATGCGTATGGATGCTTTGCATGCATGCTTGTCTGTACCATGTGCCTGGTGCTCCCCAGGAGCCAGGAGAGGGCATCAGATCCCCTGGAACTGGAGTTAGAGCTGGTTATCTGCCACAGTATGGGTGCTGGGAATGGAAACACAGTTCCCAGTGCACTGCCTGCAGAGCCCACTCTCCGGTCGCACTCCCACCCCCCCAGTTGTAAATGGTCTTGCTGCCTTTGCCCTTGGGGCCTATCTTATCTCTCTGATGATTCCTGACCCTGGAATTTGTCAGAGGCTATGAACTTATCCCAATAGTGCACAAGGCTTTTGTGTGTAAAGCAAGTTTGTGTGTGTGTGTGTGTACACGTGTGAGTACATTTGTAGGTGTGTGTAGCTCTCATGTTTTTACTGAATCCTGAATCAGTACTGTGCCTATCATACAAACTCCGTGTATGCTAGCTGGGGAGAGAGAGAGAGAGAGAGAGAGAGAGAGAGAGAGAGAGAGAGAGAGAGAGAGAGAGAGAGTTAGTTAGTTCAAGTGCAGGTCATTGCCAGGGAGCTCAGGTGATTTATCATTTCCAAACACTTGCACCTAATAATCAAGACACAGCAGCCAACATGAGCCCAGCAGCTTGGTGGTGTGGAGTCCCGGTGCCTGTCCCCGTCCCGGCTCTCATCGCTCAGGTCACGTCTTTTCTCTCTTTGGCATCAGCTGGATGGTCAGTCACCTGCACCTGTGCCGCTCCCGTCCTGTCAGGTGTGGGTTCTGCCGTACCCAGGCAGGGAAGCCCAGTGCTCCGCAGCAGTCTTGTCTTTGATTCCCCCATGAGTCCAGCCCTGCCCCAGAGGTCCCCGCGGTTGCTCACGTTGGATTCCCAAGACCAGAATTCCCACCCTAGAAAGATTTGGCTCTGTAGAATGAATTCCATGTCTTCTTGTGTCCCATGAACATGGCGGTTCCCCTTGTCTGTCCTCACACTCAGCCCAGCCAGATGGTTTTCAGAGAGGCTCTTCATGTGTGTTATGACCGCAGGATGTGAGTTACAAGACACCCACTCCCTGGGACACCCTCAGCGGTGTGTCTTGGGAGACCCCACAGCCCAGCAGGGGCCACTTGCTATGACTGTCCACTTGCTATGACTGTCCTCCATTGTCTCCGAGTGCGTTCGTCCTCTTCAATCCTGTTTCCTGGACGTGGCTTGTTTCTTGCCCTGGTTTGAATATGCTTGGCCCATGGGGACTGGCACTCTTCTGGGTGTGGCCTTGTTGGAGGGAGTGTGTCACTGTGTGGGCGGGCTCCTAGTGCTCAAGCCCCACCCAGTGCAGGAGAGAGCCTCCCCCTGACTGCCTTCGGATCAGTATAGAATTCTCGTCTCCTCCAGCGCCGCGGCTGCACGCATGCCGCCATGTTTCCTGCCGTAATGATAATGGACTAAACCTCTGAAACTGTAAGCTAGCCTCTGTTAAGTGGTTTCCATGATAAGAGTTGCCTGGGTCATGGTACCCTAATACCGACAGCTCCTGCCACTTTTTCTGTGGGAGAAAGGAAGTGAGTATTTAAAAAGCGGGTCCAATGAGATGGCTCAGTGGACAAAGGGGCTTGCTGCCAAGGCTGATGACCTGGATTTGATCCCCTCGACCTGCACGGTGGAGGGTGAGAACTAACTCCAGCAAGTTGTTTTCTGGCTTCCACGCATGTGCCACGACACTCTTTAACAGAACAGAGAGCTGAAAAGACGGCTCAGTAGAGCACGTGCTGCTCTTCCAGGGGCCCAAGGTCAGTTCCCACCATCCCAGCATCGAATCCCACCCAGTGCCCGGATCTGGGCTAGGGACTTTCTCGCCATGCGTGGTTTTGCCAGCAGCTCAGGAAAGATCAGTGGTTTTACTTAAAAGTCAAAGTAGCCCAATGACCTAAAATACTGCAGGGTTCGGGGCGTGCTGGGAAACAGCATACACACACAGACACACACACAGATACAGACACACACACACACACACACACACACACACACACACACACACACACACGTACACACACACACACACACACACACGTATACACACACACATACACACACACACACACACACACACACACACATACACACACACCCGAACTCCTAACCAGCCATCAACAGATAGGATGGGGCTAGAAAATGCAGCGGAGACCAGCAGAAGCTCCGTGGGGTGTGCTTCCTCAGCCCGGCACACTGAAAACAACTGGCCATGATTGCCTGCGTGTCCAGTGTCCATCATGACTGTGCTGAGAAGCCGGGCCCCGTGATGAGAGGCTGTGGAAGTCAGTCTCATCCTCTTCCTTTGGTGTTTGAAACCTTCCGAGAGGGCGGGAAGTGGGGTTCAGGGCGGACGCAGGACTAGATACGGAGGTCTGAGAACGTGGTTCCGTGCTGGTCAGGGCGAGGCTGAGCTAAGGCTTAACCTGAAGAAGACCGGTCTCTCCCCAGCCATCCTCGGATTAGAGAAATTTACCCCTTGTCATAGCTGTGGTGAAATGGTGCAGCGTTTGTCTGTGTGAGAACGTGTGCGGGTCACTTCTAAAACCATGTGCTGGGCACCAAGGAGCTGGCTCGGCGGTTAAGAACGCTCGTGGCTTTGGCAGGGGACACGGATCCGTTTCCCTGCTCACGACATAGCTCCATTCTAAGGGATCCAGCGGACGCTTCTGATCTTCAAGGACACCGTGTACATTGGTGCACAGAGAGACACTAATCTACATAAAATAGAATAAATAAATCTAAAAATACAATGTCTTAAATATGCACTGACTACAGCCAGGCGGGACCCGGCCATTCCCCAAGTTGGGGTGGGGTGGGGCGGGGGAGAAAGTCAGTCCTGTTCCGGCTTGTCCCAGGGGCTCTCGGAGGAGGCAATGTGGGTCTTTGGTGATTCTTCTTACTTGGAATGAGGGAGCTGTGACGGTTTTGACCTCTGTTGGTCCGAGACACCTTGGGTGGGATGGGCGTGTCCCGCCGTCCCTGGCGTCTCTGTTCCTCGACGAGAGCCTTCCAGAGTTCCACAGCAGTCTCTCAGAGGGATCAGAGCGGGATCCCGTGTGAATATAGTTGGCAGCTTTGTGCCCAGGGCTGACACAGAGTCTCGTTGTCCAGGCTAGACCCTCTGCTTTTACTCTGTCTTCAGAGACGCTGTGTAAAGCATGAGGACAGACAGCCTCCTGGCCTGAAGACAGACAGACAGCCTCCTGGCCTGTTCACCATTGTGTATCCCAGCGTGGGAAGAGTGCCCTGCTCCTGGCGGGCCCGTGCCCCATCAGAGCCTGAGTGTGTAGATACATGCCTGGAGCCCAGCGGACAGGAAGCTGAGGCGGAGCCTCCACCGCTGGACCCAACCCACTTTCTTTTGCTTTATTTTGGAGCTATACTTCCAGCCCTCGACACAATATTTTTGTCCTAACCCTGGTACCTGAGAATGGGATTTGGTTTAGAATTCGTTTGGCTTTTGCTAAGGTGGGCGGCTAATCCTCCGTGGTGGTGGTTTCGAGATTGTAGAAGAGGTGTGGTGTTGGCCAGTCAGTACGCAGCCCTTCCACGGTGGAGCCTGCTGCTCCCCTCATGACGGAGAGTTTAGCTGTTCTTGTGGCAGCTGCCGGCTTGGACAGACAGACTTTCTGTGGTGGCCGTTATTTTGTAACTGGGGATACCCAGAGCAAGGTAAAGTATAACAATATGGCCGCAGCTTCTGCTCTCATCTGGTCACTGGCATTCACTCAGTCACTCATTCGTTTTTTTCTTTTTAAAGATTTATTTATTATATGTAAGTACACTGTAGCTGTCTTCAGACACACCGGAAGAGGGCATCAGATCCCATTACCGACGTTGTGAGCCACCATGTGACTGCTGGGAATTGAACTCAGGACCTCTGGAAGAGCAGTCAGTGCTCTTAACCGCTGAGCCATCTCTCCAGCACCCTCACTTTTGGTTTTTTGAAACAGGGTTTTTCTGTGTAGCTCTGGCTGTCCTGGAACTCACACAGTAGACCAGGCTAGCCTAGAACACAGAGAGATCCAGTGCTGGGGTTAAAGGCGTGCACCACCATTGCTCAGCGATCTCTGGCTTTTACTTTGTTCTGTGCTGGGGTTTGCACCTCATCAGGACCTCAGAGGCGTGTGAATTCCGCCTCTAGCCCTCTGGCTTCTAACTTTCTATTTTCCAGACATTTCTTCTTCTATAAGTCCATAAAACCTTGTGGGCCCTCCCACCCCATCTGTATAACCCTTCCCTCTGACTTAGAGGCTTCTCTTAAGAATTCTCTGTACCGTCTCGCCCTGAGCAACAGAGCAGGCAAGGCTAGTGACCGCAGTAACTGTCAGCCTTGACCTGAAGCCACGTGTGACCTGACGTTTGACTTCGGCATTTTGTCTCTTACCAGCTTCCGTAAGCTTCAGTATGCCTTGCTTCTGTGCCTCAGTTACCACATCTGCGTGATGGGGATTGTGGCACACCTTCCACTGGGCGGGCATGAGTCTTAACCAAACAGTATGGTTAGCATGCTGGGAACGGCGCCTGGTGCGTCGTGCGGGTCAGTGAGTTAGCTATTACTGTAATTATATGTTTGCCAGTCTGACTCCCCCACTGAGCTGAGACACGTAAAGACAGTAATTGTGTGTTTTTCTCTTTGCATCTCCAGTGACTTACAGAGTACTTGGCACATGGGAGGCTCTAAATAAATGTTTGTTGAATTAATGATGATAATTAATGTAATTGCCTACCCGGAACCCATATTAGGGTCTGACCCTCGGCGGATGCCACGCGGGGGTAGGGAGAACTCGATCAGCTTATCTGGAGCAGTTAAACCACCGCAGACCAGCTGATGCTTCCTTCCTGTGTGCCCACCTCCCGTGGAGCCACCCGGATGAAGTTAGTTAGCCGGGTGTGAGCTCAGCTCTTAACCGTCCTCGGGCTTTCCACAGGGCAGACATGGCGGTGGCGTGTGAAGTGCTGGTCTGGTGTTAGGTTTTAGCAAACACTCGGGAAGCCTCGAAGGCCCACAATGTGTGGTCAGTAGGAGATGGTGACTTTGTAGGTGTGGACACCCTGTGTTCAGGGACAGTCCCAGTTGGTGGCCTGCTGCCGGCCAAGTTTGACTTTTTCGATGTTTTAACAAAAATAAATTGTAGCATAGTGGTTTACACCTTCAATCCCAGCACTTGGGAGGCGGAGGCAGGCAGATCTCCGAGTTCAAGGCCAGCCTGGTCACAGAGTGAGTTCCAGGGCAGCCAGGGCTACACAGTGAAACCCTGAATCTAAAAACAAACCAATAAAACAAACAAACAAACAAACAAACAAAAAAGAGAGGTTAGTGGGCGTGCTGTGCAGCTGGTTCCGACCTTACATCCCGTTGCCTTAGGGAATCCTGCTCTGGTCAGTAGGGTTGCCGCAAGTGCTTAACCACTGAGCCATCTCTGTTTAAATCCCAGATTAGTTTAGGGAAATTCCAGAGCCTGTGGGTAATGAAGCCTGCGTCTCCAGGCTTTGTTGGGTCTGGATTTGATCTTCTCCCCCACGTGCATAGCCCTCAGTAGACACATCACGTCTGCTTGTCCTTCTGAGACCAGCAGGCATCAGCAATCACTGCTCGAGCCATTATTTCATTAGGAGGCTATAAAATCAGGACACTCTATTCATTAGCTCGGAATTCCTATGAAGACAAAGCTCCCATTTGTTTCACCGCTCTGAGAGACAGCTGTTCTCTAAAAGGGAGGAATAGCTGCCTGTGGTGGCACACACCTCTAGTCCCAGCACTCTGGAGGCCGAGGCCTGCGGATCTCTGTGAGTTCGAGGCCAGCCCAGTCTACACTGTGAGAGTCTGTCTCAAAAATATAAAAAAGGAAAAATAAGCATCTTATTAATAATTAGTTAATTGTCATTTTTTTCACAATAATGAAGTATATTTTTCCTGGCATCCTTCAGAGGAGACCAGTGAGACAGACACTTGGGCATTTAAAACAAACAAAAACATTATTGTGACTATGAATTTTGTTTGTTGGTTTGTCTTGGTTTTATCTTATTTTATTTGAGACAGAGTCTTACCACGGTGCTCAGACTGGACTAAAGCTCCTGATCCTTCTCCCTCAGCCGTCAAGGGTAGCCGTGATCAGCATGTATCCCCAGGAACAGCTTTGGCTTTGATGTAGTCTCTGTACATTACCATTTTTTTCTTGACAAAAGCAACTTGAAGGAGAAATGGTTTGGCGTGGCTCACAGTCTGAGGGTGTAGCTGACAGCGTGGGTGGCAGCTTTCACACGCCCACATTCGTGCAGAGAGACGAGTGCTGGTACTCAGTCCCCGTTTCCTTTCTATTTGGTCCGGGACCCCAGGCTATGGGATGGTGCCGCCCACATGCAGGGTGGATTTTTCCTCTTTTTTTTTTTTTTTTTTTTTTTTTTGGTTTTTCGAGACAGGGTTTCTCTGTATAGCCCTGGCTGTCCTGGAACTCACTCTGTAGACCAGGCTGGCCTCGAACTCAGAAATCCGCCTGCCTCTGCCTCCCAAGCGCTGGGATTAAAGGCGTGCGCCACCATGCCCGGCTAGGGTGGATTTTTCAACATCAGTTAAACGGCAACACTGAAAGAAAAAGAAAGGAAGGGGAAAGGACAGAAAAGGGATTGTGTTAAGGCTGTTCTGAGCAAGAGTCACTTGTAATAGAGCGGTGAGAACAAAGCCGGCGGCTCAGCAGGTAAAGGCGCTGTCACGAAGCCGGATGACCTGGGTCTGATCTTTGGGACCCACCTGCTGGAAGGAGAGAGGTGACTGCCGCAGTGTGTCCCCACATTCTTGCCATGTCACCCGTGCCCACATGCCTGTGTGTGAGTTCAAGGCCAGTCTGGTCTACAGAGCGAGTTCCAGGACAGTGAACAGGTTGTCCCAGGCTGTCTTCTTGGCAAGGGCGTGGGATTGAATGCAGGCTGGCCTCCGGTCTCCAGGCTTCGTGTGGTTGTTGTTTACATCGTGTTTATTTATGTTAGGGTTGGGGATGTGTGCATGCACATGCTGTGGTTCACACGGGGAGGTCATGGGGACCGGATCCACTGAACCACTCCCCATATAGGTCTCTGGCGCCTTGCCCCCAAATGTTCTTTCTTCCTCCACACAGCATTCCGGGCTAGGACCCTGAAGCTGTTGATCCCTTTGGATTTCCCATAGTTCCTTTCTCCTGGTGGTGGGCTTGCAGGGTAGAGTACAGGTGATATCAGTTTGTTTGACGTGTGAGACACAGAGGCGGGCATGTTCAGAGCCAGACACATAGGCCACAGCACTGTGTGCTTGGTAGGGGCGCTCACTTGCTCCGTAAGACCTTTCGGGGGACTGTGGTACCCCAAGTTTCAAGTAAGGCAACTTCCTTCTAGTGAGAGACTTGCAACTCCAGGGTCATTCAGATCACAATTATGTGCTCTGGGGCCTGACCCTGGGCGCCACCCTTGGGATCTCATGGTAGGGCCCTTCGGGGAAGCTAAACTTGTACCACTCCTTGCCTCCATGCTGGGGACTGATTCCCAGGACCTTGGGCATGCTAGGCCAATGGCTCAACCCCTGAGCTACAGTCCCAGGCTATTTGCTTACTTAATTTTCTGTGTGCGTGGCAATTTTGCCTGCACGTATGTTGCACCTCATACCTGATGAGGCTCTGATCCCCTGGAACTGGAGTTAGAGACAGCCGTGAGCAGCCGCTCTGTGGGTGCCGTGAATCGAAAGCAGGTCCTGGGGAAGAGCATTCCGTGCTCTTAACCGTGAGCTTTCTCTCCATCCCCAGCGCCCAGATCTTTCTAAACTGCAGTTGAGCCAGAGTCTGGCTCAGCGGCCTAAGCTGATCTTAAACTTGCTATTTGGCCCTAGCCGGCCTTGAATGTGATCCTCCTGCCTCACCTTCCCAGTTAACTGGGACTACAGGCCTTGCACCGCTCTGAGCAGCCGCTGTAACTTAGAGGAGCAGTCAGTAAGGTCCCAAAGACGCAGAACTGCTGGCTGGGCCAGGGGTTCCGGAAGAGTTGGGTATAAATTGGCCTGCTGTCATCTCGCTCCAGCCTAATGGCTCAAGCCATTTTTAGATGTCAGGAAGCGTTACAGCATTACAACATGGCGCATTTCTTAGTTGAATAATGGATGAGGCCTGGGAAGGTGCTGTACTCTCTTCCTGATGAATTATTTACCAGGAGCCTCTAAATTGAGGGCTCTCCATTATAAACGTCCTGCATCTTGCACAGGTGTGTGGCCCCTCCCCTCCCCCACTTCCGTTTCCCCTCTGCACAAAGCCATCACCTTCATTATATGCCTTTGCTCTGAGCAGACCCTGGGGCCTATGGCCAGCCACTGTTTGGGTCTGATGGCCCCTCAGTCACTCTGCAGAGTTCCCTTCCTGGAGCCCCAAGTCAGCTCTGCAGGGGCAGTCAGTAGGGTTAGCTGGGGGTCTGGCCATGCTGGACACAGGGAGCCTTGCGTGAGCTCTTGCCTGTCTCTCTGGTCCTTGTGCCCCTCTCACCTGTTAGCCCTCTCCGTGTTTGTTCTTCAGTTCTCCCCTGTCCGTGCCTTTCTGCCTGTGGTCCCCTGTTCTCCCTCTTCCGGTCCCACTCTTTCTTTGTCCTTTCCTCTCCCGGTCTCTTAGCTTTTCTGTCCCCTCTCTCAGCTCTCTTGTCTGCAAGCTTCTCTCAGCAGCCCCCGCCCCTCCCCCACCTCCTGTCTCTTCCTCTGTCTCTGCCCCTCATTCCTGGCTTTGCCGGTCTGTAAGGCCACCCTCTAAGAACCGAGGGACACTTCTGTAAGCCAGATCTCCCAGCCTCCCAGACCCCAACTTCCAGGCTGACAGAGTAGGCAGGCACAGGGTAAACCTTAGGTCTCTCAGCCTCTGAAGAGCTCTTTTTTTCTCATGTGAGTGAGTGCATGTATGTATGCAAATTTATGCATGTGCACGCGTGTGCGTGCATGTTCTGTTTTATGGTGTTTGTGGCCAGGGTAGGCTGTCCTAGATCAAAAGCATCTGGCCGTGAGCTGGGGGTTTTGGGTACTTTTAAGAATAATTTTAAGGAGTTGTTTCTATTCCTTCTTCTGTTGTTATTGATTTGGAAATTGAAATCCTTATTCTGCCTTCTTTAGCCAGAATGCATTTTCTAAATCTCACACACACACACACACACACACACACACACACACATTTTGGTGGTGGTGGGGGGCGCAGGGGAGATAACTATCTTTTATTTAACTATGCTGGATTCCAGGCATTGAACTCAGGTCATCAGGCTTGGTAATATAAATATTTTTAAATATTTCATTTATTTTATGTATATGAGTACACCATTGCTCTCTTCAGACACACCAGAAGAGGGCATGGATCCCCTTACAGACAGACGGTTGTGAGCCACCATGTAGTTGCTGGGAATTGAACTCAGGACTTCTGGAAGAGCAGTCAGTGCTCTTAACCTCTAAGCCATCTCTCCAGGCTTAAATGAGATGTTTTTGTTTTTTTGTTTGTTTGTTTTTGTTTTGTTTTCCGAGACAGGGTTTCTCTGTATAGCCCTGGCAGTCCTGGAACTTACTCTGTAGACCAGGCTGGCCTCGAACTCAGAAATCCACCTGCCTCTGCCTCCCAAGTGCTGGGATTACAGGCATGCGCCACCACCACCCGGGCTTAAATGAGGAAAGTGCTGCTTTTGAGAGGGAAATGTGTCTCTCTGTGTCTGTGTAGCTGTGTCTGTGTGTAAGAAGCTGGAGATCAAATCCAGAACTTTGTTTGTTTGTGAATAAAGTAGTGAGATGCCACAGAGAGGGCCCAGTGGTTGAGGGCACTGCTGTTCTTTAAGAGGAACAGAGTTGTTCCCAGCTCCCACTTCAGTGGCTCACAGCTGACAGTTACTCCAGCTCCAGGAGTCTGACGCCCTCTTCTGGCCTCTGTGGGCACCTGTAGTCACATTGCATACAAACACACAGATACCTAAATACAAATTAAAAAGCAAGAGCACACTGGATCCCCTGGAACTGGAGTTAGTTTAAGGATGGTTGGGAGCCTTCCTGTGGGTGCTGACCAAGGAACCTGGGTCCTCTGCAAGAGCAGCCGGTGTCTCCCTGCCACGCCGGTGCTCTGGCCCAGTGATGAAGTGCTTGCCTGGCGTGCTCAAGACTCTTAAGGTTAATTAATCCCTAGCATTGCAAAGAGAACAAAAGAAACAAACCATCAACCCCCCCCCAAAAAAAACCTCCCTAAAACAGCAATAACAACAACAAAAAACCCAAGTCGTTTGTAATGTGGTTAAGAGTTTGTAATGTCAGCAGTATGGTGACATTTACGAGGAGCCACAGAGTATTTGAAGAAGTCCGATGGCTTGGCTGTAATCATGCAGCTGGCACATCCAGGCCTCGGATGCCCCCTCAGTCCTGTATGGGAGGACAGGACCTGCCCCTTCAGTGGCAGGCAGGGCTGCGTTTATGACACGCTACAAGGCTTTGCCCACCTCTCCTGTACATTAGTCAGCATTTTCTAGGCCTGTGGAAGTAGCAGTGGCAGAGAAGACAGTGTGTGGTGGCACTGGGCAGGGGCTCCATGCGACATCCTGCCCCCCAGCTCCCAGGATCCCCACCCACACTCCTGGGGGCCTGGAATATATATATATCCTTGCCTCAAACCATCAGCATTGCCAAATGGCCTCGTTGTTTTTTTTTTTTTTTAATTTTCCTTTCAGTCTGGATTCTTCCCTTTGTGACCCAGGTTGTCCTGTGGCCTTTTAGGTCTTTGGGGAAATGCACAAAGACCACTGCCTGCAGAAAAGGGTTGGCCCAGAGGCAGCTGTTGGTAAAGACAGGTGGAGGACTCTTCTCTGACAGGAAAGGCAGGGAAGAGGCTGAGTGGGGCTCTTAGTCCCGGGCCCTACCCCCAGAGGACAGCCCAGCTGCCGAGGGGCGCCTCAGCCTCCCGCAGTAAGTCCGACATCACTGCACGTCCCGGCCACGTGGCAGATGCAGCCTGCCACAGGCCTTCCACGTCGTGACATAGCAAAGCGATTTCCTCACATTCCGCCGCCTCGGCTGCTCGGGAAGTGGTTTGCAGAGCATTTCTAAGTATAAAAATAGGAGACTGATGATGCTCGTGTCCCTTTGAAGCCAGCTGAGGTCCAGCCTCGAAGACGACTTTCGGAGCAAAGAGGGCGGAGAAGAGGGGAGGGTGGGGGCAGGGCGTTGAGGCCCCGAGGACACCCAGACACTTGGGGGAAACGGGAGTCCCTCTGCACGGAGGGAGCAAGGCATGTTGTGAGGGTCCAACTTCAGACTGTGGACGGCTATGCTCAGCTACCTACTTTTTTTTTTTTTTTTTTTTTTGGTTTTTCAAGACAGGGTTTCTCTGTGTAGTCCTGGCTGGCCTGGAGCTCACTCTGTAGTCCAGGCTGGCCTTGAACTCAGAAATCTGCCTGTCTCTGCCTCCCAAGTGCTGGGATTAAAGGCGTGCGCCACCACTGCCCGGCTCCAGCTACCTACTTTTTTAAAAACAATTTTTTTTTGTTTGTTTTCTAGACAGGGTTTCTCTCTGTATAACCCTGGCTGTCCTGGAACTCACTCTATAGACCAGGCTGGCCTCAAACTCTACCTGCTTCTGCCTCCCGAGTGCTGGGGTTAAAGGTCTGTACTACCACATGCTACTGATAATTATTACCACTTTAAGATTTATTTTTATTTGTGTGTGTGTGTGTGTGTGTGTGTGTGTGTGTGATGTGATGTGATGTGTGTGTGTGATGTGATGTGTGTGTGTGTGTGTGTGATGTGTGTGTGTGTGTGATGTGTGATGATGTGTGGGTGAGTGTGTGTGTGTGATGTGTGTGTGATGTGATGTGTGTGTGTGTGTGATGTGTGTGTGATGTGATGTGTGTGTGTGTGTGTGTGTGTGTGTGATGTGATGTGTGTGTGTGTGTGTGATGTGTGTGTGTGTGATGTGTGATGATGTGTGGGTGAGTGTGTACGGGTGCCCGAAGAGGCAGAAGAGGCATCGGATTTCCTGGAGCAGCTTGAAGTGGGTGCTGGGAACTGAACTCGGGTCCTCAGAAGCGCAGCAAGCCCTCTTTAACCACAGAAGCATCTCTTCATCTCTCTGAAAATGAACCCCCCCCCTTTTTTTGTGCTTCTCCTGCCCAAACGCAGCAGTCCGTTCCTTCCTCTGAAGAGGACAGGGGGTGAGTGCAGGCCGCAGGAAGGGAGTTTCAAAACAACGTAGACAGGAGGAGTAAGAGCTGCAGTACAGAAGACACAATGTAAGACAGTCTGCAGAAGTTACAACTATCTGCTTAGGTGCTGGAGAGATGGCTCAGCAGTTAGGAGCACTGGCTGCTCTTCCAAAGGCCTCGGGTTCAAATCTCAGCATCTGCAGAACAGGTCACAACTGTCTGTAATTCCAGGTACCCGGGATACAATGCTCTCACGCAAAATACCCATGTAAATCTAAACAAACAAACAAACAAACAAACAAACAAACAAACTCGTTTAGTGGGTGAGAAGTTGTCGCAGCTTTTAGGAGCACTGACTGCCCTTACGGAGGACCTGAGTTCAGCTCCTAGCTCCTGGGTTAGGTGCCTGTCACCTCTAACTCCAGCTTCAAGCTCTCCGACGCCCTCTTCTGGCCTCTATAAGTATCTGCACTCACAACATACAGACCCACACACTGTAAACATAGCTAAAAATAAAACAAAAATCTTCCAAAAATACTTACTTGTAGATCAACTATCATATTTTAGAATGCTACATCCAAACAAAAGTATTTACATTAAATCCAACAGAATGGTTGTGGGCAAGGGTATGCACAGGGCAGTGGTGGACCAAAAGAAAAAGAAAGCCCTCGCTTTCCCTGGTGACGTGGGAAGACTGTGGAGCCGAGAGCCCAGGGGCAGGTACTCATCCTGGCGTTGAGGAGAACACCCTAACTCCAGGGGGTCTATAAAGGTGTGCTGAGGGGCTGAGGAGGTGGCTCAGTGGGCAAAACCCTGCCCCAGGGCCAGACCCGATCTCCACTGGGAGGTAGGTGTGGCCACGCCTCTGGCCTCAGTGCACGGGAGGCAGGCGGGCTGGCTGGACAAGCCAAAGCAGGAGTTGTTTGTTCAAGTGAGAGAGTCCACCTCAGTATATAAGGTAGAGAGTGATTGCGAAAGACACGCACACATCAGACACACCACACATACACCGTGCATTACAGATCACAGACACACCACACACACACATACACACACCATACACTAGACAACACACACACACACCTACCCATACTGTAGACACCACAGACACACACACACACACACACACACACACACACATCATATCATATCACACACGTATAGATGCAAAAATAAATACTGCTGACTAGTGTTGAGAATTCCAGGGCTCAGAAATAGCACAGCATCTTCCAGAACCTGGCAAGAGGCGGACAGACATTGCCACTGAGTGGGACTCTTCCAGGGTGGAGCTGTTTCCTCTGTTCCATTCGGTATGGTGACTGACGGCTACACGTGACTTTTTTTTTTTTGGTTTTTGGTTTTTTGAGACAGGGTTTCTCTGTGTAGTCCTGGCTGTCCTGGAACTCACTCTGTAGACCAGGCTGGCCTCGAACTCAGAAATCCGCCTGCCTCTGCCTCCCAAGTGCTGGGATTACAGGCGTACGCCACCATGCCCCGCTCGAGGACGAGAATTTTTAACTTTATTTCTTGTACTTTTTATCATTTTAAAAATTGATGTGGCTGGGTGGTGGTGGTGCACGCCTTTAATCCCAGCACTTGAGAGGCAGAGGCAGGTGGATTTCTGAGTTCGAGGCCAGCCTGGTCTACTACAGAGTGAGTTCCAGGACAGCCAGGGCTACACAGAGAAACCCTGTCTTGGGGGAAAAAAAAACAGAAAAAAAAATTGATGTGGTGTGTGTGTGTGTGTGTGTGTGTGTGTGTGTGTGTGATGATTTTTATGTATATGATAGGTGCCCAAAGGGTTCAGAGAGCTTCAGATCCCACAAAAGATGGTTGTGAGCCGCCTGGTGTGGGCGCTGGGTCCTCTAGAGGAGCAGCTAGTCTCTAACTGTTGAGCTGTCTCTCCAACTCACTTGGATGTCATTTCACATTAAGTTAAATTTAAATAGCCTCGTGTAAGCTGGGGGTGGCGCAGAAATCTGTTCAAGGCTCCCATCTTCCAAACCAGAAAGTCGGGCCCCTAGGGGAAAATCAAATTGGCTGTGTTAGATGAAAGTAAATCTAGAACTCTTATTTCAGCTGAGAGGGGCAGTCAGTCACGTGATAGTTCTCAGCTGGGGGGGGGCAGGGGAGGTCAAGTGACCCTTTCACAGGAGGGGGGGGGCGGGTGTGTGTGTGTCTCCTAAGACCATTGGAAAACATGTCACAATTCATAACAGTGAAAAATTACAGATATGGCATAGCAACAAAAACAGTTTTATGCTTGGGGGGTCACCGCAGTGTGAGGAACTGCAGTAAAGGGTCGTAGCATCAGGGGGGTTGAGAACTGCTGTCACGCATGCTCCTGGGGTGCTTGTCCTAGTGTCCCTAGTCACCAGGAGGGGCACAGAAGCGTCATCATGCAGACAAATGTCAACCCTCCTTGTGGGCGTGGCACAGGCACACACCCAGTAGAGAATCTCATTAGGAGGCCAAGCCCAGGAGAGGGAGGATCAGAGCGTCCATGACAGCTCCCTCTCCACTGTGCCCCCAGCTGCTTCCGACCCAGTGCACCTGCCTTGTAGAAAGAGTCACAAGTAATCCCTCTAAGGCCAACTGTGCAGCTGAAGGCTGGGGTGGGGGGCACAGCCTGGAGGGCGGAGCCTCTGAGGCTCCAGTGCTTCCCAGCCTCCCTGGAGCTGGTTAATTCAGAGTTATGTCCTGGAGCCCGGGCAGGGGTTGTATTTCTTCCTGACCACCACTTTACTCTGAACTGACACCCACTGCTGCTTCTTGGAGACATGCACAGATGTTTGAGAGTCTCCACAGATGAAGCACATCTGGCGGGTTCTACCCCGCCCATAGAAGACTGGGAGGTGCCATACCTGGGTGTGGCCAGTGGTTGTGGAGCATTTCAGCCTCAACTCTCTGTTGGACCCGCGTGGTGCTGGACACACGTGCTTACCCTTAGACCTGTCGGTGCTGACGGTGTCCTCAGAGTGTCCTGAAGGACGTCTCAACTCCCAGGCACAGCGAACAGTCTGGGTGAGCTGAGAGGTGATCGGGCTTGCCGTGCATCCCTGCGGTTTATCCCCACAGTGGTAGAGATGAAGTCCTCCGACGTTAATCCCGGAAAGGTGGCTCAGCTCTTGCAGGGACCTGGGTTCGGTGCCCAGGACCCACATCCCTCTTGGCCGTGTCTAACTCCAAGTCCAGGGGATCTGGTGCCTTCTTCTGGTCCTCAAGGTCACCTACACACATGCTGCATAACTCAGACACAGAAATAAATTCAAAGAGAAAAGAAGTAGAAGTCTCGCGCCGGGTGGTGGTGGCACACGCCTTTAATCCCAGCACTTGGGAGGCAGAGGCAGGCGGATTTCTGAGTTCGAGACCATCCTGGTCTACAGAGTGAGTTCCAGAACAGCCAGGGCTACACAGAGAAACCCTGTCTCTCGAAAACAAACAAACAAACAAACAAACAAACAACAAAGTAGAAGTTTCCACATGGAGAGTCTGGTGTTGGGGACTGTGTTTTAGTGGGACAGGAGCCCAGCTGCTCTCTTACCTGGAACATTCGTGCTTCACAAGGTGAAAGCGACTTGTCCTGGCCTGTGCCTTAGGGTTGCTCCAGAACATGCCTGGAAACCTGGCACACA
Source organism: Apodemus agrarius (assembly GCA_964023405.1). NCBI lineage: Eukaryota > Metazoa > Chordata > Mammalia > Rodentia > Muridae > Apodemus > Apodemus agrarius. The sequence goes on along the minus strand of OZ030014.1, from coordinate 33,754,563 downwards.
GCTGCTCATTTCTGTTGACACTGCTCCAGCAAAAACCACTCTGGTCTCCGTTCCAGGGGCCACCTGAAGTTGAGGGTTTTCCTCATAGGGACCCGGACCCTGGCACTGGTAGTCTTGAGCTCTGGTGTGCAAGACCTAGCCAGGTGTGTGTGACTGGTGGCTCTTGGGTAGAGAGGAGGTAACAGTCCCTCTCTTGATCATACACTGCCACGTAAAATGCCCTCGTGGGGTCCCGGAGCCTGTACCTGGCTTGGGCTGGCAAGCTCAGTAACTAGGGTTGTAGGGGCTCGGTCCAAAGAGTGGGATTTTACAGGAGGGGGAGAAGGAATTAGGATTATTTAGTTACATGATGTAGGTTCTGAGCCCTGTACGGGTCCTGGAGGCCTTTCCCCGCATAGGTCAGAAGGTTAGCCCTTGAGAGATGGGCAGCCAAAGTGGATGTGTTGTGCAGTGAATTAGCCTGAACCACTCAGAACCAGAGTGTGTAGTGAAAGCTTGCTGTTGATTGGCGGGTGAGGGCATGGATGTGTCATGTCAGCACTTGGAGGGCAGAGGCGGGAGGATCCCAACCTCTAGTATAAGACCCTGCTTATAAAGAGCCAGGACTAATGCCAGGTCTTCCGGGGTGATCATGGGGCCGAGGCAGAGGGATCTCCATAGTGGGTGTGGACCTCGCATATGTGAATCCACTTAGCCCCTGACCAGCCTGGATGGCAGCCTGGTGTCTCGCACCCCAGACTATACCCGGGCAGGGCTGCTTGGTGGCAGGCTGCAGCTCCACAAGGCCCAGGGAAGAGAGACAGTGCAGCTTTAGGAGACCCGGGATCAGGGAGACCAGAGAAGGCCTTTCTCAGACCGCAGACCGGAGGCCATCCCTTTGGTTAGAGGTAAGGGCTGGAAATGCACCACCTTGAGAGAGGTACCACCTTAGTCCCCGAAAGCCTCCTTACGCTAAGCTAAGAGCTCCTGGAGTCTGGCATCGCTGCCAGGGACTCTCCAGTTCCCCGAAACATCAATGGAGCAATGTTGACAACAAGCCTTGCAGGTTGGCAGTACATTCCCACTGCCTTCTGAGCAGATGTGGGGGCCACTAAGCAGGGGCTCAGAGAAGCCCGGAGGCTCCTCTCTGCTGGCTTTGGAAACATCTAAGGCTACCCCAGCCAGGCACTAACCAGGACCTGCTGTGAGCTGACGTCAGGACAGAGGCCCCTGGGAGGCCCGGCTTTGATGTTTCCCAGGCCATGTCATAGTGGTGCGGGCTGGCTGGGGCTCTGAGTGGCAGTCTGGGAATGCAGTGTCTCTGGTCATAGCGCTAGAGAACCGTAGCCCTGGCCCCAGGAGGGGATGTGGAAGGCTGAGGGGGGCCGGGGGTGGGGGCGGGGGTGGGGTCTGAGCTGTGTCCCTCAGAGTTACCCAGGCTCTTCTCAGATTTCTGCAGCAGGTGGTCTGGGGTTCCTGTACCCCCAGGGCCTCCGTCCCACCATCTGGTTGTTCTCTGCTCTCTGGCGGTGATTTCTCATGTCTGGGCGTCGGGCATATCCCTGAGCCTTGGCATGAGGAGAGTTGTCTAATGTTCTGAGGATTTGAATCCTTGCGCAGGAAGAGAGTTCATGGGCTTAACAATAGTTGCCTCTTACCAAAGGTGAACTCTGGTCGGGGCATTTCAAACACATAGCTGCGTTATGGCTGGCTCACAAGCTCTTCCTGTGGGAAGAACGCGGAGCGTGACAGGATCAGACTTGGATCTGTCTGAAGCTGAACACCCTCGAATACATCCTTAAAAATAAAATAAGCCTCTAAGGAAAAAACCCTCACATGCAATCAAGTTGCCCCTCCCCCAACACACACACACACACACACACACACACACACACACAATCTCATCCGTTTAACCAGTAAGATGGTTAAACAGCTGGCCCTTGCCTTCCAGCCTAGCGAATAACCCAAGTTCAATTCCTGGAACCCAAATGGGGGAAGGAGAGAAACCAACTCTAACAAATTACCCTCAGATAAGTAATTTGCCTACACAAATAAACATACACGCACTCACACTTGCGTGCACACACACATACACACACAGACAAATATATATTAAATAGAACCACCTAGAACTGATGGCTCAATTAGTGTAGTGCTTGCCCCACCAGCATGAAGACCTGAGTTCAAGCCCCCAGAACCCACATAAGAATCCGGGTGTGGTGGCATGTGCTTGGAACCTAGTACCAGAGGAGTGTAAGACCGCCAGCTCCAGAGGGGCTCACTGGCCGGACACCCCGGCCTACTAGTCTGAGATCGCAGAGACCCTGTCTCGGTAAACAGGATGGCAAGCTGCTGAGGAGTGGTACCTTCGATTGACCTCTGGCCTCTTCATACATGTGACATGTGTGTGCATATACACACACACACACACTTTTTTTTTAATGATCTTGTGTTCGACTGTGTTCATGCTATCCTGAGCCACAAGTCGGACACCCTGGCTGTCACCCAAGGCAGACAGGTGACATCTCTACTCTTTGGTGAGCATCCTGGAGTTATGGGTTGGGGGTCCCAAGATTTCGGTGACTTGCATTTACAGAGGACCATGGAGTAGGGCTGACTCTGCCTGTCACGGGAGGAGGCCGGCAAGTGTTCCTCATGCCAGGCCTGCCCTAGACATGAATCTTCTTCAGGTCACCCAGTGTTCTCTGAGTGTTTCTGGGAGCCCGGTATTGTCTGTGGGAGGCAGTCTGCCACTGCCCGACTGTGAGGAAACCGGCTCGCCCTCATAGGATCAGATGTTTCCAGGGCCAGGCTAGGAAGAGCAGGAGAGGAATTGGCTTCTTTAGGTTCTGGGCTTGGTGTTGTCAAATGTGAATTGTCCAACCTTTAGTTATTCCTTCATATTTCTGGGCCTGAGTTTACAGTTCCGTACCACAGAGGGTTTGGACCATGATGCCTAGCGGGGACAGGGCCACACCCCTGTGGGGTATTTAGAGATGGATAGGGGCGTGTCGGCGTTGGCACAGTAACTGGGGTGCCTGGAGGCATGTTTGTTAACTGGCACAGTGGGTGGGATCACCCTGCTTGCTAGAGAATTGTCTTACACAGGGAACCAGCAGGACCCCAAGGCGAAGGAAGAAGGGTGCTTTGAGACGCTTCCAGCTCCCCAAATATTTCGTGTGAGGGGTTGTGGGCCTTTGGGAAGGTTGGGGGATAGACTGGTTTCAGAATAGCCTCTCATCTGGACCCAGCCCTCTTAGATCCTTGGACTTGTATTGACATCAACTCTGAGAAGACAGAATCTCACGCCGGAAGAAGCAAACCTCGTCTCTAGGGTCCTTAGAGAGCGCTGGCTGGGCTGTGATTGCTCCCCAGCTACTTGGAAAGTAATGGCGGGGAAGAAGACCTTAGTGTCTCCCTCTCCTTATATGGCCCTGAGCCGGCTTCTTCCTGGTGGCTGGGAACACCTCTTCCACGCTGAAGCCCGGTGGTTCCGGGACTCTGCCAGGCACCCACATGGCAGGAACAAAGCCCAGTGTGTTACTTCTGACGCTGCTGTAACCATGCCTCCCCATGCCTCCCGCATGTCCAGCCCTGCCCTCCGCCCGCCCTGCCCTGCCCTCCGCCCGCCCCGCCCATCTGCTCAGCACAGGTATTTGATCTTCCCTGTTGCCCCTGGCCCTGGTTCTGCCCTTTGGTTGCCAGGGGGTGGAGGCTCCTCGGCCATAGTTGTTCCCCTAGTTGGCATTAAAGCTGAGTGACCGTGTGCAGGAAGGCCACCAGCTTTACGTACAGATCTGCGGCTTTGACTGCAGCTGGATTCTCAGAGAGATAGACCAGACGGCAGGGTGACCTCAGTACGTCTTGGCCAGAGCTTTTGTGTGTAGAGAATGTTGGCTTCTCCAGCGAAAGGGTGACGTGTCAGGGCTGCGGAGCCTCCGTGGGCGGGCTTCAGAGCCGCGGCCGCTTTCCCTGCTGGTACTCTCGGGTTGTCTGGCTAAGCTGCCATTTTCCCATGATGTTCAAGTCAAGATTGAACTTTGTTCTGTGCCTTCACTATGGGGTAGGAAAGGGAGGTTGGGTTACTTTTCATGTCCCTGGGTCCCCAGCCTAGCATCAGGACCTGGGGCGTGGTCTTGTAGGATAGCCAGCCGGTGCCATCAGCCCCCACCCAGCCCTCAGGGTGCCCTTCCTAGTTACAGACACCAGCTTTCCACACCAGCCACTTGGCATTTACATGGCCACAGACACGTCTTCTGTATCCGTCCTTCCTAGCCTCAGAACTCAAGGCTCCTTGACCCGCGGACATTTTTGTCTTTGGATTCTGCACAGCATCCGGCGCGGTTGGAGCTCCTCCGAGGACCTCTGCGACTATAGCATTGTTATTTGTCGCTGTGTTTATTGATCAGCTATGTTCGTGGCCCCACTTCCTCTCTGTGTTAGGACGGAAGCGTCAGCTCCTCCTGACCCTGCTTCTCCCACGTCTGCTCCTGCAGGTGCCCAAGCTGCTATCGTCTTTATCAAGGAGCCGTCCTCCCAGGATGCACTTCAAGGGCGCCGGGCGCTGCTCCGCTGTGAAGTTGAGGCCCCGGACCCCGTGCACGTGTACTGGCTGCTCAATGGGGTGCCCGTCCAGGACACGGAGCGACGGTTCGCCCAGGGTAGCAGCCTGAGCTTCGCAGCTGTGGACCGGCTGCAGGATTCTGGCGCCTTCCAGTGTGTGGCTCGCGATAACGTCACCGGAGAGGAAGCCCGCAGTACCAATGCCTCCTTCAACATCAAATGTGAGAGCCTGTGGGGGAGGGAGGGTGCTGTGCCCGGTGCATCCTCCATCAGCCTCAGCGGCTGAGCCCCGGGAGCCTCTGCCTCGGTTTCTCCTGCTGCCAGTTGAATGGGCCAGATAGAGTTCATTCGTGGTACTGCTTGTGTGGGTAAGAGGGAGGTGGCAGGCGCCCACTGCTTCCTTCTCTCCCTCCTCACTTTTCTACCGTCTTTGCAGCTCCTTCCTCACCCTGGCCTCTCGCCTTTCCTCCCATCCATCCTTCCAAAGCCTCCCTTCCCTTTCCTTTGCTGTAGGTTGGACCTAGGGTCCCATGCACGCTGAGCACGTTCTATTACCACAGACCAAGTACCGTTCCTTTTTCCCACCCTCCCCTTACCACTTCAGGTCTCTGTCCCTTTTATCCACTGGAGGCTGTCACTGGAGTCCTTGGCGTGTAGTAATTTGACGCGTCAGGGACGGGGCGTGTGCTCTGTACCTGGACCTATAGCCTCGGCTGCAGTTTCCCAGCGCTCGCCTGCGTGTGTAGGGCAGGGACACACCTGCGGGCCCCGTGGTGCCCTCTTTCCATTTTCCCACTTTTTGCTCCGCTCACTGCAACTGTGGCCTCTGCTCCAGGGATCGAAGCAGGCCCCGTGGTCCTGAAGCACCCAGCCTCAGAAGCTGAGATCCAGCCACAGACCCAGGTCACACTTCATTGTCACATCGACGGGCACCCTCGGTAAGGAGCCGCGGAGGGTGGGGATGGAGACCCGTAGGGATGTCACCACAAGTCCTAGAATCTGTGCAGGTGCACTTTGCTTCGTGACGGAACCACTCCCACCAGCCTCTAGTAGCTGGAGAAGGGAGTCTACTGCACCGGAAGACCCTAGACTCTGGGAACTGAGCGATCTAGATCTCTTTCCTTTTATCCCTGAACTAATGTTTACCCTTATGCTGACTCTTTTCCCTTCCCCGGCCCCATTCCTCCACTTGTAAACTGGAGTACCCAGTTAGATGTCTCATTCTGTCCCCCCTTTCCCTGCATATGACACCCCTATGCCCTACAGGCCTACCTACCAGTGGTTCCGAGATGGGACCCCCATCTCTGATGATCAGAGCACCCACACAGTCAGCAGCAGGGAGAAGAACCTGACCCTACGGCCAGCCGGTCCCGAACATAGTGGCCTCTACTCCTGCTGTGCCCACAATGCCTTTGGGCAGGCCTGCAGCAGCCAGAACTTCACCTTGAGTATTGCAGGTGAGCCTGTTGTGGGGGTAGAAGAGGGGAGACAGAGCTAGTGGGGGGCTCACTGCCCTGCCTGCTCACCCCCTCCATCCTTCCCCTTGCCACAGATGAGAGCTTTGCCAGGGTGGTGCTGGCGCCTCAGGACGTTGTTGTAGCAAGGAATGAGGAGGCCATGTTCCACTGCCAGTTCTCGGCCCAGCCACCCCCGAGCCTGCAGTGGGTCTTTGAGGATGAGACCCCCATCACTAACCGAAGCCGGTAAGACGTCTGTGGGTGTGAGTCAGTCCAAGTCCAGACATTAGACTCTTCCTTCGTGAACTTGTATTTCTTCAGGTTTTCAGCAGATGGCAGCAAATGTCCTAATGTCACCAAAAGAGTCTTTACCACATGGGTCATCTGGGATGGGGAGCAGAGACTAGGGTTGAGTGGTACCCAAGGGGTGCCAGCGAGGCAGAGTCAGCAGGCTACAGCCTGCTTTTTCTCCGAGCCTGTGCTCCATCTGCAGCCTTCCGGATGGCCGGGGACTTCAGCCTCCCCAATTCACAGCCCTGCTTGACACTCTGTGGGCTTCAGCGATTTGCTGGCGACTATTGACAGGCTAAAAGCCATGTAATCATCCAGCAGGATGTTTTAGAGGAAATTGGAAATAAAGTTAGGAGCAGAATTGTATAAATAGCTAACTGAGGAAGCTCAGAATACCAGAGAGAAGGCGGGGGCTGGGGGTTGGGGTCTGGGGCCTGGGGGCCGTGTGGGCATCGTCTGCATAGAAAGAGAGAAGACGCACCGGCACTCAGCACACCTGCAATGTCTCTTTTATTCGCCTGTTGTAATTGTCCGAGGATCCTCGCCTTAGTTGGCAAACCTAGGCTGAGTCTCGGGAGCTCCTGGCTTCCGTACAATATAATCTTGGCCTAGGATGTTTTCCGCCTCCGAGACTTACTGCTGAATAGACTCACTTTTTCTAGTTCTTTCTGAGCTTTGAGCTGGCTGATTCAACCCAGCTCCTGTCCAAGCTATCTGATTCAATCTGCCTTCTCTGGGCTTCTCCTGAATTGCTCTGCTTGGCCCCAGACAAACTCTGGCAATCTGTTCTAATCTGGCTCCTTCTTATTCTCGGGTGCATTCCATCTTTACCTTGTTTTCTCTTCATCTTGTCTCTGTAAAACTCTCCAGGTAAACCTGCCTCCTGTGCTTCTCTGTCTCTCTGCACTGCTCTCCTAAGAAGTTTCCCTTTCCTCTCATGAGAGCTGGGCAGATCCTATTCTGTCAAATCTTGCTCTGATTGGTTATTTTGTCTGCCATTCAGTCAGACATTACTTTTAAACATGGACGCTTCCTTCTACAAGCTAACTTTACCTTCATTGTTTGGGATTAAAGGTGTATGCTAAGGGCCGAGTTTCTAGGACAACTAGAAACAGGTTTTCTTTTAGTAAATAACACAATCTCAGGGTTCACAGTGTGATTAAATACCCTGCAGCAGCACCCACATTTTCAGAGGAAGCAAATGTCTCTGAACGGTTCAGGAGGTTTGCCCTTGTATTGAGATGCTTGCCCAGACTCTAGGAGAGGCAAGGGCACTTTTGTGGTATCAGGCATGACTGTGGTCACCGGGGGCGTGGTTCCCTAGGTTAGGTGCCTTAGTCCTAAGGACATGATGAGGCCATCTAATTTGGCTGAGAGGCTTTTGTCCTTGACGCTGAGGACCCTACAGAAAGGTGGTCCCGCTATCCTGACAGTCGTGCATCTTCCTTTTTCTCACTTACACTGCACTTTGCCTCACCCCCCCTTCCCCAAGATTGAGTTTCTTTGCAGTTGGAAAACACGCCTACAAACTGAGCGTGCCCATCATCCCAAAAAGATGAGGCAGGAGGATGTAAAATTTGAGGTCAGGGGCTTGGTGGGTAGTGTGAATGCTGTGTGTCTTAGTTTGGGTTTTACTGCTGAGAAGAGACCATGACCTATAGCAACGCTTATACAGAAAACTGTTTAACTGGGGCTGGCTTACAGTTTCCGAGGTTTAGTAGCGGCCTGCAGGCGGACATGGTATTGAAGGACCGAAGAGTTGTACATCTTACTTCACCAGCAACAGAAGGGGACTGTGTGCCACACTTGAGCATTGGAGACCTCACAGCCCGCCCTCACAGTGCACACCTACTCCAGCTAGGCCACACCCACTCCAGCTAGGCCACACCTACTCCAACTAGGCCACACCTCCTAATAATGCCGTTCTTTATGGGACAAGCATTCACATGCATGAGTTCATGGGAGTCAGATCTATTCAAGCCACCAATGTGAGCAAGCATGAAGACCCGTGTTCAGATCCCCAGCGTCCGTGTGAGAACGCTAGGTGTGGCAGTGTGCGTTGTAACTTGATGCTGATTGCAGAGATGGAGATCTGGGGCTTACTGGCCAGCCATTCAGGCTGAAATGGTAAACCCCAGGTAGAGTGAGGGACCCTGTCTCATAAAGTAGGATGAAGTGATATTTGACATTAACCTTTGACCTAGACATGTGCATACATGGGTGAGCACACCTGCACACACATACATACACATACATGCTGCATGTATGTGCACATACAACATGCTTCACTCTCACGTGTGTGTGTGTGTGTGTGTGTGTGTGTGTGCGCGCGCGCGCACACACACACACACACACACACACACACACACACATTGAGGCCACTCTTTAGGTCAAGTCTAGCTTGGGTGATATAGTGGTGAGTTTGAAACCATCCTGGAGAGAGAGCCCAGTGGTTAAGAACACCGGCTGAGCCGGGTGGTGGTGGCGCACGCCTGTAATCCCAGCACTTGGGAGGCAGAGGCAGGCGGATTTCTGAGTTCGAGGCCAGCCTGGTCTACAGAGTGAGTTCCAGGACAGCCAGTGCTACTACACAGAGAAACCCTGTCTCGAAAAACCAAACAAAAACAAAAACAAAAACAAAAAAACAAAACAAAACAAAAGAACACCAGGTTTGGTTTCAGCTCACAGCCACCTGTCACTCCAGTTTCAGGCGATCTGAGGCCCACTTCTGGCCGCTGCAAGAACCAGGCATGCATATGATGCACAGACATAAGTATAAGCAAAATGCTGGTACACATAAAATTAAAAGAAAACAAAAAACAACCGGCCATGGTGGAGCATAGCTTTAATCCCAGCACTCGGGAGGGAGGCAGACGGGTCTCTGAGTTCAAGGCCAGCCTAGTCTACAGAGTGAGTTCCAGAACTGTCAGGCTTACACTGAGAAATCATGTCTTGGAAAAACTAAACTAAAAAGGAAAGAAAAAGAGGTAAGGCAATAAGTAAGGAGGGAGGGCTGCCGAAGGTCTTTATCCCAGAATTCAGGGGGCCGGGGCAGGGGATTTTGTGAGTTCTAGGCCAGCCTGCTTTACACAGAGAATTGCAGGCCAGCCAGGGACGGGTCCGTTATTAAGGATCACTTGCTGCACCTGCAGAACATCTGGACTTGGTTCTAAGCACCTACACGGTAGCCCAAACTGTCTATAATTCCAGTTCCAGAGTATCTGTTGCTTTCTGTGGTCTCTGCTGACCCTAAGCGTGCACATGGTACAACTATATACATGCATGTACGCAAACACTTAAAATAACAATAAATTTGCCAATGAGAAAAGAAAATATATGTACCTACACACACACACACACACACACACACACACACACACACACAAGGACAGGTGCACACAACACACCCTTCTCACAACACAGACCCTTCCAGCGTGAAATTCACTGCATCCTGTTTGTGAAGGGGGCCTGGGGGCCTCTTCCAGACAGGACTCTCTTTCCCTCCGCAGTCCCCCTCACCTCCGCAGAGCTGTGGTGTTTGCCAATGGCTCCCTGCTGCTGACCCAGGTCCGGCCGCGGAATGCAGGCGTCTACCGTTGCATTGGGCAGGGACAGAGGGGCCCACCCATCGCCCTGGAAGCCACTCTTCACCTGGCAGGTGGGTCTCTGGGGCTGAGGTAGGTGCTGCATACAATGATGGTTGCTCCTGGGGAGTTAGGACTCTTGTTTGAATTAGCGGCTTGGAGGGCTGAGAGAGGAAGAGGAGGATGCTGGGCTGGACATCATCCGTGAGGAGGAATTATGGCGGGAGGGAGCCTCGGCTTCCTGTAAAGTATCACATACTCAGATGCTCAGGGCAACTGGGCAGCTTCCCTTGTCCTCGCGTCTTTGCAGAGATTGAAGACATGCTGCCACTCGAACCTCGGGTGTTCATAGCTGGCGGTGAGGAGCGTGTCGCCTGCCCAGCCCCCCAGGGTCTGCCCACACCCAGTGTTTGGTGGGAGCATGGCGGAGTCCGTCTTCCTGCCCACGGCAGGGTCCACCAGAAGGGCCTTGAGCTCGTGTTCGCCGCTATTGCTGAGAGTGACGCAGGCGTCTACACCTGCCATGCGGCCAACCTGGCTGGTCAGCGGCGACAGGATGTCAACATCACGGTGGCCAGTAAGTACCTTTTCCCTTCCCCGCTCACCCTTCCCAGCGTGAGCCTGGGAGGTTTCGGGACGCAGTGGGTAGAGGCTTCTCGGGTGCACACCCGCGGCTCTCTCTGGGTTCTGGGCTCTGTAGCAGTGGGAATGGTAGTCACGTGATAGTGGTGAGGGAGGAGGTGCAGGCAGAGGAAGGAAGTACACACAGCCTCCCCCAGCTGTAGATCCCTGGCAACAGTGGGAGAACACTGTGCGGGAGTCTGCAGCCCTGGGTCCCGTGCTGCCCCACGGTACAGACGTAACACCTGGGATCATGTCCCCCCTGAACTGCGGTGGCTCTGTCTCCTCATCCATACAAGGGCTAAAGGGAGATAGGTGGGAAAGATCAGATGATACACATGAGGAAGATCTCTCTCTGTCTTGCTCTCTTGTGTAAGAAGTGTGTCCGCTTGTGCATGTGGAAGCCACAGGTCAGGGTTCGGTGCCCTCCCCCAAAACTGTCCTCCGTCAGACATGGTCTCCGTGAGCCCAGAGCTTGCTGTGTCCACCAAATCGACTGGCCATCAGGTTACAGGGACCCACTCTTCTGTTTCTGCCGCTTGGTGCTGGGTCCCAGATGTGTGCCGCTGGACCTGGATCTCACATGGGTCCCGGAACCCCAAACTAGGCCCTCATGGTTATGCTGCAGCACCCACTGAGCCCTCCCCCGTGCTCTCTGTCCCCCTCTCTATTTTTCTCTTTGAGAAGTAACAGCAGTCGGGTGATAGCTTTGTTCTAGTTCACTGTTCTTTGTAGACTTTTAAAAGCAGCCTTACTCCGGCTGGAGGCGTGGGTAGGAGCACTTTTCACTCTTACAGAGGACCTAGCTTGAGTTCCTGGTCCTCACCTGATGGCACACACCTGCCTGTAACTCCTAGTTCCAGGGGACCTGACGCCATCCTTTGACCTCCTCAGGCACCACGAGCGTGGTCCGTGTACACACCTGCAGGCAAAACACTCTTAGATGTAAAATAAAGACATCTTAAAACTTTTTTTAAAATGAACCATTTTGGTGACATTCTTCCCATAAAGATAATGAAATCAGGCCAGGATGTAGCTCTTAGCTGGTACACTGAGTACTTGTCTGCTGTGCACAAAGCACTGGCGTGCTCGCCGGTGCCGTGGATGCTGGGAAGGACGGGTCTAACCTGAGTGCTCAGGAGGAGGAGTCGGGAGGATCAGATGTTCAAGGACAGTCTCAGCTATAGGACACCCCGCTCCAGAATGAAGAATACTTACATCTCAGACGGCCTCGTGCTTTGCACTTGGGCCCCTGGTTCAGAGGAGAAGCCTTAGCTCACAGATCAGGTGCGGGACATGCTCACATAGGAACGTGTACACAGATGAGAGCTGTAGAGCCGGCCCCGATCGGGACCTGGGGGTCATCCGCTTTGTTGAGTACCAGTGACCAGCTTTGGCATCCATGTGGTGGATAAACTGAGGCAAGCATCTGTTGGAGGTCAGTGCTGAGAGCTCCTGACGGGGATGGATGGGGATAACCTATAGGGGCTGCTGCCTGTGTCAGCCAGTGATTAGGGAAGTTACTCGGCAGATTTTCTCTGAGGAAACGAAGCTTAATTTACTGGGGCTGGCACTTCCTGTGGCCAGTAGAAAGAACTCTTAACTCACTGGATAGTGGTGGCGCACGCCTGTAATCCCAACACTTGGGAGGCAAAGGCAGGCAGATTTCTGAGTTCGAGGCCAGCCTGGTCTACAGAGTGAGTTCCAGGACATCCAGGGCTACACAGAGAAACCCTGTCTCGAAAACCAGAAAAAGCCGGGTGGTGGTGGCGCACGCCTGTAATCCCAGCACTTGGGAGGCAGAGGCAGGTGGATTTCTGAGTTCAAGGCCAGCCTGGTCTACAGAGTGAGTTCCAGGACAGCCAGGGCTATACAGAGAAACCCTGTCTTGAAAAAAACCAAATCCAAAAAAACCAAAAAAAAAAAAAAAAAAAAAAAAAAAAAAAAGGAACAAGAACAAGAAAAAGAACTCTTAACTCCATGGGGCTGTTGAGAAAGCAAAGGAAAGAAAAATTCACACACATACAGAATGGATAAAACAAAAGGCAGAGTCTATTAAACTTCATACACATAAATACATACATACAAAATACAGAACTACAGACATGCATATATACATACATGCATACATATATACATAATACCAAAGTACAGACAGACATATATACATTCACACATAGAATGGCTAGAGCAAAGCTCCAGCAAGCAGGCTCCAAGCATTTCACACACACATATACATACATACACACACACACACACACACACACACACACACACAGAATGGATAAAACAAAAGGCAGAGTCCAATAACTGTATACACATAAATACATATACACACATACACACATACTTTCATGTGTGCATACATACATAATACACAAGTACAGACAGACATATACATACATATATACATATATGTGTACACATATACATGCATACATACATGCATGCGTGCATACATACATACATACATAAACACATAGTCATGGTTGATGGGTGGAAGGAACAACATGCCAACCCCATTCACACAAACCTTACACATATACATACGTGCACACAGTTGACGGATGGAAGGAGCCATGGTCCAGCCCTCCACACTTTATTCTGTCTTCTATAGCTTATATATCCCAGCAAAATCTTTCAAGCACTATAAAATTACAGTGTGACTATGCTTTAGCATTTTATTAGTAAATTATTATAAAATACAATTTGTTTTCCAATACCTTTATAAGAAATAACATTACATAGTTCAGGTAAAGAAAACAGATCATTCCCCCCAAATCCACGTACATTCGTAACTAAGCAACTTGTTATAGATTAACAAAGTGTAAGCAAGCAAGGTAGCTTTCTCAGCCAGTTTCTCTTACTGGCAGTGGCAATTTGCACTTACAAAGAAGGAGTAATTACCTTCGTATTTATCTTTAAAAGTAATCTTGTAAGAATCTTAAGAGAGTCACAAGTCTTGTCTTCTATATAAAGTCAGCCGTATCTACCTTACATGCCCAGAATGTGTATCTGCTCATCGGCAGCTCTTAAGAAATCACATCAGGAGGCTGAGGACAGAGTGGGTGTAAGGAGTCAGTGTCACCAGTCCTGCGTCGGTGAGAGCCCTCATGTCAGCCAGCGCTGCGTTGTTCCTCTTCCCTGACCGCAAAGGTCCCAGCCTAACTGAGCAGAGCACGCCTTTCTGAACTCAGATTGTTTTGTTTGTTTGTTTGTTTGTTTTCAAGACAGGGTTTCTCTGTGTAGCCCTGGCTGTCCTGGAACTCACTCTGTAGACCAGGCTGGCCTCGAACTCAGAAATTCGCCTGCCTCTGCCTCTGCCTCCCAAGTGCTGGGATTAAAGGCGTGCGCCACCTCTGCCCGGCCCTGTTACCTGCCATCTTAGCCTCACCCGGTTGCTCCTGTCTCCGCATGGTGGCTACTCAGTCCTGGCCACCCTCCTTCTTTCCCCTTTCCACCTGGGACCCGCTAAGATCAGAAGTCCTGCCCCCTTCCCCTCCTGTCCAGCTATTGGCTGACCAGTTTTTTATTAACCAATCAGAAGTGATGGGAAACAGTTTTTTTTACACAGCACAGAGACAAGGAGATGCTTGGCAATGCCAAGTCCGACTGCAGCCAGTGCTCTGGGTACAGGAATCAGCATCTGGATACACAGGACACAAAACTGTCCCCCAGCCTGGCCTCAGGGGACAAGTAAGTGGAGACTGGACCCGTGGCTTCTGCAGTTGGCTGGAAAACAGTGTTCCCTTCTGAGATAGGCTAGGATAGCATAGAGCGAGCGAGCTAGCATCGCGTGAGGCAGGAGAAGCGGGTTTTGGAGGGACGTGAGTATAGTTTTCTATGTACATGACGTCTGGACGCCTCTAGCTATCTGTTTGGAAATGCCAGGAGACAGTTCTTGCTGTGGGGAGGTGCCATGAGGCAGTCAGGAGATACATGGTAGGAGTTGTGTCTGTTCATCAGCGGGAGGAGATTATGTAGGGAACTGATGTAGCTCAAATGGAGCAGTTCTGAGAACCGAGTGCACCGGTCTCACTGTGACAGATGTCGGAGTGATGTCAAAATGGAAGGGTTTGTGCCTGGCTCGCCCTTTCAAGGGTTTTGTTCCAAGGTCGGTCGGCTCCACTGCTTCGGGTCTAAGGGGAGACAGAATATTTGGGTGACAGGAGCCTGCGATGGAGATGACTGGTCTCATGGTGGCCAGGAAGCAAAGAGGGTACAAGAAGGAAGGGCCGGGGAACAAGTCACGTTCTTCAAAGACATGTGTGACTTTGAAGACCCTTAGCGACCACTTCCTCTAGCTAGGCCCCCCCGCTTCTTACTGAAGTTTCTGCCATCTTCCCGAATAGTGCCACAACCTGGGGACCAAGCTTGTGACACTTGAGCCTGTGAGGGACACCCTGTCTAGAATTTCCTTGTGTAACCCCGGCTGTCCTGGAACTGACTCTGTAGACCAGGCTATCTTCAACCTCAGAGATCTGCCTGCCTCTGATTCCTGAGTGCTGAGATTAAAGGTGTGCGCCACCACTGCCCAGCTCTCTGGGGGACATTTCCTATTCAAATTTAAGACTAACCATAGCCCAGTATGATGTAATGTGAAACCACTACTTGGATGCCTGGGGTCTGTGAAGGCCAGAAGAGGGTCCTGTATCCCCTAGGACTGGAGTTTTGGGTGGTTGTGGGCCACCTTATGGGTGCTGGGAATCCAGTCCTCTTAATTCAGAGCCGTCTCTAGCCCCTGGTGGTGGAGTGTCACAAGCACAGCTGCGGGTCCTTGTCCTCTCGTGGTGGCAGTGGCCATTACTTCCTTGAAGTTCTGCTTTCCTAGCTGGACCATGGGTGGAGGAATGCCCCTTGGGTGTTTATTACAGATGGAGTAAAGGTGTCGGAAAGTACCGGCACCCAGGCCTTGGCATGTCCCCCGAGCAGCCTGGGGGCTCTGAACTCAGGAGCACCAGTGACTTAGACCACACTGTGATTTGAGATTTGGTTTTGGAAACCGATTGCTCAGCTTTAGCTGGTCGTCCTTGTTCCTCTAGCCGTACCCACGTGGCTTAGGAAACCCCAAGACAGCCAGCTGGAAGAGGGCAAGCCCGGCTACCTGCACTGTCTGACACAGGCCACACCCAAGCCCACTGTGATCTGGTACAGGAACCAGATGCTGATCTCGGAGGTGAGAAAGGATGGCTCTTTGGTGGATGGGAGAGTTCCCCACGGCCTTTGTCAGTGCGTACCCCCTCCCCCCACCCCGATGTCTCTCTCACCCTGAGGAGGCTGCCCTCGGGGAGATGGACTAGGCTTCGTCTACTCAAGTCTGTCCCCCAGGACTCACGGTTCGAAGTTTCGAAGAATGGGACCTTGCGCATCAACAGCGTGGAGGTGTATGACGGGACACTGTACCGCTGCGTGAGCAGCACCCCGGCCGGCAGCGTCGAGGCCCAGGCCCGGGTCCAGGTGCTGGGTGAGTTGGCATGTGTATTACGCTGGAGGATACCTAGCCTGTGTAGGCAGGGGAGTGACAGGCATGGCCCTGGCCTCTCTCCTTGTCTCAATTCTCTTCTCTTTCCTGGCGGAACCAGAAAAGCTCAAGTTCACGCCACCGCCGCAGCCACAGCAATGCATGGAGTTTGATAAGGAGGCTACGGTGCCCTGCTCAGCCACCGGCCGGGAGAAGCCCACGGTTAAGTGGGTACGGGCAGGTGGGTGCCGTGCGACACGGGCTAGAGTGGGCGAAGAGGGACAGGGGAGTGCCCAGCCTGCACCTGGGATTGTTGGGAGAAGCCAGAAATGAAGGGATGGTTGGCCTGGTCCAGTGGAGAGCAGAAAGCTGTAACCCCAGAGAGCACAGCACTGGTCAGCGCAGACGGGGACTGGCTGGTGGGCGGGTTGTCACGGTGGTGGTGACACCCCTCGTCACCAGCATTGTAGTAGCATGGAGTCTGATAAACGTGGCTTGGGGGTGTACACACCACTGTGCCATCCGCCGTCTTTATGCCCGTCCCCTTCTACGAATCTTTTACTCTTGCATAATAATTTTATTATAAATACAGCTTTTACTTCTTCCTGAGCAGAGACGAGCTGGTTTTGTGTATTTGAGTGAGTAGAGTAGTCGGGGTTTGAACCTGTGGCCTTCAGTGCGCCAGGCAAGCTGCCTTCACTGACCTATATCCCTGGCCATTTTTAGTTTTTAATGATTTGATTAACTAGTTTAGTTTGTTGCTTGTCATAGGTTAAGGTTTTATTATTATATAGTTTTAGCTAGTCTGGAACTCACTGTGCAGCCCAGTCTGGCCTTGGACGTAGAGTCATTCCATCTCTCTCTCTCTTTTTTTTTTTTTTTTTTTGAGACAGGGTTTCTCTGTGTAGCCCTGGCTGTCCAGGAACTCACTCTGTTGTCCAGGCTGGCCTCGAACTCAGAAATCCGCCTGCCTCTGCCTCCCAGAGTGCTGGGATTACAGGCGTGCGCCACCACGCCCGGCTGGTATGAACATTTTTATAACCATGTATATGAGCCTCCAATTGTTCTTACCAGGCTGGACCGGTTTTGCATTTGCACCAGCTGTGGGAATGAGAGGGGGGTTGTGGCATCAGCAGAGGGCTCCCTCACTCAGGCCTGTGATCTTTTTGGAAGGTGTGGGGTCCTGGTAGATCTAGGACGGGGCCTCAGGAGGGAGGAGGAACAGGCCGTGAGGTGGGGACAAGGCCGGACAGTGGCCTGACCAGAAGTCTGGTTTGGCACAGTGGAATGCTGTTGAGCTGTGAGACTGGGGAAGCAGTAACTAACCGGGGGCTTCGGGCCGGCCTGTGAGCAGGCAGGGACGGTGGCTTGTCTGGAGAAGGGATGAGGGACCCAGGCCCTTGCCAGCCGTCCATGTCACTCTAGCCCACGGCGTGACTGTGGTTTCTCCCATCTGCAGACGGAAGCAGCCTCCCTGAATGGGTGACAGACAATGCTGGAACCCTACACTTCGCCCGAGTGACCCGAGACGACGCCGGCAACTACACATGCATTGCGTCCAACGAGCCACAGGGCCAGATCCGTGCCCATGTCCAGCTGACAGTGGCAGGTGTGATTGCGGTGGAAGCCGGCGGGGGCAGGGCCTGGGGGTGACAGCTTACATTCCGACAGCTCCATCGCCGACTCCTCCTCCATCCTCTCTGGTCTCTTTCTGTGCAGTTTTCATCACCTTCAAGGTGGAACCAGAGCGTACAACCGTGTACCAGGGCCACACGGCATTGCTGCGGTGTGAGGCGCAGGGGGACCCCAAGCCTCTTATTCAGTGGAAAGGCAAAGACCGGATCCTGGACCCTACCAAGCTGGGACCCAGGTAAAGTCTGCCTTCCTTACACTGACCACCTTTCCTGGGATGGTAGGTAGCCCCTCCTGGGTGGGGGGCTGGCCAGGTGACCGTGGCTGTGGCTTCTCTCGCGACAGGATGCACATCTTCCAGAACGGTTCCCTGGTGATCCATGACGTGGCCCCCGAGGACTCGGGCTCTTACACCTGCATCGCGGGCAACAGCTGTAACATCAGGCACACAGAGGCCCCGCTCTTGGTCGTGGGTATGGGCCTGGAAAGGGCGTCCTGTGGGGAAGGGGTTGACTCCTTTCTCATCTTATAGGTAGTGGCATCCTGGAGAGGGAAGACATTTAAACGGGGCTGCTTGCTGGACTGTCACTTACCTGGCATTTCCCCAGCTGAGCCGTGTGTGATTCGGGCTTCTTAAGGACGTCCAGCTCTCTCCAATGCCTCGTTCTCTTGTTCACTTATAAAGAGAATAGGTGCTCAGGCCCTGTTGCTTTGCGTCTGTGGCACCATAGGACACGGTGGCAAAGAGCAGGTGGCAGAAGACATCTTATTTCTTGTGTGTTGAGTGGGAGGCAGAAGGGAGGGGTGGGCTATGCCTCAGTTTCCCCTCGAAGGGCACCTCCCCATGACCTAGCTCTCTTCCACGCCGTCCCACCTTCTGAAGGTCCCACCGCTCCCCAGTAGCATCATAGACTGGGGACGAAGCTTTCATTCAACACATGGACCCTTGGGAGGGAAGCCTACAAGACCCAAGCTTACAGACTCATGGCTTAGAGGCTGAGAGCACTTCCTGTTCTGGTCGTGGTATCTGACGTCAGGTGGCTCACTGCTGCCTGTGCCTGCAGCTCCGGGTGACGCAAGGCCTCTAGCCTCAGACAGCAGTTGCAGTCCCAGGCATATCCACACACGTAGACACACAAACATCACAGGCACATGCCCACAACATAAACACACATACATTATACAGGCACACACCCATGCATAGACACGCATAAATACACAGGCACGTACCCACATATAGGCATACACACATACACAGAAATAAAAGTAATTTTTCCAAAAACAGGTTTGAATTTATAAACCAGGCATGGCAGCTTATTCTTGTAATCCTGGATTGTGGGTGCTGAGACAGGAAGATTATCATGAGTTCAAGCCCTGAGATGCAGAGAGGATTGTCCTGACTTCAAGGCTAGTCGGGGTTAGCTAGGCTATGGAGTGAGACATTGTCTCAAGCAAAAGAAAAGAAACAAAGCCTTTGAACTATTGCAAGTGGAGAGGGGCCAGGATGCAGGAGGCTCAGAGAGGATGCCAGGCGAACAGCCCCAGGCCGCACCTGCCCTAGTGATCCCTGTCCCTTTGAGAAGTTGTCTTCGTGGCTACAGAAGAGAGGGTTTGAAGGGGAAGAAAGTTCGCACACTTTCCCACAAACATCTCCATTCAGCAGAATTGCCTTCCTAGTGACGTATCTCGTAGAAAACGGAGTGTGGGATCTCTTGCTTGAAGCCCTTGACACTCACCCAGTGACTCAGGGGACCTCTGTCTTCTGAGCCATTGAAAGCCAGTAGACTGGCAATGCAGGAACCTGCTCTGAGCTGAGAGATGGCTGGGATGCTAACCCAGAAGCTTCCCAGCATCCTCTCCAGGTAGCTCGCGGCCTTGAACCAGCCAGAGCAGGAAGGGCAGCTCCTCGGGGCTTCGTGGCATGTGGAGGCCTTCACGTGTCTAGAAGTTGTCGGGGAAACTTGGTAGAGCCTCAGGGGCTGGTTGGCTTGGTAGCCCCTGGCCTGACCTCGCCATGTGTCCCTTAGACAAGCCAGTGATGGAGGACTCGGAGGGCCCAGGCAGCCCTCCCCCGTACAAGATGATCCAGACCATCGGGCTGTCAGTGGGCGCGGCTGTAGCCTACATCATCGCTGTCCTGGGCCTCATGTTCTACTGCAAGAAGCGATGCAAAGCCAAGAGACTGCAGAAACAGCCTGAAGGGGAGGAGCCCGAGATGGAGTGCCTCAATGGTGGGTCCCCCTGTAGCGGGAGGTGGGCCGGCATGGGTAGAGAGCACCCTCCTGTGGCAGCTGTGGGGGACGGGAGCCGGTGGTGCTGGAGCTGGGGGCTGGAGCTGGGGCTGCCTCTCGTCTGGCTGCAAACCTAGAGTTGGCCCGTTCTCAGGGCCTTGGCTTCTCAGCTGCTTGGCTCGGGACTCCCTCAGTGAAGCCTCTTGGGCCAGCCTTCTCTCCCACCAGTAAAGAACAGATAAATTTGGTATGCATGTGTGTGTGTGTGTGTGTGTGTGTGTGTGTGTGTATACACACACACACACACACACACACACACACACACACACGTGTCTATAACTCATCTTTTCAGGTGTCAGCCTCCAGGGACAATCTATCTGTTCATTTTTTCCCTAATCCCTCCCATCACTAGATGCTCCCTGAGGGTGTTGCTGGGCCCCCCACTCAGTTTAGGTGGTCAGGAACAGTGTGGCTCTACCGGGTGGTTTCCCCTTTGCATACAAGGGGTCCGATGAACCCCAAACAGCTCGTGTGACTGTGGCATTCAGGTCCAGTGATGGAGGTTCGAGCCCCACGCCGAGCTTGTTTCATACCTCCCAATCGTCTGCATCAGTAAACTGTCACACGCGGGGTCTGCAGCTGCCTCCCAAGCCCCGTCAGGTTATCTGTGGGAATAGCTCTTTTGTGTGTGATTTGGACTCAAGTTGACAGGACGCAAGGTGGTGGTGGCGGGGACAGATGAGACAGGGACACAAGACAACACACCGCAGGACCCGGGGACCGAGCTCTTTGCGGTGTGCAGGGTGTTGGTCTTAGGATGTCCCCCCCCCCCCGACCCCTCGTTTGTCCCCAGGTGGGCCTCTGCAGAATGGACAGCCGTCAGCAGAGATCCAGGAGGAGGTGGCATTGACCAGCCTGGGCTCTGGCGCCACAGCCACCAGCAAGCGCTACAGCACCGGCGATAAGATGCATTTCCCGCGGGCCAGCCTGCAGCCCATCACCACCCTGGGTATGTGGCCTCGCCTGCAGCCGTGCCAACGTTGCTGCAGGACGCTGGTTTTGAGTCTGGGTAACGGGCTGAGGTGGTTCCGATTTAGTAAATACTAAATTTACTTATCTATGTGTATGAGTGCTCTGTCTGCGTGCTTGTCTGTACACCAGCAGAGGGCATCGGTTCCCATCACAGATGGCTGTGAGCCACCATGTGGGTGCTGGGAGTTGAACTCAGGACCTCTGGAAGGGCAGCCAGTGCTCTTAACCTCTGAGCCATCTCTCCAGTCCCCAAGTATTATTTCCTTGATACTCCTGAAAATAGTTCTTTTAAAAAAAAGAAACTAAGTTAGCTTTTTTCCTAGGGAAAAAATTTTGAGAATTTATAGATTTGTTCTAAGGTGGTTTTGGTTTTCTTTGAGTATATCACAACTTTTGGAGTGGAGAAATGGTCCTCCCGCCTGATGGCTTGGGAGCAGCGGAAGCTTGTGCCGCGAGAAAGGCCACGGTTGGGTCTCTCTCACTCGGTGGCTTCTTTTGCCCACATGGCTCTCTCTATACC
Source organism: Apodemus agrarius (assembly GCA_964023405.1). Classification (NCBI taxonomy): domain Eukaryota; kingdom Metazoa; phylum Chordata; class Mammalia; order Rodentia; family Muridae; genus Apodemus; species Apodemus agrarius. Next base: position 33,733,192 of record OZ030014.1, on the reverse strand, counting down.
CACAGGGAAAAGCGAGTTCGGGGAGGTGTTCCTCGCGAAGGCGCAGGGCATAGAGGAAGGTGCGGCCGAGACCCTGGTTCTTGTGAAGAGCCTGCAGAGCAAGGACGAGCAGCAGCAGCTGGACTTCCGGCGGGAGTTCGAGATGTTCGGGAAGCTAAGCCACGCCAACGTGGTGCGGCTTCTGGGGCTGTGCCGGGAGGCCGAGCCCCACTACATGGTGCTGGAGTATGTGGACCTGGTACGTTGTGGCGTGCCAGTGGGAGGGGTTCCGGGGCTGGGGCACCACAGAGGTCTTGGCTTCTGGTGGTCGCAGACACAGCTTGCCTCCTACCACGTGAGCAACCTGCCCTCCCAGCTCTCCAGTACCCACCTTGCCTTTACCCCTGTTGAGCTCCTCCTGTCTTTCTGTAGGTCAGTCTTAAGTTCTGGGGCTTCTTTGTACCCCGCCTGGATGCCCTCAGAACACGCCACCGCTTGAGAAACAAGCTTGTCTGAACCTGGCTGGCCTTCTCTCTTCCCTTCCTGTCCCCTCCCCCCTTTCTCTTTCCTTCTTACCTCCTTCCCCCCTCCCAACTCTCTCCCTCCCTCCCTCCCTTCTTTTCTCTCCTTTTGCTTCCCCTCTCCTCTCCTCATCCGGTTTCTCTCCTGGCTCAGGTGTCAGCCTCATCTCCAGCCTGTCCACCAAGTTATCCTTCCAGTGGTCAGCCCTGTTTCTGCCTTCCCCGTCTTTGCTAGGCCCTGGTCTACTTGGTCTTTACACTGCTGCTGTGGAGCACCAGGGAAGGGGACGTTCTCCGTCTTCTTCTGAGCAGTGTGTGTTTTTCTGCTAGTAGGGTGTGTGTGTGTGTGTGTGTGTGTGTGTGTGTGTGTACACACATTCAGGTCAGGGCTTGCCACTGTCTCCCAGCAGGGACTCTGCAAGCACGGGCTTGGTCTCATGCTTCAGAGCCCATAGCTGGGCTCTTCACTAATGGAGGTGTTTGGCCCTTACCTCAGGGAGATCTCAAACAGTTCCTGAGGATTTCCAAGAACAAGGATGAAAAATTGAAGTCACAGCCACTTAGCACCAAACAGAAGGTAAGATCAAGGCGTGGGGGGGGGATCCCCCAGAGTAGGCCGCAAGCAAAGGCCCACTCACGCTTCTATTATTATCAGTACTTGAGAGCCAGGCCTTACGTAAGGACGTCACCTGTGTTTGCTGGCACAGCAGTCCCCTGAAGCGTGTTTCTGTCCCCATTTCATGGACCAAGAAACTGAGGCTTCGAGAGATTGAGTGGCTTGCTCCAGCTCTGTAAGTCACGCTGGCTTCACAGAGGAGGCGGCTGCTCCGGCCCTTGTCTTTATTGTTGAAGCTTCAGTGAGAGCAGTCACCCGCATGCCCACTGCTTGCAGCAAGCACCCCAAGTCGGCGGGCTGCTGGTTTGGGCGTGGCCTTGGGCAGTTTCTTCAACTTGTGTGTGGAGACTCTGGCCTTACAGACTGAAGGACTCGAAGCGTGACACACACGGGAAGCGAGTGGGAGGCCTCGGTGCAAATGTGGAAGATGTCCAGGTCTTTGGGTAGCCAGACAGCTGTGGTTAACAAAGAAGGCTTCCTGCCGGGGAGAGCCTTTGAGTCCAGTTCTCAAGGTCAGGAAGTAGCTCACTGGCAGGAAGGGGGTGGCTTCAGGAGAGAGGACCAAGGTAAGTGGCTGGGACAGGGACAGAGGCAGCGTGACAGCTGAGCATGGGGCGGCATCTAAAATCGAGCACTCGGTTGGATGGGGCAAAGGATGGCCTGGGTCTGAGGCTAGCCTGAGCTATATAGTGAGATCCTAACTTCAAAACACAAATGAAAAAACAAGACAGGAAGCGGGTCGGTGACTTCTGTCATCCCCAGGTGCTGGACAGCCATCAGCACTTGGTCACACACTGTCCTGCGTGTTCTTGGATTTAGTCTTCAGTAGGATGAGGAGGTTTTCAGACACTGGGTTCCATACCCTCGTAGGATGGCACTCAGATCAGATAGAACCGCTTTAAAGATCCAGACCGAGGGCTGAGAGACGTGGCAAAGGTTAAGAGAGCTTAGTTCCCAGCGCCCCAGTCAGGTGACTCACAACCTCACGACCTCCTGTAACTCCAACTCCAGGGGGGAATCAGAGGCCTCGGACCTCTATAGGCTCCTGCATGCAAATGCCCAAACCCAGGCACAGACAAACACAGAGACCCACACACAGACACACAGCACAGGCAGACCTATACACACACACACACACACACACACACACCAAGAGTTTCATGCACAAACATATAAAGAGACCCACATGCAGACACACACACAGAGATGCATGCATAGACAGACCCACACACGGACACACACACAGATATACACACATACCATTAAAAATAAATCTTAATTTTTTTTTTTTTTTAAAAATACCGATTTAGCCACTGTGGTCTTAGCAGTCTGGAGACAATGGCATAAACATTGCCAGACTTTGAAGATGAAGTAGACTGTATGGTGACGCTCACACCAGTCTAAGGGGAAATGAATGAACTATTATCGTTTGTATGCGTGTGTCGGTCAGAGGACAGCTTTCTGGAATCGGTTCTCTCCTTCCGTCTTTGTGTGGGCTGAACTTTACCCAGCAGTCACCTCGCCAGCCGCCATCGTATTTTCATTCCTCTGTGACTGTATTCTGTGGAGGATGACTTCTCCCTTCGGGGTCCTGAGTGGACTCTACGGTGGATGAGGCAATCATGAGCCAGTTGCTTGTCCAGAGGTTGAAGGGTCCTCTTTGCTGTTACTTGTGTGTATTTAGTTATAATTTTTTAAAGTTTGTTATTATTGTTATTGTTGTTCTTATTATTCTGTTTGCATGTGTTTGTGTTAAGTCTGTGTGTTTGTGACTGCGGCTCGAACATGCCAGTCTCTCCTCCACCATAGGCTCTGGGGATCTCATTCAGGTCTCGGGCCCTTGTGGCTGTGTTTCTGCTTTCTAACACATCTTGACGGCTAGAGGAAAGTCCTTTCCTTTTAGTACTTGAGAATGAACCTTGTGGGCAGTAGGCAGACATTCTCCTGCTCAGCCACCCCCCACAGCCTTGTCTTGTTTTTGTAACGAGGATGCTGCTGGGCCCCTGTGTCTTTTAGCATTTAGATGAGGGGACGGAGGTTAAGAGCAAGCTTTTTCTTTTTCTTTTTCTTTTTCTTTTCTTTTCTTTTCTTTTCTTTTCTTTTCTTTCTTTCTTTCTTTTTTTTTGTTTTGTTTTTTGTTTTTTCAAGACAGGGTTTCTCTGTGTAGCCTGTGTGTCCTGGAACTCACTCTGTAGACCAGGCTGGCCTCGAACTCAGAAATCCGCCTGCCTCTGCCTCCCAAGTGCTGGGATTAAAGGCGTGCGCCACCAACGCCCCGGCTAAGCTTTGTTTATCTTTTTTGTGTATGGGTGTTTTGTCTGCATGTATTTGTGTGTACCACAGGCATACCTGGTGTTTGAGGGAGGACCGAAGAGTGTGTCGGGTCCTCTGGAACTGGAGTTATAAACAGTTGTAAGCCATCACACAGGTGCTGGGCGCTGGGAACTGAACCCAGGTCTTCTGCAAGATTGTTCTTAACCACTGAGCCATCTTTCCAGCCGCTGCCACCCCTTCTCACGTCTTCTTTAAAAAAAATATTTATTGATATTTATTGATATTTGTGTATTTGTCTGCATACATATTGCTTACAGAGGTCAGAGGACAGCTTGAAGTAGTTGGCTCTCTCCTTGCACAGTGTGTTTTCCAGATGACAAGCTCGGGTCACTAGGCTTGGTGGCATCTGCTGAGCTATTGTCAGTCCAGAATCAGGGTTCTCCACCCGTGCTCTCAAGCACACAAGAATTCTGTGACTTTTTGTTCTAGCATGGAGCACCCCTGTGCTGGTGACCCCCTTCTTCAAGAAGTTTTTACAGGTTTTAGCTCTCTTGGGTGCTGTGGTTTGTTTTGGATTTTTTTCTTTTTTAAAGATTTATTTATTATATGTAAATACACTGTAGCTGTCTTTAGACACCCCAGAAGAGGGCATCAGATCTCATTTCGGATGGTCGTGAGCCACCATGTGGTTGCTGGGATTTGAACTCAGGACCTTTGGAGGAGCAGTCAGTGTTCTTAATCATGGAGCCATCTCTCCAGCCTGGATTTAGTTTTGTTTTTTTGTTTGTTTGTTTGTTTGTTTTGTTTTGTTTTTTAAGATTTATTTATTTATTATATGTAAGTACACTGTCGTTGTCTTCAGACACTCCAGAAGAGGGTGTCAGATCTCGTTACAGATGGTTGTGAGTCACCATGTGGCTGCTGGGATTTGAACTCAGGACCTTCGGAAGAGCAGTCGGTGCTCTTAACCTCTGAGCCATCTCTCCAGCCCTGTTTTTTTGTTTTTAACAAGACAGAGAAACCTCTGTTTAACCTTGGCTGTCCTGGAACTTGTTCTGTAGACCAGGCTGGCCTCAAACTCTCCAGGAAGGCCTAGCACTGCTCCTGCCCCTGCCCTCCAAGTGTGTATGTGTGCCGCCGTCATACGTCTTGCCAGAAATCCTGTCTTGGCCAGCCTTGGTATATTCTACCAGGAGCTGTGGGTGTAACACTTAGTGCAGGCCAGGTGCTTGTCCAGTTCATTGACCGTCCGTGTGCTTTGAAAGAGTTAACGCAGGCCCGGAGCGACAGCTCAGCAGCAGTCGCTGCCCTAGAGGACTGGAGTCCGGCTCTCCGCACTCAGCACACTGATGGGTCACATCCAAACCACCTGGGAGCCCAGGTCCAGGCGATTTGGTGCTTGCTCCGCCTCAGTGTCCTGAGGACGGGGGTTCAAGGCCTGATCCATCCACCTGTATGTTTTGGTTGAGGGCCTCGCACTGCCCTCACTGATTGGCTAGCCCAGCTGGCCCATGAGCCCTTTATGTAGGTTCTGCTTCACAACAGACACCTTCGCCCCCTGAGCCGGCTCCACAACCCCTCATCCCGTGTGACTGAGCTTTCTGACAGCCTCGTGAAGCAGCTACTATTCTGGAGAAGGTAGCTGAGGCTGTGGTGTTTGAGGTTTCCTCTGTGGCACTGCAGGGGGACCTTGGAGACAAGGGTCGGTTCCCTAGTCCTGGGCTGTTCTCACAAGCTGTCCTCTCTCCCCAGGTGGCCCTGTGTTCCCAGGTGGCCCTGGGCATGGAGCACTTGTCCAACAACCGCTTCGTGCACAAGGACTTAGCTGCTCGCAACTGTCTGATCAGTGCCCAGAGGCAGGTGAAGGTGTCGGCGCTGGGCCTCAGCAAGGATGTATACAACAGGTAGAGGGGCTTAGGGGTGTGGGCTGTCCTTCCTTCCCAAGGGCGTCTGGGGGGAGACAGAGGGCAGATGCCGTTTTTGAGGGAGATCGCTAAGGGCTTCATGGCTGCTTAGCAGAAAGGTGGGGTGGGGTGGGAGGGTTGGCTAGAGCCTGACCATCCCCCTTCTAAAGGCACAGCAGGTTCCCAGAAGTGGCCCCAAGTTGCTGCTGGTAGTGATTTACAAAAACAATTATCAATTACTATAAGCCAGGTGGTGGGTACACCTTTAATCCCAGAACTTGGAAGACAGAGGCAGGTAGATCTCTGAGCTTAAGGACAGCCTGATGTACCATGTGAGTTCCAGGACAGCCAGGGCTACACAGAGAAACCCTACCTTGAAAAAATGAAAAAACAAAAAAAACCACCAAACCACCCCCCCCCCAAAGAAAACCAGAACAGAAGATAACCCAATAGACAAACCCAATGGACAAAGCACTAGAGTGGTTTGTGTTTAGAGGTCAGTGAAAAGAGACTATTTGTAGCTGTTTCATATGTCGTTAACTGTGTGTGACATGTCGCTCCCTCTGTGAGTTTTTGTAACTCAGGAACTGTTAACTCTGAAGCTTGAGCCTTAAGACTTATCCACTGTGGTCAGGGAATGTTCTAGAGTGCCTACCTGTGCCACCTTGGGGGAGGTCCCAGTCACCCCAGTTTCAGCTTACCCTAACTGGCCCAACTCTTGCTTCAGTCATACTTTATTTTTAATAAATGAAGCCTTTTCTACTTTCTAATTCCTATTCATATTTTTTTATTATTTATTTTTGCCGTGTTGGGATCAAACCCAAGGTCTCACATGTAGCCCTATCAATTTTTAAGAATTTGAAACAGGATCTTGCTAAGTATCCCTGGCTGGCATTGAGCTCACTCTATAGCCTAAGAAAGCCTTAAACTCATGATCCCCCTGCCTCAGCCTTCCAAGCAGCTGGGATTATAGGCTTGTCTCACCGGGCCTGGGTTGTTTGTTGTTGTTATATTTACTTGTTCCTATTTTATGAGTGTCTGCCAACAGGTGTATATATGCATCTTGTGCCTAGCGCCTGAGGAGGTTAGAGAGGTTATCAGATCCCCCGGAACTGGATTTACAGGTGGTTGTGAGTTGCCATGTGATTGCTGGGAATTGAACTCAGGACCTCTGGAAGAGCAGCCAGTGCTCTTAACCCATAAGTCACGGCTCCAGCCCCCTCTTACTGGGATTTTTACCCATCAAACCTCACTCAAATGGATCCACACCCAGCCTTAATCCAGCACACCCCTGCACTCAGCATACACATTCCCAGTCCTTTGAGGTCTTCTTTGGGAAAGGCTGGCCCAGCCAGGGGGAGTCCTGTCCGAGATGAGGCTGGGCTCCTGGGCCTGGGCCCTCTCTGACCTAGCCTGTGTTGCTTCTCCGTTGCAGTGAGTACTACCACTTCCGCCAGGCCTGGGTTCCTCTGCGTTGGATGTCCCCGGAGGCTGTCCTGGAGGGTGACTTCTCCACCAAGTCTGATGTCTGGGCCTTCGGTGTGCTCATGTGGGAAGTGTTCACTCATGGAGAGATGCCACACGGAGGACAGGCGGACGACGAGGTGCTGGCAGGTGTGTGTTCCTCATACCACCCTCACCCTTCCCCATCCTGCCTCCGCCTGCTCGGACTCCAGGCTGTCGAGCCTGCCTCCTTTGATACTTAGGAATATGAGGACAGAACCTCTCCGGGTGTTAAAAATGTGTAAATACAGGTCAGTACTTGCCATCAACCTGATGACCTGAGTTCAAACCCCACATAGTGGAAGGAGAGAATCAGCTCTCGAAGATTGTAGTTTCTGCGCGCGCGCGCACACACACACACACACCAATAAATAAGTCATTTTTTAAAAACTGGAAGCGGGCTCAGGTTGTGTAGAAGTTATAGAGCCTTTGGCTGGCATATGAGAACTTTCTTTTTCTTTTTTTCCCCTAAGATTGATTGATTGATTGATTTACTGTATAAATGTACACTACAGCTGCCTTCAGACACCCAGCAGAGGGCATCAGATCCCATTATAGATGGTTGTGAGCCACCATGTGGTTGCTGGGAATTGAACTCAGGACCTCTGGAAGAGCAGTCAGTGCTCTTAACCACTGAGCCATCTCTCCAGCCCCATATGAGAACTTTCATACTGGATTATACCGCTTATCCCCAGTGTCTCTTTCAGCCGTCAGTTGCGTGAGCTCCAGCAGGGACCCTGTTTACCAGCCAGAGAGAACTGAGGACCCGAGTTCTCCCATTGACCTCTAGGATCCTTGCCATATTTTTAAAATGCGGTGATGTCCACCCATCACTGACCAGTACTCCCCAGAGCAGATCAGTCCCTGAGAGGACGCCATGGGAACCGCATGCCCCAGCAGGTATCGACAAGCCATTAAACACGTGGGCTAACGCTACCCTCTGTGTGTTCCACAGACTTGCAGGCGGGGAAGGCTCGACTCCCGCAGCCGGAAGGCTGCCCGTCTAAGCTGTACCGGCTGATGCAGCGCTGCTGGGCCCCGAACCCCAAGGACCGGCCCTCCTTCAGTGAGATCGCCAGCGCCCTGGGAGACAGCCCTGCAGACAGCAAGCAGTGAGGGAGCCTTGTAGGCTGAACCTCAGGACGGCGTGGGCAGGGGAGAATCCCCTTGAGGGGAGCCTGCAGCATGCTCTGCGGGATAACCCTGTCCTTGGGATCCCTGCCCGAGCACAGCAGGCATTGCTGAAGTCTGGCAGTGCCCAGGCGTTTCCCTTCGCCTCGGCCACTGGGGAGGCTGATTCGAACCCAGGCTGGGTGACTAAACCACCGGCTGGGCATCTTTCTTTGCCACCTCTTCCCTTATCAGGGACAGTGTGGGTACCTCAGGTAACCCCAACTTCTGGCCTGAGACTTCTTTTGGCCAGGTCCAGCTCTGCCACTAATCTGCCAATGTCGCCTGAGGAGGGCTGGGCTGGGGCTGAGCTAGGTTTGGGGGACTTCTTTAATACACAACTATACTCAAAGTTCCAGGATAATTCTGGGCACACAGGACCAACGGGCCTCTTGGCCCATGGGTCCCACCTTGGGGGGGGGGTCTAGTAGGTCGTGAAGGACACAGCAGTGGAGTCCTCCCCACCGTGGGCTTGTGCGCACTAAGCCTCAGTCTCCTCTCCTCACCCTAAGTGCCTGGCAGATGAAGAAATGTTCCAGAGCTTTTGACACTTATATGCCCCGCCCCTTTTGTACGCACCATGGGCGGGCGGCCTTTGTATGTAATTGCAGCGTGGGGTGGGTGGGCGTGGGGAGGTCTGGGTGGACCCTAGAGAAAGTAGGGAGAGAGGGCCACCCTGCCTCATACTTCATTGTTGTTATTGTTATTGTTTGTTTGTTTTATGGTTTTTGTTTTCGTTTTTTTTTTACACTCGCTGCTCTCAATAAAGAAGCCTTTTTTTTACAGCCTGGTTGTTAGACCCTTCACCGACTTTGTCCGTGAACGGCGTTCTTTGTCTCCTTCTCTTTGCTGATCAGAAGGGACAATGAGACTTGTTGACATCCAGTAGGGCTTGGATGGGACGGTCCCATAGATGCTCGTTCTGCTCAACCGTTCCCAGATGTCTCATAATCCGCTTCTCCCCGTGCGACGGCACCCAGGTCAGGAGGGTAGTAGTGTGGTGGACATGGAGAGCCAGAAAAGGGACAATGACATAGTCAGACCCTGAGTCCCTGAGACTGTGAAACTAGGAAGACCCAGAGCAGGAGAAATGGCTTAGTAGCTCAGAGCACTGGCTGCTCTCGCAGAGGTCCTGGGTTTCAGTTCCAGGACCCACATAAGCAGAGGATTACAACTGGCTCTAACTCCCGCTCAGGGAATCTTAACTCTCTCTTGGCACCAGTGGGCCGAGAGTGGGCTACAAGCGAGCATATACATATGTGCTGGTAAAACATGCTCACACATGAGATAAAAATCTTGAACAAAAGAAAACTACAAAAAAAGAGTTGGAGCTGGGCTGTGGTGGCGCACACCTTTAATCCCAGCCCTTGGGAGGCAGAGGCAGGCGGATTTCTGAGTTCGAGGCCAGCCTGGTCTACAGAGTGAGTTCCAGGACAGCCAGGACTACACAGAGAAACCCTGTCTCGAAAAACAAACAAACAAACAAAAAAAAAAAAATGAGTTGGGAGCTGGATGGTGGTGACACACACCTCCAACCCCAGAGGCAGAGGCAGGTGGATCTCTGTGAGTTAGCGGCAGGCCTGGCCTACAAAGCTGTTTTGGACAGCTATGCCTGTTCACAGAGAAACCTTGTCTTAAACCACCCACCGACCCAAAATGAGCTGGGAAATGGGTCACTGGTTAAGATCCCTTCTTTGTTGATCTTGCGGAGGATGGGGTTGAGCTTAGCACCCACGTGGTAGCTCACGATCGTCCCCAACTCTGGTTCCAGCATGTCGGACCCTGCCGTCTTTGTTCAGGTGTCGGCACGTACTTGGCACATACATGTCTACATTCAGGCCAAACACCAATATACATAAAATAAATCTTTATTATAATTAAATACATGCATATATTTTTTGATGATGGCTGCATAAAATACATGCATATATTAGAATATACTTATATAAAACTTATATTTATAATACATGTGTTTTTAATATATATTCCCTAATATGTATATACTTTATATAATTATATACCTAATATGTATATAATTAGGTATATACATACGTGCATGTGTGTGTGTGTGTGTGTATTAGGAAAGTGCCTTAGGAGGTAGAGGGTAGAAGATTATGAGCTTCAGGCCTGCCTGAGCTCACAATCTGTCAAAAAAAAAAAAAAGCAAAAAACAAAACAAAACAACAACAACAACAAAAAACCCACTCGGTTAATAGAGTACTTTCCTGGCATGCATGAGACACTTATTTCGATCCCCAAACATGAATCAGGCATGGAGGTATATTCCTGTAATCCCAGAATCTGGGAGGTAGAGGCAGGGGGACCAAGACCAGGTGCTGGACAGATGGGATGCACTGGCTGCCCTTCCGGAAGCACCCAGAGTTAGTTCCCAAGTACCCGCTTAGCTGCTCACTGCCATCTGTAACTCAGATTCTAGGGTATCTGCCTACATGGGTACCAGGCACACACATGGAACACAGACATAAAGCATGAAAACACCCAAAAATAAAATAATAAAAATAATAAAAGTCAGCCGGGCGTGGTGGCGCACGCCTGTAATCCCAGCACTTGGGAGGCAGAGGCAGGCGGATTTCTGAGTTCGAGGCCAGCCTGGTCTACAGAGTGAGTTCCAGGCCAGCCAGGACTACACAGAGAAACCCTGTCTCGAAAAACAAAAAAACAAAACAAAACAAAACAAAAAACAAAAAAAATAATAATAATAAAAGTCATTTAATTAAAAAAACAAAGGCTAAAGAAGTTCAAGACCATCTTCAGCCACATAAGAAAAAGGTCACCGCTGGACCACCTTATCCCCATCGGCACCTCAAGCGCCGCCATTTTTTTTTTTTTTTTTTAAATGTTCCACCTTTCCCTCTGTGTGTTTGGACTGAATTGGAGATTACTTCTCCTCACTAACTTTCCTGTCTCTGAAGGGTACCAGTGTTAGGAGAGTCAACCCTTTTCAAAAACCAAAAATATTTACTGTTTTCAGTTTGTGCATGCCAGTAGCTCAAGCGTGGTCTGAGAAGGTCTTCAAGCCACTACAGAGCTGAGGTTAGTTTCGAACTCCCGACTGCCCTGCCTCCACCTCCCGAGTGCTGGGACAGCAAGCATGTGTCACCATGCCCGTTCAAAATCTTAACTCACCCAGATTTTCTGTGCAGCCAGCACCAAGATCTATTTAACTCGGCTCTGCCCAGTTTCTTCAATTTTGCGTAAACATAAGAGAAAAAAAAATATATTGAAGTGTAATTCTGGATTTCAAAAACATCTGATGGTAGGCACCTACATAATGTATAACGTCCTTATTGTCCCAAACCTAGTCTACAGCTAAGCACTGTTAGCAATGGACATGAAATAAAAATAAGAGTCAAGATCTACTTGTATTATTTTTAAGTGTGTGTGTCTGTGGGTGTGTGCGCGCGCACCTGTGAATGCAGACTCCTGAAGAGGGCGCTAAATTCCTTGTAGCTAGTAAGCCACCCACCATGGATTCTGGGAACCTAACTCAGATCCTCTAGAGAGGCAGTGTACACTTTTGACCACCGAGCCCTTTCCTGTCCATGATTGGCATTTAATTTTTTTTTTTTTTTTTTTTTTTTTTTTTTTTGGTTTTTTGAGACAGGGTTTCTCTGTGTAGCCCTGGCTGTCCTGGAACTCACTCTGTAGACCAGGCTGGCCTCGAACTCAGAAATTCGCCTGCCTCTGCCTCCCAAGCGCTGGGATTACAGGCATGCGCCACCACCGCCCGGTTTTTAAATTTTTTTTAATTTATATTTTGCACTTGGGAGTTTTATCTGTGTCTGTATCTGTCTATGTACCATGTGCCAGAAGAAGCCAGAAGCAGCCATTGGCTCTCTCGGAACTGTGAGCCACCACGTGGAGGCAGCTCCTGCATACTATGATGTGCATACATTCACAGGTGAACACACACACACACACACACACACACACACAAATGTAATAATGTAATGTTTTAAACACAAATGCTACATTATCCAAATAAAAGACATCTATGAATTTGTATCATTACTTCAGGGCTTCATACTCCAGGCTGGCCTTTAATTCATTATGTAGCCATAATAATTTAAAACTTCCCTTAAACATAATAACCTTAACCCCCCCCCAGCACTCTGCTCCCACCTCCAGAGCCCTGAGATTGCGGGTGTAAACACTAGGCCTGGTGTAAGGGGCTAGCAAGGCAAGTACTCTATAAACTGCCACAGCCCCACCCCGATGAACCCATTTTTTTAAGTGTCTTTTTTTAAATTAATGTATTTATTTTATGTATATGAGTATACTCTCTGTCTTCAGACCCAACAGAAAAGGGCTTCAGATCCCATTACAGATGTCTGTGAGCCACCATGTGGTTGCTGGGAATTCAACTCAGGACCTCGGGTAGAGCAGTCAGTGCCTTTAACCGCTGAGCCATTCTGATCCCAGAATCCATTTTTTTTGGGGGGGGTTGGTTTTTTCGAGACAGGGTTTCTCTGTGTAGCTCTGGCTGTCCTGGAACTCACTCTGTAGACCAGGCTGGCCTCGAACTCAGAAATCCGCCTGCCTCTGCCTCCCAAGTGCTGGGATTACAGGCGTGCGCCACCACGCCCGGCTCCATTTTTTTTTTTAAGATTTTTTTTTGTATGTGCATGGTTATTATTCCTGTATGTACGTTGATGTGCCACATGTGTGCCTGATGCCTACAGAGACCAGAAGAGTGTATACCCCATAAGTGATAGTGGCAGGTGGCTGGGAGCTGGCATATGGGTGCTGGGAATCAAACCCAGGTCCTCTCCAAGAGCAGCCGGTGTTCTTGACTATGGAGTCATCTCTCCAGCGTATGATTCCAGTTTTGTTTGTTTGTTTTGGTTTTTGGTTTTTCGAGACAGGGTTTCTCTATATAGCCCTGGCTGTCCTGGAACTCACTCTGTAGACCAGGCTGTCCTCGAACTCAGAAATCCACCTGCCTCTGCCTCCCAAGTGCTGGGATTAAAGGCGTGCGCCACCAATGCCCGGCCATGATTCCAGTTTTGATTCTATGTCAGCAATGGCTTCAGCTCCTGAACCTGCCGTTGCCCGGCATTGTGTGGACCTGAGTCGCCCACTCCTTTTCTGTGGTGACAGGAGCGTGAACAAAGTCATCAAGAAGGCTATGACACAACCTAGTAAACCCACAGAAAGAGCAGCACCTTGGATGGAAAGCCGAGGACAGGGTAGTGCCCCCCTCCCCCCGGATTCCTCCCATGGAGGATGAGATGGAGAACTTCCTCACAGTACAGGACTCCGAATTCTTGGGAGGCCCGGTGGGATGAAGCCTCAGGGCTGTGGATTTCAGATCCAGATTGGGGTGCTTAGACAACCCCTGCCCTACCTACCCCATCCCTGCTCTATCTGTGTCCCTTGAACCCTCCCAGAGCCTACCTGTATTATCAGACCTGTTCTGATTCTTAAGCTAATGCATTCCATATGTTTATTAAGTACCTGTGGTGCAGATTAGTGGGGAAGAAACTCTTGGGAAATGGGAGCGGGGAGTGATCCTAGCTCCTATTTTCAGAGGCTTAGTGACTATACCTATATTATATGTGTTGGTACATGTATGTTCATACTAGATTACAAATCTCTTGGTAGTCCTCACATCATCTGGACTGTGACTCATAGTAAATAGTGCAATGGACGTTGTAACCCAGCACAGACATAAAGCAGATGAGATCAATTTTCCACCCTCTTGACCTATAAAATAATTCTTATATATGGCTCAACTTATATATAATGCAAACAAAAGTGCTTGGTGGCTTTCAGTTTTTGTTGATTTTGTGTGTGTGTGTGTGTGTGTGTGTGTGTGTGTGTGGTGTGTTTTGAGAAAGGGTCTCACTTTGTAGTCCTGTAGTCCTGGCTGGCCCGGAACTCACAGACATTGGCATGCCTCCACCTCCTGAGTGCTGGGATTACAGGCATATTCTGCCTCACACAGCTCAAATGGAACTTCTGTGTGACAATACTAAAACTGGGTGTGGTGGCTCCAGTCCATCGGAGTACATGTTTAAAGTCGTCCTCAGCTACATGGTGAATTCAATACCAGCCTGTGATCAGTGAGACTTTGATACTTGATACTTAACTTTGTGTTTTGTTTTTGGCTGTATGTGTGAGTGTGGCAGCCATAGTATAGCTTTGACTGTCATTCCTCAGAGTCTGTCTGCCGATTTTTTTTTTTTTTTTTTTTTTTTTGAGACAGGGTTTCTTTGTGTAGCTCCGGCTGTCCTGGAACTCACTCGGTAGACCAGGCTGGCCTCGAAATCAGAAATCCGCCTGTCTCTGCCTCCCAAGTGCTGGGATTAAAGGCGTGTACCACCACGCCCGGCTTTTTTTTTTTTTTTTTTTTGGGGGTGTGGGGTTGGGGGTGGGGGGTTGGATTTGGATTTTTTGAGACCGGGTTTCTCTATATAGCCTTGGCTGTCCTGGGACTCACTCTGTAAACCAGGCTGGCCTCGAACTCAGAAATCCGCCTACCTCTGCCTTCCAGAGTGCTGGGATTACAGGCATGCGCCGCCACCACCGCCCGGCTGTCCACTGAATTTATTTATTTGTTTGTTTTTCAAGACAAGGTTTTTCTGTGTAGCCCTGGCTGTCCTGGGACTCACTCTGTAGACCAGGCTGGCCTCCTTCTGCTTCTGCACCTAGTGCTGAAACTATAGTTATGCCTGGCCAGTTTGCTTTTATTTAAAATTTTTTTTATTATACTTTGTGTCTGTGTATGGGAACACATGCAGTACAGTGTGTGTGTGTGTGTGTGTGTGTGTGTGTGTGTGTATACAGAGGTCAGCTTTTGAGAACTGGGCCTTTGCTTCCACCAGTTTGGTTTCAGGTTGAACTCAGTAATCAGACTTGGAAGTAAGTGCCTTTACCTACTGAGTCATGTCACTAGCCCAGGCTTAGATGGTTATGACACAGTCTGTCACTCAAATGGAGACTGCCACATAGAGGTACCCTGAGTGACCGGGGCCCCAGCTGTCTGTTTCCTCCTGGCACTGAAATAGATACAAGCATGTGCCACCAAAGCTGGCTTTTTTTTCTTTTTCTTTTTCTTTTCTTTCTTTTTCTTTTTTTCTTTTCTTTTTTTTTTCTTTTTACATGAGTTCTGGGGTTCTTTTAAGTTTTTGGCTCAGTACTTAATCATATGTCTGTGTGTGTGCACATGCATTACTTACATTACTAAGGCTAGCCCTTGGACCCATGGTCATCCTTCTAATGATCTTCCTGGATGTTGCAAGAATGAGCCACCCCATCTACTTAGCTTATTTGTTGCTAGCAGTTCAACAAAACAATCAATTTATCTTTACAACACTTTGGTTTTGGGATTTTTTTTTTTTCCGAGACAGGGTTTCTCTGTGTAGCCCTGGCTGTCCTGGAACTCACTCTGTAGACCAGGCTGTCCTCGAACTCAGAAATCTGCCTGCCTCTGCCTCCCAAGTGCTGGGATTACAGGTGTGCGCCACCACCGCCCGGCCTTCACAACACTTAAAGGAAACCCATTTCATTAAACACCCCAGGATGTGCATGCACAGACTGGGGAGACTTGCCACATGTGGCCCCTGTTACCTAGCCACAGACCACTGCTGTGGCTTCCTTTACTTGTTGTCCTCTTTAAATCTGTATTCAAACGCTGAGGGATGGATACTGTCTTAGGGTTTTTATTGCTGTGATGAAACCATGACCAAAAAGCGAGTTGGAGAGGAAAGGATTTATTCAGCTTACACTTCCACACAGCTGTTCATCACCAAAGGAAGTCAGGACTGGAACTCAAACAGGACAGCAACCTGAAGGCAGGAGCTGATCCGATGCAGAGGCCATGGAGGGATGAGGGGTGCTGCTTACTGGAATGCTGATGGCTTGCTCAGCCTGCTCTGTTTGTTTGTTTGTTTGTTTGTTTGTTTTACAAGACAGGGTTTCTTTGTGTAGTCCTGGCTGTCCTGGAACTCACTCTGTAGACCAGGCTGGTTTTGAACTCAGAAATCCACCTGCCTCTGCCTCCCAAGTGCTGGGATTAAAGGTGTGCGCCACCACCGCCCAGCGCAACCTGCTTTCTTATATAGAACCCTGGACCACCAACCCAGGGATGGCCCCACCCACAATGGGCTGGGCCCTCCCCACTGATCACAAATTGAGGAAATGTCCTACAGTTGAATCCCATGGAGGCATTTCCTCAACAGAGTCTCCTTCCTCTCTGATGACTCTAGCTTGTGTCAAGTTGACACCGAACCACCAATCAGCCAGTACAGGTACCAACACCAAGAGAATGGACCAGGTCACGTGTTTGCAGGCACAGGCCTGCAAAGGCAGACATTTTATTTGAATGATTTTTTTCAGATTTATTTTTATGTGCGTTGGTGTTTTGCCAACGTGTATGTCTGTGTGAGGATGTCAGATCACCTAGAACTGGAGTTAAAGACAGCTGTGATCTACCATGTGGGTGCTGGGAATTGAACCCAGGCCCTCTGGAAGAGCAGCCAGTGCTCTTAACTGCTGAACCATCTCTTCAGCTCCCTATGGTTGAATAATTTTCTTTTTGACTGGTTTTGCTATGTACTCCTGGCTGGCTTGGCATTCACTATGTAGGCCAGGTTGGCTTTGAACTCCAGGCAATCCTCCTGCCTCAGCCTCAGGAACAGCTAGAATTAAATATGTGCACCATGCTGTCTGGTTAGATATAGTTTCAGTAACATAGAATTCCAAGATATTTTCTCTATCTTGAAGCAAAGACTCAGACTTTCAGACCCTTAACCTAGGCTTTGTAACACCCACGTTTTAACCTTTCTATCCTTTTATTTTTTTTAAAATCCTCCTATGAGCGTGTAATGTCGATCACCCCCTTGCTTAAATTTTCTATCCCACTGTACTTTCAGGCCTTTGCTTTATCCTGGAGACCACCCCCCTCTCTTTCAGCACAGCCGGCAGGCAGCTGGAAGTCTTCACTGACCTCTCACTCTCCGCCCTGCCCCCATCATGGATAGGAGGATGTCTCTGTGCCTCCTCCAGATGTGTGTCTGCCAAAGATACCCCTCCACCCCCAGTGTAGGGGATGATGAACGATGTGACCTCGCAGCCAGACTTGTGGGAAAGTGTTGATCCTTTGAAAGGAGAGGGAAAAGGCAAGTGTGTGCTGTAAGGGAACGAGTGGAGCCGCTGGGCCAGCGAGTCGGAACACTCAGGAAGTGGTAGGAGAAGCGCTCCAATCCATCCCTGCCCTCCTTGGAATTAGGAAGTCTTTTTCCTCATTTATTTCAAATCCCAATCCATTCAAGGGTTCCCTCTTCTGCCTTCCAGTCCTCTCACAGGCTAACTCTAGGAGAGTTTCAATACTCCACTACTCTCCAACACAGGGGGGCGGAACTGGCTCGGCTCCACTGTTCCTTTAAGGAGTTGGCTCCTCCCCCTACGGAATCGCGGTCTGACGCGGGATGACAGCAGCGAGTTCGGTATGTCTATGCAAATAAGTATCCCCTTCGGGCCAATGGGAAGCGGAGGTGCCGGAAGCGCGGACCAATAGGGCGGGGGCGCTGGGGCTCGCCATATAAGGAGCGGCCTCGCCATAAAAGGAAACATTGTATCTCTTTATATGGGGGGGGAAGGGTTGGGGGATACCTCCGCAGCCAGCGCGTGGTCCCGGCCCCCTCCACCCGCGGTCTCGGCCGCGGCCAGCAGCCCCTGCCCCGCGGGGGACGCTGACGGCCGCAGGGCGCGCCTCCCCGGCACACGGACAGGGGGCGCTGCGCGCGGCCTGGGGCAACCCCGGCCATAGGGACAGGAAAGTGAGGGCCCAGGTCGGCCCGGGCGTGCAGGGGCCCCGGGTTCGCAGCGGCGGCCGCGGCAGCAAGAGCGGCTTTAGCAGCAGCGGGAGCGCCGGGTGGAACCGGGGAGCCGATGGCGGCAGCGGCCCCGATTCCTCGCTGACTTGCCCGTCCGCCCTCCTGCACTGAGCGCCATGTTACCGAGCCAAGCTGGGGCCGCGGCGGCTCTGGGCCGAGGCTCGGCCCTGGGGGGCAGCCTGAACCGGACCCCGTCCGGGCGACCGGGCGGCGGCGGTGGGACTCGCGGGGCGAACGGGGGCCGGGTCCCTGGGAACGGCGCGGGGCTTGGCCAGAGTCGCCTGGAGCGGGAGGCTGCAGCGGCAGCGGCGCCCACCGCCGGGGCCCTCTACAGCGGCAGCGAGGGCGACTCTGAGTCCGGCGAGGAGGAGGAGCTGGGCGCCGAGCGGCGCGGCCTCAAGCGGAGTCTGAGTGAGATGGAGCTCGGCGTGGTGGTCGGTGGGCCTGAGGCGGCGGCGGCGGCGGCCGGGGGCTACGGGCCGGTGAGCGGCGCGGTGAGCGGGGCCAAGCCGGGGAAGAAGACCCGGGGCCGCGTGAAGATTAAGATGGAGTTCATCGACAACAAGCTGCGGCGCTACACGACCTTCAGCAAGAGGAAGACGGGCATCATGAAGAAGGTACCGGAGCCGGAGGTTGGCGCGCCCCGGGGGGACCCGGAGGGTGGGATGCGCTCTAAGGTAGCCCGGGAGCGAGGCAGAGCTGAGGCAGAGGTGAGAGGCGGGCTAGTCCGCAGGAGGTGTGTGGGAGGGGATGGTTGTATGCTCTGGCCGGGCGAGAGGGGAGGGGCCGCCGGGGAAATGTGGGGAGAGGGGAGATGCTGCGAACGCCTGGAATCCGGGGCAAAGGCGCCGAGGTGGGAGTGACCAGCGCGCGGGAGACAGAGGGTCCTGGAGGAGTGCAGGAGTGAACCGAGGCCAGCAGGAAGGTGGAGAACCAACCGGACGCGGGGATCCGCAGATCCACGGTGTCCTGGTGTGCGGGAAGGGCGGTGGAAAAGGGAGCAGACGGTTCGGGGATGAGGAGGCAGGAGTTGGATGACAGCAGTGAGCGAGCTTGAGTGGGAGGCAAGGTGGGCATCGCTAGAGTTGTGCGGGCTTGAAGGACAGGCAGGCAGGCAGGGTTGGGGACCAGGTGAGGAAGCTACGGGAAAACTGCTGCTGCCTTGAGGAACAGCAAGCTGGGACCAAGTCCCGCCCTGGCCATGTGTCTTCCGTTGCTTTCTGTGGAAATCTCACGCTGCCCTGGGGCAGGCTGCAGAATCGCTGGCCTTTGGGGACAGGTAGGGTTTCCAGCTCTAGAGCAAATCAGTGCATGGAATGTTGGAGGAAGTCAGGAAGATTTGTAGAGGTATCATTTGCCAGACGATATCCTATCAAAAGTGGAAAGGATAGGAGTCGTCTTGGAATCTAGAAGATCCGGGAAGGGATGGAAGCAAAGGGACTGGGAAAGCTCCTAAAACCTGGGTGGGAACCCGTGTTCTTGTAGAGGCTGCCGCTGCTTCCAAGGTGGGTTGTGCATTTTAGCTGGGCTCTCTCTCATAGCAGAATATCTATTGCAAAGTGTAGCTCTCATTGTTTTGGGTGCTCTTATCAATAACCCTTGATCATCATGGGGAAGGTTTTGGGAAAAGGTAGAAAGTACCTTTCCTCCTTCCATCCCAAGTCGAAAGAAAAGGGCAGTATAGTATTACAGGGCAAAAGAAGTTAGGCTGCGGCAACAGGTTAGAGCCTGTGCAGTGTTCTGGCAGGGAACATGGGCAGTTTGGCAGTTAGGTGGCTGTTACCACAAATGCGATGTGAGTTCTAGTGTGGTGGGGACCTCACTGTCCCTGTGACAGTGGGGAAGAAGCGGACGCCAAGCAGTGTTCGGGGACAGCTAATTGTGGCGGTGGCGGTGTGTGTCTACCTTGAGGTTATGAACTCAGTCCCTGCTGGAAGCTATTCCTGTTTGCTTGGGGTACCTGCAGGCGAGGGGCCTGCTTCTTAGAGGACATTGGGAGTTCCTCTGCGTCCAGCTCACCCTGAGCTGTCTAGATAGGACCCCGCTGCAGTCACTAGAGATGAAGGTCGTCCTGGAGTCAGCGCTGGAGATCACCGTCTAATTTTTCCCCAGGGAAGTAGTGAGGAGAAGTGTTGCTGACCTGCCCATCTCCCTCCCAACTCCCCAGGCCTATGAGCTGTCCACGCTGACAGGGACACAGGTGCTGTTGCTGGTGGCCAGTGAGACAGGCCATGTGTATACCTTTGCCACCCGCAAACTGCAGCCCATGATCACCAGTGAGACCGGCAAGGCACTGATTCAGACCTGCCTCAACTCGCCAGACTCTCCACCCCGCTCAGACCCCACCACAGACCAGAGAATGAGTGCCACTGGCTTTGAAGAGCCAGATCTCACCTACCAGGTGTCGGAATCTGACAGCAGTGGGGAAACCAAGGTGTGTTTTTTGGGTCACCTATGTGGGAGGCTGGGTTGTGGGGCAGGAATCCCTTTCCTTTCTTGGACTAGCATAGCTACATAGCCGCTCTTAGTGATGAGGAGTGGGACCAGGTTAGTGTTCCTTATCCTAGGAGACAGGTGTCCATCCTCCATTCCTGACAGGAGGCCGTCCCCTTAGATAAGCGGGCGGCCTCCGTGCCCATATAAGGCCGGTTCGGGCTCCACGCCGGCCTCCCGCCCGCAGCCCGCCTGCCTGGCAAGGCTTTCGCATTCCTCCCGCCAGCTGTCTCCCCGCTGGGGGCGGGGGTGTAGTTTGGCCCTGCCCTCCTGGCAGGCTGGGAATAGGAAGGGCGCTCTCCGGGTCCAGGGTCCTGAGAACCCACTACTGTTGCCAAGAGGGCAGTCAGATTGGGCGAGGGACTACCTTAGTAGTGAGCCTTACACCGGGTGTTCAGGATACCCAGGCTTGGGCTGTGTAGGAAGAGCATTGGCTTGCTACTAAGGATGCCAGCTCTAGTTATGCCTCCCCCTTATTCCCAGTAAGTAGAGAGGGGCAGGTCTTCCTGCTTGCTGTTCGTGGAGCTCCGCCTTCCGGGTGCTTAACAACTGGCCAATGGGAGGAAGTAGCACTGTTTGCCTTAGCAACGCCTTTACCAATCAGCGGTCTTGGGGACAGTTGCTTAGCAAACATCCCAGTCTGACCCACCCTTGCCTTTTGAATTCTCTGCTTGAAGTCAGGATCTAGGCCTGGTGGCTGCTTGATTCTCAGGTCCTGGCTTCTTGCTCACTGCCCTTAAGAACATGGGCTCTCTGAGAGTCAGTACTCCAGGGCCCTCTCTCGTTACCTGTTCCCTGCCGCCATTTCCAGGCATGTGTAGGCCTCAGTACTATACACGTGGGTACGTGGGTAAGTCCCTTCCTTGGTGTTGATCTCTGGCTCAAGTGCTTCCCTGTCAAGCCATCATGAACCCTCTTGGACTTCATGCTCTTTGAAAGTGCCAGTCCCTGCTTTAGAGCCCAGCACTTCCGAGCCCTGAGAACCCTTTTAAAGAGAACATAACCCAACGCTCTCATTTGTTGAAGAGGAAATTAAGGGGAATATGAGGGGAGAGTGACCCAGAGCTAGAGACACACTGAAAGAGACTTGTGCCATTCACTGGGCCGAAGGATGCACTGGAGGTCTCATTCAGAGAGCTGCACATGCCTATTTTTGTCTTGCTTTTAGCCACATGCTTTCTCTAAGTGGTTATAAGAATGCTGGCCTGTTTAATCTTCTTAACAGCCTCTGAGTTATGTAGTTGTGTTTTTTGTTTGTTCTGTAGCATGCATTTAATATTTTGAGGCATGGTCTCTCTGTGTAGACCTGGCTATCCTGGAACTTACTATGTAGACCAACCTGACTTCCCATTTACTGAGATCCTCCTGCCTCTGTCTTCTGAGTGCTGGGATTGTAGGCATTTGCTATCACACCTGCCTTTATGTTTTTAGTTTTTAAATTTTGAGACAGGGTCTTACTGTATAGTATAGACTAAGCTAGCCTTGATTGAGCTCATGGCAATCCTTCTGCCTCAGCCTTCCAAGTGCTAGGATTCCAGGCCTTGCCACTGTGCCCAGGAACAGTTTCATGTCTTGCATGGTGCAGTTATAACTAGGGTTTTAACTGAAATATGAATTTGAGCTTGAATTCTCAATTCACACAAAGCTACTGCAGGGATAAGGTCCCTGTTAGAAGCTCACTGCTCCATCTTTACTCTGGGTGTAGGACACACTGAAGCCAGCATTCACAGTCACCAACCTGCCGGGTACCACCTCCACCATCCAAACAGCACCCAGCACCTCTACCACCATGCAAGTCAGCAGCGGCCCCTCCTTCCCCATCACCAACTACCTGGCACCAGTGTCTGCTAGTGTCAGCCCCAGCGCTGTCAGCAGTGCCAACGGGACTGTGCTCAAGAGCACAGGCAGCGGCCCTGTGTCCTCCGGGGGCCTCATGCAGCTGCCCACCAGCTTCACCCTCATGCCTGGTGAGTCACGATGGGCGGGGAGAGGCTCGCTGTCTCTGGGGCAAATCGAGGGTCTTGAGTGATTTTAGGGCTAGTACCAGAAGGACCTCTTTCTTTGACAAGAAGGAGGGTAAACATGGGTCGGAGCCAAAGAGAATCCTCTCACCTCCCTTTGGAAGCCATGCTCTGCCCAGTGAGACCCCTGTTGTTGGTTGTATAAGTTTCGTCTCCACACTGGTCTTGTGTGCCCAGCTCACCCTTATACCTCCATTGCTGTGGGGATGGCTGTCATGGCTCTCCTCCTATCTGCTGTGACTGGGGGCAGATTATGGCCTCAGTGGATTAAGGCTAGCTCCCTGTCAGCTAAAGACTAAGCAAAGCTTGGGACAGGAGGAAGAGGGAAGTCACTTCATTCAGAGCATGTAGAACTTCTTCAGGTCCCAGGGGAAAGTGACAGGAATTGAGAGCCAGTGTATGGGACCTTCGGAATATAGTACTCCGGCATGTTTGAAGGTGACAGCTGCATAGGATGGAACCAAAGTAAAACACTGTGTCTTATAGGTGGGACAGTGGCCCAGCAGGTCCCTGTGCAGGCCATTCATGTGCACCAGGCCTCACAGCAAGCGTCTCCCTCTCGTGACAGCAGCACAGACCTCACGCAGACCTCCTCCAGTGGGACAGGTATAACTCTCTGCCACTCTCCTCCCCCACCCCAATGTCCTGCCTTCCCACAGGAAGCCTAAAAGTAGGTACTTAGCAGCATGTCTCTCCCGATCCAAGGACCCCAGGGAATTGACTAAGTTGAAACTGGGGCTTCTGGTCTCATCCTTAGAGGAAAGCTAGGTGAGCATGGCTGAGGGTTGACCCTGCTCTGTAGTGGGGAATCGAGGAAGAAATAAGGGACCATTTAAAAATGATCTGCTCAGTAACCAGGGAGGACCAAGAGCAGTTCTCACCATATGAGACTCTAGGTCTCACGTAGCTCTGGGTCCTCTCAGTGACTGTAGGTCCTTCCAGGAATTATAGTGAACCCTCACATGTAAGGGATTGCTATCCCAATCTTGGTTATTACACATTAGCTGAATCCCTTCTGGTCTGGGGCCTGGAGTACCTGGGAATTGGGGGACAAGCAGGAGTCTCCAGTGAGTCAGAGTCTGCACTTAATACGTTCCTATGTTAACATTTGAGACGTGCTTGTCTCAAGGATGAACTTGGTAGGTGTAAGTGTAGGAGGAGTGAGGAGGAGATGAGCGATGGAGTCTCTGGAGAAACTGCCCTGACCTTCCTGGGAGGAGGCCGTTGTCGGGATCCTAGGGTCTGGGAACAGACACTGATGGATTCCCAGTGCACAGTAGAACAGTGGGCTGTTGTGCTCAGAGGAAAAAGTTAGGCTTTATTGTCGTTGTTGACAAGGAGCGAAAAAACAAGCTTTTGAAAACCTTGTGCCATAGGACATGGTACAAAGATCCTGAAGGTTGGCATCCGGGGGCAGAACGAGAGATACCAGGAGGGATCAGCTCCCTGATGTGTGTCTGTGTTTTCCAGTGACGTTGCCCGCCACCATCATGA
This sequence comes from Apodemus agrarius, assembly GCA_964023405.1. Classification (NCBI taxonomy): domain Eukaryota; kingdom Metazoa; phylum Chordata; class Mammalia; order Rodentia; family Muridae; genus Apodemus; species Apodemus agrarius. Next base: position 33,709,357 of record OZ030014.1, on the reverse strand, counting down.
CGTCGTCTGTTCCCACAACTGTGGGTGGCCACATGATGTACCCTAGTCCCCATGCAGTGATGTATGCCCCCACCTCGGGCCTGGCTGATGGCAGCCTCACCGTGCTCAATGCCTTCTCTCAGGCACCATCCACCATGCAGGTGTCCCACAGCCAGGTCCAGGAGCCAGGTGAGGGAAGGGCCAGGGCTGAAGAAAGAAGGACCATTTATGTCTCCCTTCCACAGGCACTGTGTGCCCAGCTCCAATGACACGCACCCTCGCCCCATTTCCCTCTCCCGGTGCCCACACGGGCTCCTGCACAAACGCACGGACTTGGACATTCTTACACTCAGTGGACAATGGCCCTTACTCGTTTGGCCGCCCATGCGCATGTAAACCCTCACACCACAGGCACCCTCATGCTGTGCGTGCGTGAGACACTATGGGGCACACACCCTTGGGCACGTGTCTGAGGCTTCCCAGGCACTTGTGAATACCATGCTCCTCTGACATCCTGAGCTCCTCCTGAGCGAGTGAGTGAGTGTCTCCCGTGCTTTCCGATGCAGGTGGTGTCCCTCAGGTGTTCCTGACAGCACCGTCTGGGACCGTGCAGATCCCTGTCTCTGCAGTTCAGCTTCACCAGGTAAGGTGGACTCCTCTCCTACCCATCCGGCTCAGCCAGTCTCCCCTAGCCAAGGGCCCCTGTTTCTGCTTACACTGTGCAGCAAGGGCAGGCCAGCAGGGGGCGCCTGAGCCTGCTTGTCTGCCTGCTTGTCCGCCTCCTCCGGTCCTCACACTCCTCCTCCTTACAGATGGCTGTGATCGGGCAGCAGGCTGGGAGCAGCAGCAACCTCACCGAGCTCCAGGTGGTGAACTTGGACGCCCCCCACAGCACCAAGAGTGAATGATCCGCCCGCCACCCTGGACAGATGGCCCACGGGACGGCACCACTTATTTATTGTTGCCTTTTCACGGTTTCTTTACACACACATTGACTGGCCGAAGGAGGGAGGCGGGGAGGAGTGGGCAGCCACAGGACTATGCCCTCTCACTCCAGCCAAAGAAACGGGCCTGCCTGCCCTCCCCAGCTCCTCCTTCCTGCTCTACCTGTCATGCTGTTGATGGTGGAGCCTCTCCCTCCTCAGACCCCTGCCAGCTTGGCTCAGTGTTTGCTATGAGTATTGGCTTGCCCAGCGGGACTGTGCCCGCCCTCCCACTCACAGGCCTTCTGTGGGACTGGGCACAGTGGGCCCCTCTGAGGAAGCATCTGGGGCCCTCTCTCCAGCCTCTTTGGCAACCTCTGGTTAGCTCTGTGTCTGCCACGGTCTGGGTCAAAAGAGCCCTGCCCCTGCCCTCAGGGAGCCAGCGGGGAGAGATGGGCCTCTTCCCTCACACATCTGCCCCTTCCAGCTCTGAAGCAGCCGGGCCTGTGCTGGGCAGGCTGCTGGGCCTCCTGCCTGCCCGCCCCGCCGGCCTGCCCTGCCTGTCGCCATGGACCTCCAGGGGCCCTGGGCTGGAGGGACCGCCTTAGCGTTCTCTCCCTCCCCTTGGGCTGCCCCTTCTCCCAGCTGCTTTACTTAAAAGTTGATTTTGAACTTTTTATTTGAGGAGATGAAGTGAAAACAAATCTATAAATATATATTTTTAAAATATTTAACTTTTTTTTAATGGCGTTTTTCTCATCCCTGCCCTGCCCACACTCCCCTTTTCTGGAGAAGCTCTTGGGCTTCCTAGAACTGTCTGGGCCCCTGGGGACAGCCATCCCATGAGCTCGGGACCACCAGTGTATGTGTGTGGGGGAAATTCTGGGATTGCTCCACATCCTGGGTTCTCTCCAGGAGAAAGCTGGGGGAGGGGCCCTCAGGCCATGCCACAAAAGGGGGTGTGGGAGGGTGACCCGAAGTTCTAGGCCTCTTTTGCCCTCAGGTTGTTGCTAGGAAGAGGGACGAGGGAGACCAAATGTGGGGGTGGGGAGGGGGGAAGGGGGTCAGGTAGAGGAGATTGATTTCCTTTGTGCCACAGCACGGTCATTGCAGCCTTGAACTCTCCCAGGCTTGGGCACCTGGGGCCCAAGGCGCAGTGAGCAGGATGGGGTTTGGGAGGTAGGGAGACACAGGAATGGGGGTCAGAGGTCGGAGCAGCTCTTGGGCTGAGCAGCAGTGGGGAGCCAGACACGGCAGCCCTCCCAGGGAGTGAGCAGCTACTGTAACTTTTTTAAATTAAGACAAAAAGCCTTGAAGAAAATGACTTTATTTTTCTAAGTGTAACCTCAGTATTTATGTAATTTGTACAGGGCCATGTCCCATCCTTTAAGATCCCATTGGGGACGTTGAGGGTGGGCTAGCATAGGGAGGGAGTCTTACCCTGTGTTAGAGCCAGCCTAAACCGCCTGTATCCATTAAGGAGCTTTGAGGCGGGCAGCAGCTGGGGTGGGGTGGCCATAACCCCTTGCTACCCTTCGGTAGGAAGAGCCTGCTTCTGTGGTTAGGTGAAGGGGTGGGGAAGAGTCTGTGCACAGGCTGCGGATCATGGGGAGGATCTGCTGATGTGTCTGAGAGCCTCCCCAGCCTCTAACCCCCATTGCTGCCCTCCCCAGCTGGGATGCCACCTTTCTGGCCTTTCTCCTGGAAATCGCTGGGGCATTTGGGTGACTTTCAAGACTGGGGCATGGTAAACCAGGGGCCAGAGTTGGGGAGCTTGGGACTCAGGTCTGTAACTGCCCAGCCCCTCTCTCTGCTCATTCCACTCCACTGCCGCCCACTCCCAGCCCCTCCCCCAACACGGAGGTGGTGTTGGTGTTGATTCCTCCTCACAAAAGACAGAGAGCCTGGGCGAGGGAATCAGGCAAAGTGCTTACCACGACATGTGCTGTGTGATTGTGGCCTTGGGAGAACCTGTCTGTCAGGACTGAGGTGGCATTTTTATGTGCAGCAACCCTTGGTGTTTCCCTTCCTAAGTGGCTCTGGGGGTGTGTGTGCCTGTGTCTGAGTGTGTCTGTGTGTGAATGTGGAGTGCGCGTGGGTATATCCGTGGTTTCTACTTCTCCTGGGATGTTGGCCCAGGAAGAGTGGACATGGTCACATCCTCTGTACAGAGCTTTCTTTTGTATTAAAAATACTCTTTCAATAAATGTATCATTTTTGTGCACAGACTGGGGTCTTTGGCTGTGTCTTTGGGATCTTTTCAGCGTCAGGAGGGAGGAGGGAGCACAATCCCTTAAGGTTTGCCCCAAGACTGTTCAATCCTGCGTGATTGGAGTGATCTGGGCTAGGGACTTTCTCACCGTGCGTGGTTTTGCCAGCAGCTCAGGAAAGGTCAGCGGTTTTACTAAAGTGGCCCAATGACCTAAAATACTGCAGGGTTCGGGGCGTGCTGGGAAACAGCATACACATTCACACACACACACACACACACACACACACGTCATGAGGTGATGTGCTGGGAAACAGCATACACATTCACACACACACACACACACACACACACACACACACACACGTGTCATGAGGTGATGGGAGTATGGGTTAACTAATTCAGGAACGGGTGCTGCCGCGAGTGGAAGAGAAAGGAGGACCCGGTGAAGCGCAGGATGCTTCACGCCGGACTACCTGGGAAGGACTCTGGTTGCGGCCTCCCGCGGCTAATACGCATGCTCCACTCACGCGTCGCTTTGCCACGCTCGCAATGGGCCACGGTAGGACCCGTAGTCGTGCGCCCGGCGTGTGACCCGGAAAGGAGCAGTGGAGGAGGCGGGCCGAGCTGCGGGACCCGCTGCTGGGTGACAGCGAAGGTCCAGCCGGGCGGCGAGAGGTGAGAAGAGAGCTCTGCGCCGAGCCATCCCTTCTCCTTTCCCAACCCCCTCCAAGTCCCTCATCCCTTCCTCCCGGATTGGAGGGGTAAGTCAGGGAAGCAGGTCCTGTCAGCTCGCGACCGCGCCCCGCCATCCTCACCCCGCCCCCGGCCATTCCCCGCGTGGTGTTGGGCCGGCTCCGCCGCCGTCTCTCTGGAGTCTAGTTTGGACGCGATGCTGCTGCTTTCTGTTCAGTACCCGCAGCCAGCCGTCACGTCACCTTCACGCCTCTACAGCTTCTGGTCTAGACTCTCCCCATGCCGTCCCCGCCCCCCCAGGCCTAGGGGATGGTGGCTTAGTCCCATGTTTGTCAACAGCTATAAGAGCATCAATGGTTATCTCCTAGCCTTCCTTCCATGCTAAGTGAATCCCATTCACACCTTATTTGACTCCTCCTTTCTTCTGCTTATCGCCTATCCGTGCACCCTGACTTGTCTCCTGCTCTGATCTTTCGGATCACCGGTTCTTTTATCTAGGTACACCTATTTTACTCTCTCCATTGCACTGTTTCAAATCACACATACCTTTCCCTGATCGTTTTATTTTCATTAATATTCTGCTTTAATAACCTCTCTTATCTGATGTCTGCAACCTACTGTCCCCATCTAAGAATAGAATTAGATAATGTTGTAATACTTTTACTGAGCATTTCAGTGCTTCTGTTTTAAAGACTTATTTATTTTTAACTATATGAGTAACTGTCTTCAGACATACCAGAAGAGGGCATCAGATCCCGTTACAGATGGTTGTGAGCCACCATGTGGTTGCTGGGAATTGAACTCAGGACTTCTAGAATTGCAGTCAGGTTCTTCACTGCTGAGCCATCTCTCCAGCCCTTAAAGACAGTTTTACTGTGTAGTTTGGGCTTAGCCAGGAACTTTCCGTGTGTAGCCCAGCCTACCTTCAGAATTTGTGATAATTCTTTTGCCCCAGTCTCCTGAATATCAAGATTATAGGCATGTGCTAGCACACCAGGCTTACATTTATAGCCTTTAAAAATGATATTTACGGAACTGGGATGTAGCTCAGTTGGTAGAGTGTTGCCTAGCACCCAAGAAGCCCTGGGTTCAATCCCCAGCACCCATATAGTGCTAAAACCACCTCTAACTCCAGGAGATCTGACGCCCTCTTCTGGCCTCCAAGAGCACTAGGCATGCAAGTGCTGCAGAGGAATGCACAAACAAAATGCATACATATATTTTATTTTAAAGTAAATTAAAAAATATTTATGTGCACGAGTGTTTTGCCTGTATGTATGTGCAGTGCCCCTGGGGGTCAGAAGAGGGTGTCAGATCCTTAGGATTGGAGTTAGAGATGGTCCTGAGCTGCCGTGTTGGTGCTAGGTTTTGACCCTTGGTTATTTTGTAGAGCAGCAAATACTCTTAACCCCTGATCATCTCTCTTTAGTGCCCCCTCCCCTGTAGTGACATTTTTGAGAATTCTGGATTTTGGGTTTCTTTAAAAAACAGAAATATAAGAATGTGCTTTTGTAGCTGGCCGGTGGTGGCACACACCTTTAATCCCAGCACTTGGGAGGCAGAGGCAGGTGGATTTCTGAGTTCAAGGGTCAGCCTGGTCTACAGAGTGACTTCCAGGACAGTCAGGGCTACACAGAGAAACCCTGTCTCAAAAAACAAAAAAACTAAAACTAAAAAAAAAAAAAAAAAAAAGGAAAAAAAAGAAAAGAAAAGAAGACTGTGCTTTTGTTTTAATTCCAGGCGTCTGCAGCAGCTGACTGTGATTTGCCTCGGGCCCTAACAGAAGCATGGGTTTGCCAGCTACAATTTCTATGATTGTGTGCAAAATACATAAATGCTAGGGTCTCCGAAAGGCACCTGGAGTGCTTGTTGGCCTTTAATGAAGTTGGATGTGGTTTGTCAGTAGCCCGAGGTCAAAGAAGAAACGAAAGGAAAGAAATTGGACTCAGGGATCTCTTTCCTGTCTCTCCTTGTTTCTCTCCCATCTAGTTAGTGTTGGGAGGTAAAATGGAGGTGGGAGGGCACTCCAAATTAAGGGTAGGAAAAAGAAGAACCCACAAAGTAGCAAAGACCAGTTTACACCCCTGACCCCACCCCACACAGTGTTAGGGATTGCACTCAGGGCCTCTTACACATACTGGCTTTTTGTTTTTGTTTTGTTTTTTTTTTTTTTTTTTCGAGACAGGGTTTCTCTGTGTAGCCCTGGCTGTCCTGAAATTCACTCTGTAGACCAGGCTGGCCTTGAACTCAGAAATCCACCTGCCTCTGCCTCCCAAATGCTGGGATCAAAGGCGTGCGCCACCACTGCCCACCCAGCCCCCCCCCTTTCCTGAAATGCTTTCATTGCATCTCCTTGCTCTGTTCATGCTGTTCTTCTCTTATATAATATATATTATATAAATATAATACTTGTTTACTCTGTCCTATTCTTTTATTGTGCTCTAAATCCCACCATGCAACCTGCCCATTACCACCCACCTCACTTACGTCTCAAGATACCGCCACACTCCATGTGGTCGGCCTGTCTCACATGCTGCCTGTCTGTCTCCTTGTGTATCCCAGGCGATCAGGATGGTAGGGGAACGGCGAGCAGGGGACCTTATGGTCCCCTTGGGGCCTCGGCTGCAGGCACACCCTGAAGAGCTCATTCGACAGAGGCCTGGCCATGATGGCCATCCCGAGTACCTGATCCGCTGGAGTGTCCTCAAGTGCAGTGAAGAGGGCAAAGCCAGCTTAGAGGAGGAGAAGACAGAGCACCTCCTCATGTGGCTGTCTGCCCCAGAGGTCTACGCCAACTGCCCCACGCTACTGCGGGAGCGGTCGCTCTCTAAAGGCCCGCAGTACGAACCTGCCGGAGAGGTGGGAAGCTTCCCACGGGACCCTGGAGGCCTGGATGAGTTGGCAATGGCAGAGATGGAGGCTGATGTGCGCTCGCTGGTGCGCAGGGCTGCCAGGCAGCTGGCGGAGGGCGGGGCCTCGAGCCTGCCGGCGGCGGTGCTTCACACCATCCACGTGCTCAGTGCCTACGCCAGCATTGGGCCTCTCACGGGAGTCTTCAGGGAGACAGGAGCCCTGGATCTGCTTATGCACATGCTGTGCAATCCCGAGCCTCAGATCCGTCGGAGTGCAGGCAAGATGCTACAGGCCCTGGCAGCCCATGATGCTGGTAAGAGGAGGGGGGAGGGGAGCAGTGGAGAAGGAGGGGGGCACACGGGAGTAAGAAAAGAGATAGCAGAAAGTTCCCAACCATTACTTAGTAAGTAGCAACTCAAGGTAAAGAAACCAGATGAACGGGTTATTCTTGGTGCACTCTGGACTGAAAGCTCAGGGTTTACCCACCACTGGCATGTATGGCAGAGAAGAAAGCGGGCAGGTTTGCATCAGTTGAATGTTTGAGATGTGGTTTTTGGTTGTGAAATTAGTATGTTATAGCCAACTTTAAAAACAAATTAAAATATCCTCACAGTTGCATGCCTTTAATCCTAGCACTTGGGAGCCAGAGCTCTGCGAGTTCAAAGCCCGCATTGTCTACATAGTGAGAACCTGTCTTGAGAAAGCAGTCATATATATATATATATATATATATATATATATATATATATATAAAATCAGTGTATATATATATAAAATCAGTGTGTGTGTATATATATATACACACACACACACACAGAATTTAGTAATTGTAAATTTGTAACCAGACTTTTTCTATTTGTGGGTTCTTTTTCCTCACCTTTTACCCCTCCCCCTGTTTTACCCTCTATCACTAGATAAGAAAGAAGGATGGGGGGCAACAGGGAGAGATCCCCAAATCTAATTTCTTGTTTCTTCTCTGAGGACAACTACTAACAAACTGCAACTCACCTTCCAGAATAACCACCCGCTCCACCTACTGGGGGTCAAGCATTTATACACCCTCTGAAACGTTCCCAGAATTCCAGATGTCACAGTCACAGAAACTATCAGCAGCTGGCAAAACCACGATTCTGCTAGAGCACGAGGCAAATCATAGTCAGCTGCTGCGAAGCAGCCCCATACCCCACAGCTGAGATTAAAATAGAAACATACGATATTTCTGTGATTTTTAAAGAAACCAAAATTCCAGAATTCTCCCTCCAAAGTTTAGTAGCATGGCGTTATGTTTCAGTTCTCTGTGTGTGCGTGCTTGTGCCAGATTACACGTAAAGTATATTTCTTGCTTTGGTTCTTGGCCCCAGAGAAGTTTAAAGCCTCTAGGGAAGGAGAAGGCCTAGGCTAGGCAGGGGATGGTGTTATGCAATGCGGAGGAGATCTGGACCCGGTCTGGCTTGCAGGGAGCCGGGCTCACGTCCTTCTGTCGCTGAGTCAGCACGATGGCATCGAGCAGCACATGGATTTTGACAGCCGCTACACTTTACTGGAGCTGTTTGCAGAGACCACATCCACGGAGGAGCACTGCATGGCCTTGGAGGGCGTGCCCCTTCCTCAGGTACTCTGCCAGCTGTGTACCTGGGGATGCTGGGTATTCTACTAGTACCATATCTCAAGCCACTGTGATTCAGGACTGCGGGTTAGCCTCTGAATAACCTGGAGAGTAACCAAAGAAAAGGCTCATGACCCCTTCTCAACCTCTCCGATTTAGAACTTCTAGTATCAGAACCCAAGAATAGGCTCTGGGAAGATGGCTCAGCAGGTTAAAGCTCTTGCCATAGAAGCAGCTAACCAGAGTTTGGAGCCTCAGAACCCACACTAAACTGGGTGGTTTATTCTGCCTACAGTCCCAGCAGGCGAGAGAGAGAAGGGATCTTCCAGGCAAGGTAGGCAGCCACATCAGCTAACATGGTAAGCTCTGTGTTCAGCGACAGAGTCTGTCTTGGTATATAAGATGGAAAGAGATGAAGGAAGATACCCGCTACCAACCTTGGGCCACCATACCTGTGTGCACACGTGTGGGCATGTACCCTCAAACACGTGTACCACATATATACACCACACACACATGTATACACAAAAGCAAACATAAGACTGTGGTTTAAGCTAATTCCTTTATGGGCTAGAGATGGAGAAATGGTTCAGCAGCTAAGAGCAAGGGCTGCTCTGTCAGAGGACCCAGGTTCAATTCCCAGCACCCACGTGGCAGCTCACAGCCATCTGTAACTCTAGTTCCAAGAGATCTAATTGCCCTGTCTCACCTCCACAGGCCCCAGACACATATATGGTACACGGACATACATACAGGTAAAACACCTGTGCGCATAATTTTAAAAAAGAGATTCCTTTGCGTTTCTTAGACACAGCTGAGCCTAGCAACGAGGTCTTCACATTGGTCTGTAGAGGAAGGTGCTGCGGGGCTGGGGGTGAAAGGCAGGGGGAGGTGGGCTTAAACCAAGGGTTGGCTCTATCCTGCAGATCCCCGGAAAACTGCTCTTCTCCCTGGTGAAGCGTTACCTATGTGTCACCTCCCTGCTGGATCAGCTGAATAACAGCCCAGAGTCAGGCGCTGGGGACCAGAGCACCCCGCGTCTCCCAAAGGAGAAGACCCGGGGACAGCGGGAGCTGGACTTCAGTATGGCAGTGGGTAACCTCATTTCAGAGCTGGTGCGGAGCATGGGCTGGGCACGGAACCTCAGTGAGCAGGGCGCTTCGCCGCCCCGGCCATCCCGGTCCATCTTCCAGCCCTGCCTCTCGGGCCCTCCGCTGCTGCTGCCCACCGTCGTCACGACGCCCAGGAAGCAAGGGCGGACCTTCCGTGGCCGTTCAGAGTTTTCCAGCCGCAGTGGTTATGGCGAATATGTTCAGCAGACGGTGCAGCCCGGCATGCGTGTTCGCATCCTGGATGACTACGAGGAGATCAGTGCTGGGGACGAGGGCGAGTTCCAGCAGAGCAACAATGGGGTGCCCCCTGTGCAGGTGGGCTCGGACGCTGGGGTGCCCCCCTGTGCAGGTGGGCTCGGACGCCGCTGGGCTCCGAGGGACCCAGTCTGTGGGCGGCTGGGGAGCTCGGAGGTTCCGATGTGCCACCCAAGGAGAAAACCTTCGGGCGTGGCCCGAGGATGTAACTCAGTCAAGAGAATGCTTGCCTAGCATACAGGAGGCCCTGGGTTTGAGCCCAGCACCACGTAAAACAGGGCATGCTGTCACAGGCTTGGAACCTCAGAACTGGAGAGGAAGAGACAGGAGGTTACAGCTCGTGATCATCTTTGGCTAGATAGAGCACTTAAGAGGGGGAAGCAGGCAGATCTCTGTAGTTTTGAGGTCAGCCTGGGCTACATGGCAAGCCCCGGACAGCCAGGGCTATATAGAACCTATCTAAATGATGACGATGATGATATAAAAAAAGGAAAGAAGCCGGGCATGGTGGTGCACGCCTGTAATCCCAGCACTTGGGAGGCAGAGGCAGGCAGATTTCTGAGTTCGAGGCCAGCCTGGTCTACAGAGTGAGTTCCAGGACAGCCAGGGCTAAACAGAGAAACCCTGTCTCGAAAAACCAAACCAAACAAACAAACAAACAAACAAAAAAAAAAAAAAAGGAAAGAAAACCTTCAGTTGTAGAGTGGTTATAAAAAAAAAGAATCAATACAAGAGAGGGTTCAATTTTAACGGGCAGAGAAAATTTGGTGGGGGTAGGTGGGCTGTGAGGTCACAGGAACTCGTCATACCCAGGAGGCCAAAGTGAGAGCCTGAGATGCCTCCAATGCTGTCAACAGGGCAAGATGTGAGGGTGTGCAAGTGTGCCATGAAGGTCAGGAAGGAAGGCAGGGCCCACTGACCCCCACAGCAGCAGGAAGCCTTGAGCTATGTGGAGAGCCGTCTAGGCCTCGCCAGCTGCAGTCGGGCCCAGAGCTCAGAGAGCTGAGTCCTTTCCCACCCTTCAATTTCCTCCAGGTCTTCTGGCAGTCAACTGGCCGCACCTACTGGGTCCACTGGCACATGCTAGAGATCCTGGGGCCCGAGGAAGCTACCGGGGGTTCAGCGCCAGCAGCTGTGGAGAAGGGGGGAGGGGCAACTGTCCTGGGCACAGGTGAGCCCAGGAGAGGGAGCAGATGGATGGGTAGAGCGTCTGAAAAAGGGACTGCTCCAGAGGCTCGGAAACTGACAGTCCCCCTCTCCTCAGCGTGTCCCTCCTGGGACTGGAAGCCCGCACATGGCCTGTACTCACTGCCGTATCTCCAGCCTGAGCCCCAGCAGAATGAGGAGCCGGGGTACCTGAGCCAGGCAGAGTGGTGGGAGCTACTTTTCTTCATCAAGAAGTTGGACTTGTGTGAGCAGCAGACAATTCTCCAGAATCTGCATGAGAAACTGGATAAGGTACCAGATGCCTTGAGGGCTCGGCTGATGGGTGTGCTGGGTTAGAGCTAGGCACTCCAGGGGGACTTCTGACTGTAGACTGTCACTCAGGAGGAGGAGGAGCTAACGGTTGAAGCCTGTGGAGGTCCTGCTGGTGGGGGAGGCATGCTCTGAGGCTCTAGTATGCTGGGGTGTGAGCAACTGCAGGGGCGGCTCTTTCTGTGGCTGTTCCTAGGAACTAGTGTCTGTTTGTCCCTGAACCGGCCTTTTGTATTGGCAGGTCCTGGGAGAAAAGGCTCTGGGAGAGCTCTCCGTGCCCGTAGAGATGGCTGAGGGCCTGCTGCAGGTTCTCAGTAACCGCTTAGAGGGCAGCAGCCGCTGCGACCTCCTCAACTCCCACATCTACGCCAAGTATGGGCAGCCGCCCAAGGAACTGGGGAGCGTGCCGTCTTCACGGAGCCACTCCTGCACCCCAGAGCCAGAGGAGGGGCCACAGTCTGCCACCAGCTTCTCAGAGAGGGAGGAGTCCTGCAGTGCGAAAGCTGTGCCCCCAAAGGTAGAGATGGAGCCCACCGGTGCCAAGACGGAGTCCCCCAAAGCTCAGAGCGATTCCCAGCTGTTTAATCAGCTTCTGGTGGCTGAGGGGATGGCCCTGTCCCCTGAAACACAGGAGGCAGCTACTGGTGAGTTCGGTTCTGGGAAGGAAGGCAAGGACATTAGAACAAGAGTTGGATTGGCCCAGTATTAGTGGATAGAGGGAGGGAAAGCCAGGGAGGAAGGGGCCTTCCTGGGGAAAAGCCTGTGAGCACCCACATGTCTCTCCAGGAGCTTGAGTGGGTCAGACTGACAGCCACCCTTTCTTCAGTCTCTTTGGGAGAGGAAGAGTCAGTTTCACAGGCATCTCCATCTTGAATGTGTAACTAGATCCTTCATGGATGGTTGGAAAAGCTATAAACGCTGAGCTATGGTGGTGAATACCGTTGGTCCCATACTGGGCTTGACTTGTAAGCACTTGCAGCCTAGAGGAATGACAACTGTTTTCGCCACTGCCTTTCCCTCACTAATTGCAGAAATGGCCAGAGCTTTGCGGGGTCCTGGTCCACGCAGCTCCCTGGATCAGCATGTAGCAGCGGTCTTGGCCACTGTGCAGATCTCCAGCCTGGATATAAACCTGCAGCTTTCGGGGCTCCGGGCCCTCTCCCAGGCTGTGGAGGAGGTCACTGAGCGGGACCACCCCCTGGTCCGTCCTGACAGATCACTGAGGTTAGCAGTGTTGCTTAGGGAAGGGCTTGGGTCGCAGCTGAGCCATTAAGGACCATGGGGGGAAGGGGAGAGTTATGAACTCTAGAGGTAAAAAGACCAGGGGATGGAGGAAGAGCAGGCGAGGACCAGGGGCTCAGAGGGCGGAGGGATCGGGGTTCTTTGAGCACTCCCGAGAATTCACATGTGTGCCCCCATTCAGTCTGTCTCCCAGCACAGAAACGATGAAGCCATTAGTCCAGCATTAGTAATATCATTATTATAGTTTTCAGAGAAAACCGAGAATTTTAGTTACTTGCTCAGAGTTCCATAGAGCCAGAGCCAGGTTCCAAACCTAGGTCCTTTTAGCTCTAGTATTATTTTCTTTAAAATTTTTTCCAAGCCAGGTATGGTGGCACATGCTAATACTAATCCTCGGGAGGATTCTGAGCTTGAAGCTAGCCCGTCTAAACTTTTTCTCTCTTCTTTTTCTTCTATCCTGACTTTCTTTGTATTTTAAACTTTTTTTTTTTAAATCTGATTTCTTTATTACACAAGTGCACTTTTATTTTTAAAACAGCTCATATAAAAATTACTGACTGAAAAGCCCTGCAGGGTGTGATGGCGCGTCACACCTATCTATAATTACAGAGCTCACAAGTTGGAAGCAAATTTGAGGTCAGTCTGGAAAGAAAGGGAAAAATTAGAGTGGGTTAGTAAGAAACGAGAAGAGAGGCGGAGCAGGAGTCAGCGCTGTGCTGTCTTAGGGCTGTGATCCTGCATCAAAGCGTAGAAAAAAAAGGGGGGGCTTCCTATCGCTGTTGGCAAGCAGAGCGCTGGCAGGTTTAGTTTGCAATTGCTGTCTGGGGACAGAGAGATGGCTCAGTGGCTAGGAGTACTCAGTCCAGAGAGCCGGAGTTCGATTCCCAGCACCCACATGGATTCCTCCTCTGGCCTCCACAGTCAGCTGCACAGGTTATACCAACAGACAGACACACGCATTATAGTATTTTAAAAAGTGCAAATCATGTCTTTTTAAAACCCTGATGCATAAACGCATTAAAATTGTGTGTATTTTATGTAGGTGGGAAAAGCATGTAATGTGTGTCTTAGCTTCTGTGGCATTTCTTTGTGCCCACTCCGTGTCTGTTAGGACAGTTTCTCGGTGTCAGTCTTCACAGAGCTGTTTATTATTTTCATCGATGTGTACAACTGCGATGTGGCTGCTGCCAACCAAGTTCAAGTACACCGCTCTCCTGTCTCCACTCCCTACCATGGCCAGCACACTGCTGCTGCTTTTCTTTAAAAGATTAATTTATTAGCTGGGTGGTGGTGGCACACGCCTTTAATCCCAGCACTTGGGAGGCAGAGGCAGGCAGATTTCTGAGTTTGAGGCTAGCCTGGTCTACAGAGTGAGTTCCAGGACAGCCAGGGCTATACAGAGAAACCCTGTCTTGAAAAACAAACAAACAAAAATAGAGATTAATTTATTTATTTTATATATGTGACTACGCGGTAGCCATCTTCAGACACACCTGAAGAGGGCGTCAGATCTTGTTACAGATCATTGTAAAGTACAATCCGGTTGCTGGGATTTAAACTCAGGATCTCTGGAAGAACAGTCAGTGCTCTTAACTGCTGAGCCATCTCTCCAGCCCATAGTATTGCTTCTTAATGGATCAGACGGGCACATTGTGTGTGTGTGTGTGTGTGTATGCATGTATGCGTGTGTTGCCAACATATACTGTGGCATGTTTGTGGAGAACAGAGGACAATTCGAGCAAGTTGGTTCTCACGTGTGGCTTCTGAGGATCAAACGCAGGACATCAGCCTTGGCAGCGTGTCTGTACCCACAGTGCCTGTCTGTGTTAACTTCTTAGTTCTGTGACCTTAGGTATATTTGTATGTTTTTGTTGTATTTCCATAAATATCTTATCTTTTTTCTACTTTTGTCGAGCTGTTGCCTTTTTCATATAGATTTAAAGGCATTCTTACATTATTTTGTTATCTGTGTTTAAAACATTTTGTTTGCATATTTAAAAAAAATCGTGTTCACTTCATTTTTATGATCACAAGAGAATAGCTAGTGTAGAGTTAGAATACAGATGTAGAGGTGATGTCTTTAATCTCAGCACTCCGGGCAAAGCCAGGCATGTCTCTATAAGGTCATGGCTAGTAAGTTTCAGGCTAGACAAGACTACAAGAGCAGAAGGAAGTAAGGAAGGAGAAGGAAAGCTAGAAAGTGTTGATAAAAATGATCGAAAAGTGCTTCCCTGCAGATATTCAGCGCCAGCGTTTTGGTGAACATGTCAACTTGCACTTTACCTTGGTCACAGCCACTATCCCTGTTAGCGTAAGTAATTCATGACCAATCCTGGCTTGCAGCGGTGTGTGACAAAGCCCGCCTCTGAAGCCTGTGTCTGTACGGCAAACGCAGCGGAGCGTTTATTCAATTTAATCCTACTCGTTGTAGGTTCTGAGGCAATAGATCGGAATAGAACTCTGCCTCTGAGCTCTTACCCGGGGTGGGGGGCAGTCTCTGCTATGTTCTTCCTCTGAGTAGATCCCAGCCACCTCCCGTGTCCGTCCGTCCCTCTTGACAATGACAAGGTGTTAGTGCCTGCTCCCCCTCTCCACCCTCACTCACAACCGGCACTTTTTTGTGGAGGGGAAGGTCCTTTTGTGAGGTGGAGTCTCACGCTGTATTGCCTGGCTGACTTTGACTTGTGACCCTCCCATGCCAGTTACCAGCCTTGGTATCCATGTGGTGGGTAAACTGAGGCAGGCAGCCTTTGGGGGTCAGTGCTGGCTGGTATGGATCCAGATACCTACAAGGACTACTGCCAAAGGCAGCCAGAGGTTAGAGAGGCTACTCAGCAGACTTTTCTCTGAGGGAACAAGGCTTAGTTTACTGGGGCTAGCACTCCCTGTGGCCAGTAGAAAAACTATGAACTCTTTTTTTGTTTGTTTGTTTGTTTGTTTGTTTTTAGAGACAGGGTTTCTCTGTGTAGTCCTGGCTGTCCTGGAACTCACTCTGTAGACCAGGCTGGCCTTGAACTCAGAAATCTGCCTGCCTCTGCCTCCCAAGTGCTGGGATTACATGTGTGCACCACCACGCCCGGCGGTAACTATGAACTCTTAACTCCTTGGGGCCAGGGAGAAAGAGAAGGGAAAGGAAAACACACACACACACACGCACACACTGAATGGCTGAAACAAAAGGTAGAGTCCAATAACTTCATACACACAAATATGTCCATACATGCATACATACATGCATGCATGCGTAATACAGAAGTCCAGACAGATGTGCATATATACATATATGCATACATATATACGTAATACAGAAGTACAGACAGAGATATACATATTCACACATAGAATGGTTAGAGCAAAGCTCCAGCAAGCAGGCTCCAAGCATTTCACACACATATATACATACATACATACATACACACACAATTGATAGATGGAACAAGCTCCAACACATGTCTAGACAAGCTTTACACACATACACACACACACACACACATACACACACACACAATTGATGGATGGAGCAGGCTCCAACACGCGCTCAGACAAGCTTTACACATAAACATACATACATACATACATACATACATACACACACATAGTCATGGTTGATGGGTGGAAGGAACAACATGCCAACCCCATCACACAAACCGTACACATATACATACGTGCACACAGTTGACGGATGGAAAGAGTCATGGTCCAGCCCTCCACACTTTATTCTGTCTTCCATAGCTTATATATCCCAGCAAACTCTTTCAAGCACTATAAAATTACAGTGTGATTGCATTGTGGTTTTATTTTAGTGAATGATTATGAAAAAAAACTGTTCTTCAATACATTTACAAGAAATAACATTACATAGTTCAGGTAAAGAAAACAGATCATTCCCCCAAATCCACGTACATTCGTAACTAAGCATCTTGTTATAGATTAACAAAGTGTGAGCAAGCAAGGTAGCTTTCTCAGCCAGTTTCTCTTACTGGCAGTGGCAATTTGCACTTACAAAGAAGGAGTAGTTACAAGAATCTTAAGAGAGTCACAAGTCTTGTCTTCTATATAAAGTCAGCCGTATCTACCTTACATGGCCAGAATGTGTATCTGCTCATCAGCAGTTCTTAAGAAATCACATCAGGAGGCTGAGGACAGAATGGGTGTAAGAAGTCAGTGTCACCACTCCCGTCGGTGAGAGCCGTCAGCCAGCGCTGCATTGTTCCTCTTCCCTGACCGTAAAGGTCCCAGCCTAACTGAGCAGAGCGCCTTTCTGAACTCAGATTGTTCCCTAAGATCGACTCCATCAGAGCCAGGAGCAAACACATCTCAGCCTAGCTTCACTAACAATTTTACTTTTCCAAATGTTTTCTAAGGGTGGTGGTCACTGTTGACCATCTGCGTCTCTAAGTCCTTCTCTAGGAAGGACTCTGCTCCAGCAGCAATGCCTGACAGATCCAGCACTATTACTGTGAGCGCCAGAGATGCTGCCCAGGGAGGGGCTGCAAGACCCTAAGCATTTTCGTGTAATTGTTAGATTAGGAGGGACAGAGGGCACAAGCAGAGCAGAACTCCAGAACAGTGTGCAGTCCTCACGACGCGTGGTCCTCCGGGCCACATCGAGGCTCACCCGTGTGACTGCAGTAACTCGTGGGCTGCATTCTGTGAGTTCTAAAGTCGTTTACCATTCCTCCTGCGTGACCCTCGGCAATCTCACCCGCCCGCCCTGTAACAGCGTTTTTTTTCTTGCCAGTTTTCTCTGGCTCCTGCTTTTTGCCTCTTGTGTTTGTAGTGTCTTTCAATGTGCTGAAGTTTTTAGGTTGCTATAGCTTTCAACGTTTTATAGCTTCTAAAAGCTTCTGCCCTATTCAGAAAGTCGATTCTAGGCTGAAGAGATGGCTCAGGGTTAGGGCCATACACTGTTCTAGAGGACTCAGTTTACCTCCAAGTACCCATATCAGGAGGTTCACAGACTCCTGTAAACTCCAGCTCCCGGGGAATCAATGCCCTCTCCAGGCTTTTGCATATGTGAATACACACACACACACACACACACACACACACACACACACAATTTAAAATATAAATAAAATCTTAATAAAAAAGAGTTCGTCTATTTTAGGGTTAGAAAAATCACTTTTTGGTGTATTTTTGTACACTTGGGGGGGTGTATAAGGAGGTCAGAGGTCAGATGTTGGGTATCTTTGTCAATCTCTCTTCATCTGAGCTTTTGAGACAGAGTCTCTCACTGAAGCCAGAGCTCACAGATCTGGCTAGGCCTGCTGGCCAGCCACAAGCCCAGCCACCAGCCCGAGGTCTTCTTGTCGACCTCCTCAGCCACCCGCTTTCTCATGTGAGTTCTAGAGATCTAGAGTCAAGTCTTAATGTTTGTAAAGCAAGTACTTCACTGACTGAGCCTCCAGCTTCCGGAAAAATATCTTCTTCTTTTTCTAACAATATGTATTACTTCTGTTTTTTTGTTTGTTTGTTGTTGTTGTTGTTTAACATCTATTTCAAATCTCTCTGTTCTCCAGGCAGGCAAGATGGCATCACATTTGCCCATCTCTCTTTGGTGCTAGGGACTGAACCCAAGGCTTCACCCGACACCGACACCGAGCGCTCGCACCGACTCTGAGATACAATGTACCCCAGCCCAAGAGCATGTTGGGCTTGTTGTTTGCTTGCAGGGCTTTTATTTAATTTCTCGTTTTGGCTTTTTAACTTTTGGAGAAAGGGGGGTCACACTGTGTTTAAGGCAGTTCTTGGCAGTTCTCCTGTCTCCCTCCCAAATGCTGGGCTCCCAGCATGAGCCACCGTGCCCAGAGCCACCATCTGTTTCCCAGTGGTCCGTTCTTGCTCCCTGGCTGAGGTCTGCCCTTACTTCTTCTGTTATCTCCTTATCTCTTAGGCTCCCCTGTATCTGTCCCAGAGTTTTAGTTACTTTTGGTTGTATTTGGTTAACTAGAAGCATTATATCTTCCAGACATTTCCTAACTGTATTTATGTATTCCCCCATCTGCCTGCTATTTTATTTTAAACTTTTAAGCCATTTGATTAGAATGACTTTAAATCTATAGATTCATTTGCAAAGAGGAAGCGGGGACAGTTAGGATACAGAAGGGTCAGGAGTGAGACTGAGGCCAGAGGAACACACTGAGTCTTGATGGACGGAGTCAGGCAGGGAGTCAGAGGGTGTCATGTCTGGAGAGGGAGGAAGGCTCCTTAGTGTGGGGAGTCCCAGTGTCTTTTCTCTCCTCAGAGAGAAGCTCGTGAAGACACTGGTGGATTTGCTGACCAACCAGGTGGGGGAGAAGATGGTGGTGGCACTAGCCCTGCGCCTCCTCTACCTGCTCATGACCAAGCACGAATGGCGCCCGCTCTTCGCCAGGGAGGGTGGCATCTACGCTGTGCTCATTTGCATGCGAGAATACAAGACATCCGTCTTGGTGCAGCAGGCAGGACTGGCAGTGAGTACACTGGGTGGAGCCGGGCAGAGTGATTGGTGAGTGGCAGGTAGGGGGATGGCTACAGACCCCGAGGGGCTCCTGTACTGATTCAGACCAGGTCCTGGGTAGTGAAGTGGGAAGACAAGGAGAGCTTTAAGCATGTGGTCTGGGGGCTGGAGAGATGGCTCAGCGGTTAAGAGCACTGTCTGCTCTGCCGGAAGCCTTCCACCACCATGTGGGGGCTCACAACCATCTGTAATAGGGTCGGATGCCCTCTGCTGGTGTGTCTGAAGATACTCACATAACATAAGTAAATCAGAAAACAAACAGACAATAAATTGTTAAAAAAAATAATGTGATCTGGGTGGACGTGGAGCTGGGTGGACTGACTCTGGGTGGACGTGGAGCTGGGTGGACTGACTCTCGGTGGACTGGCTCTAGGTGGACTGACTCTGGGTGGACTGGCTCTGGGTGGACTGGCTCTGGGTGGACTGGCTCTGGGTGGACTGGAGCTGGGTGGACTGGCTCTCGGTGGACTGGCTCTCGGTGGACTGGCTCTCGGTGGACTGACTCTCGGTGGACTGGCTCCGGGTGGACTGGCTCTGGGTGGACTGGAGCTGGGTGGACTGGCTCTGGGTGGACTGGAGCTGGGTGGACTGGCTCTGGGTGGACTGGCTCTGGGTGGACTGGAGCTGGGTGGACTGACTCTCGGTGGACTGGCTCTGGGTGGACTGGCTCTGGGTGGACTGACTCTGGGTGCACTGGCTCTGGGTGGACTGGCTCTGGGTGGACTGGCTCTGGGTGGACTGACTCTGGGTGCACTGGCTCTGGGTGGACTGGCTCTGGGTGGACTGGCTCTGGGTGGACTGGCTCTCGGTGGACTGGCTCTGGGTGGACTGGCTCTGGGTGGACTGGCTCTGGGTGGACTGGCTCTGGGTGGACTGGCTCTGGGTGGACTGGCTCTGGGTGGACTGGCTCTGGGTGGACTGGCTCTGGGTGGACTGGCTCTGGGTGGACTGGCTCTGGGTGGACTGGCTCCGGGTGGACTGGCTCTGGGTGGACTGGCTCTGGGTGGACTGGCTCTGGGTGGACTGGCTCTGGGTGGACTGGCTCTCGGTGGACTGGCTCCGGGTGGACTGGCTCAGGGTGGACTGGAGCTGGGTGGACTGGCTCAGGGTGGACTGGCTCCGGGTGGACTGGCTCTGGGTGGACTGGCTCTCAGTGGACTGGAGCTGGGTGGACTGGCTCAGGGTGGACTGGAGCTGGGTGGACTGGCTCAGGGTGGACTGGCTCCGGGTGGACTGGCTCCGGGTGGACTGGCTCTGGGTGGACTGGCTCCGGGTGGACTGGCTCCGGGTGGACTGGAGCTGGGTGGACTGGAGCTGGGTGGACTGGCTCAGGGTGGACTGGCTCCGGGTAGACTGGTTCCGGGTGGACTGGCTCCGGGTGGACTGGCTCCGGGTGGACTGGAGCTGGGTGGACTGGAGCTGGGTGGACTGGAGCTGGGTGGACTGGCTCAGGGTGGACTGGCTCCGGGTAGACTGGCTCAGGGTGGACTGGCTCCGGGTGGACTGGCTCCGGGTGGACTGGAGCTGGGTGGACTGGAGCTGGGTGGACTGGCTCAGGGTGGACTGGCTCTGGGTGGACTGGAGCTGGGTGGACTGGCTCCGGGTGGACTGGCTCTGGGTGGACTGGCTCTCGGTGGACTGGCTCCGGGTGGACTGGCTCTGGGTGGACTGGAGCTGGGTGGACTGGCTCTGGGTAGACTGGCTCTGGGTGGACTGGCTCTCGGTGGACTGGCTCTCGGTGGACTGGCTCTCGGTGGACTGGAGCTGGGCGCATGGCTGCAGGGAGGTAGGATGGAGTGTTTAAGGATGACACTCAAGAGCTGGGGAGCAGCTCTGGGAGAGGTGCTTGCTTCCAAGCCTGACAACCTGAGTTCCGTCCCTGGAATCCACATGGTGAAAGGAAAGAGCTGATAACTTGAAAAAAGAAAGAAAGAAAGGAAGGAAGGAAGGAAGGAAGGAAGGAAGGAAGGAAGGAAGGAAGGATAGAAGGAAGGAAGGATAGAAGGAAGGATAGATAGGTAGATACATGATAGATAGATAGATAGATAGATAGATAGATAGATAGGTAGGTAGACGATTGATAGATAGACAGATAGGTACTGTCTTAGGGTCTTACTGCTGTGAGGAGACACCATGACCACAGAAACTCTTCTAAAGGAAGATATTTAATTGGGACTGGCTCACAGTTTCAGAAGGAAACAAGTCCATTCTCAACACGTCAGTGTCCAGACAGGCCTGGTGCTGGAGCTGAGACTTCTACATCTTGATCCACAGGAGGCGAGAGACTGTGTCACGCTGGGCATAGCTTGAGCATAGGAGCCCTCAAAGCCTGCCTTCACAGGGACACACTTCTCCAGCAAGGCCACACCTCCTAATAGTGCCCCTCCCTCTGGGCCAAGCCTTCTCACACATGGGTCTATGGGGGCCGTTCCTACTCAGACCACCACAGATGCTGAGGTCTAGAATTAAGCGGCAGGTGCGAGGGAGGCCTGCTAACGGAGCGTGTGACAGGAGGAGCGGCTTGAGGAGAAGGGCAGGAGTTCAGTGTTTCAGCGGGTTCATTGTCCCTTGCTTGAAATTCCAGGTAGGTGTAAGCCAAAGACTACCATCACAGGCGTGACAGGTGTTTGTGGTCCCCGTGGACAGAACTAACCCCTCTGGGTTTGAGTAAAGCAGACAGCTCCGCCATTGCTCTGCCGCCTTGGCCACACAGGGAAGGAAGGCGATGTCCAGAGAGCCCGCAGGAAGTCAGCTTCCTGGCCACTCCCGGTAGAGTGCCGTGCTGCTGTGGAATGGGCATTTGGCTGTGTAGCCCAGTGCCCCTGAAGGAACAAGCCTCCTCCAGAGCTGTTCTGAAAGTGGATTCTCTTGGTACAGCGGACACGCCCACATGTCCGCTCAGAGCAGGCTGACCGGGGAGGGCCAGATTTAGTTCCTTTATAGCGTTGTTTGGGGTCTGTGCCTTCCAAGAGTAGCCAGACATTATCGAAGACACCAGTATGCAAAAATATTTTCTGCTCCTCTCAAATTGCATGACCAAAACCCATAACATTTACTCTGAAATTCATATTCTTGCCCCGGACAGACTTAACAGTCTCTTGTTTCTAGCTTGAAGTCTATAGAATCTAGCTACCTGGGGCACACTCGTAATCACAGGAAAATGCTTCTCTTGGTGGGCCTGGGCCTCACCTGAATTGTCCTGAATCTTACTTTGAGGCCAGTCCATTCCCCGGGCATTCTCTCAGAGAGACAGCCTTTACAGTAGAGACATCCTGCCCTTGGAAGTATCATGGTTGCTTTTCATTTTATTGCCTCTGAAGTTCCTTATAACTTCACAGGAGTAGATGAGATTGGGAGGGAAGGAGGAGAGAAAGGAGACAGGGCTGCAGCTGAGGACCAGGCGGAGGAATACAGACAGATAGGAGGGGTGCCAGGGCGCTGCTCAGAGGCAGCACTCAGGAACGGTGGGGTGTCCACAGAGCTGGGGGTGGGGCTTCAGGGAAAGCCTCAGAAGATAGCTGCAGGCCACTGTGATTCAGAAAGGGTGGTGCGTCCACTCCAGAAGCCTTGGGTTGGGGGCCCAGGAGTAGAGAGAAGCAACCGTAGACTCACTCAGAATGCGCCCTCTGATTCCCTGTCTTTGCTCCATTTCCTTCCCCTCCCCTCATCTCCACTCCCCTCCCTCCTCCCTCCCCTCCCTCTTCCCTCCCCTCCCCTCCCCTCATGTCCCTTCACCTTCTGCTCCATTTCCACTTCTCATGTGACCCATCTGCCAACAGTCCAGCTGCTCCCGGGCTTGGGGTCTCGAATGATGACAGTAGTGTCCTCTTCCCCTTTGGGGCGGGGCTGGGGACTGAACCCATGGCCTTGCGCTGGGTGAGCACTCTCCCACTAGGCTATAGTCCTTGCGATAGCCCTGCCCACCCCTAACTGCATCTTTCTTTCAGGCGCTCAAGATGCTAGCCATTGCTAATTCCTCGGAGGCCCCCGCTTTTGTCACCAGCCGAGATCCCATCCAGCCTCTGTTTGATACCCAGATGACCAGAGAGATCTTTGCCAGCATCGACTCGGCCACGCGCCCCGGCTCTGAGAGCTTGCTCCTCAGTGTCCCCGCAGCTGTGATCCTCATGCTGAACACTGAGGGGTCAGTCATTATCCTCCAGACTCTTAAATCCTTGCTGTACCCTAAAACTCCACTCCTCGCGGTTCATGTGCTCCACAGACATCGTACCTATGTTGTCCCCTCTGGATAAACACTGTCAGAATGTCCTTGGAAGAGAGACCAAGTGGATGTAGGTGGTTCCCAGGGGAGGCAGAAAAATGACTCTGTCATGGGGTTGAGGTAGTGGCCCAAGGCCCGATGGCCAGGAGTCCTTCCTCAGAGGGACCCCTGAAGACCCCGCCCAGCCCGGCTGCCCCTGCCTCTCGCCGCTGTTGCACTCACTGTCAACTTCTTGGGTCACCCCTTCCTCCCAGGTGCTCCTCTGCGGTAAGAAACGGCTTGCTTCTACTCAACCTGCTTCTGTGTAACCACCACACTCTGGGAGACCAGATCATCACCCAGGAGCTGAGGGACACCTTGTTCAGGCACTCGGGGATAGCGCCAGGGACAGAGCCAATGCCCACCACGCGCACCATCCTCATGATGCTTCTCAGTCGCTACTCAGAGCCCTGGGCCAGCCCCGAGCGAGCAGGTACGATGGTGGACGGATGCTCTGCTGAGGAGCGCCGAGCTCCGCTGCGGCCAGGGGTCTAAGCTGTACATTCTGGTCACTTAGTGAAGGTTCAGGAATCGTCAGGAAATGGGAATCTTTAGAGCTTAAGCCAGAGAGGGTTTTTGTTGTTGTTGTTGTTGTTGTTGTTGTTGTTGCAGGGAGGGGAGGGGTGTAATATGTCCGAGGCTATGGAGCCCAGGCTAATCGCAAACTCAAGATCTTCTTGTCTCGGTCTCCCAGCTGTCAGCAGCACCTCTGTGCATCTCCATGGCATGTCTGATCTTAAGCAAAACTTGTTGACCAAAAGGAGGACTGTTGATGTCATAAGACATGTTTTAAAAAATAGGAAGCCGGGCGTGGTGGCGCACGCCTGTAATCCCAGCACTTGGGAGGCAGAGGCAGGCGGATTTCTGAGTTTGAGGCCAGCCTGGTCTACAGAGTGAGTTCCAGGACAGCCAGGACTACACAGAAAAACTCTGTCTCGAAAAACCAAATATATAAATATATATATATATATATAGGTACTGGCCAGGCGGTGGTGGCGCACGCCTGTAATCCCAGCACTTGGGAGGCAGAGGCAGGCGGATTTCTGAGTTCGAGGCCAGCCTGGTCTACAAAGTGAGTTTCAGGGCAGCCAGGACTACACAGAGAAACCCTGTCTCAAAAAAACAAAAACAAAAACAAAACAAAACAAAACAAAACAAAAAAACAAAAATAGGTACTAGCTGGGCGTGGTGGCCCACACCTGTAATCCCAGCACTTGGGAGGCAGATTCAGGCAGATTTCTGAGTTCGAGGCCAGCCTGGTCTACAGAGTGAGTTTCAGGACAGCCAGGACTACACAGAGAAACCCTGTCTCGAAAAAACAAACAAACAAACAAACAAACAAAAGGTACTAAAGCAGACATATGGACATGGACTGCAGTAAGTGGCATGCATCTGTGAGCCTGTGAGTCTGAAGCCTCACGCTCAGCAGTTTGGAGACGATCCCATCGCTGCAGCATTTAATAGTGGAAGGCCACCGGGAGGGGTTAACACAGCAGTGTCCCTTACACTGTATTGCTTTTCAAGTATAGTTAGGTCTACATTGGGGACCAGAAAGGAAAATTTCTTACACTCTGATAAACTATGATATAGATATCCTCAAGGTGGAAAGAAAGTTTGCAGGGTGGGATGTGTGTGTGTGGGGGCGGCTTTCCGGATTGCACTGTGTGTTGCTTTGACTGACTTACAACATGCCTCTCATGCACATTTTCCCTCTGGTGTGTCTGCCCTGCAGCACTGGAGACCCCCAGCACGCAGGGTCAGGATGGGACCCCCGAGGCACTCATCCGGTCCCTGGTGGGGGACCTGTCTGCAGAACTCTTCCTGGACTTGGAGCGCGTGCTCTGTCATGAAGGCAGCCCTCAGAGTGCCATGAGGCCCCTCCTCAAGCGCCTCCAGCAGGAGACGCAGCCTTTCCTCCTGTTGCTGCGGACTCTGGATGCCCCTGGGCCCAACAGAACTCTGCTGCTCACGGTACTCAGGTAAAGGGTCCGTCCAGGCTCCGTGCACAGGGACTGAGCGACTGCTGGAGCCTGATCTGTTCCCTTCCCCTCCCCAGGGTCATGACGCGACTGCTGGATTATTCTGAGACAACGGTCCTGCCCTGGCACGAGGTCTTGGAGCCCTGCCTCAACTGCCTGAATGGGCCAAGCAGTGACTCTGAGGTACCGGATCCCTGGCAGGGGTTGGGGGAGGGAAAGCAGAAGTCGGGGTGCCATCTGTCTAGTGCTTCTAGAGGTTCAGCAGGTCCTGGCAGGTCTGAGGGTCTCAGGGCACTGTGGTCTCTGGAAGGCTGGTGCCACTCGGCAAGCCAGACAGGCCTCGCTGTCTCCGAGCCAGGGTGTGCACACCGTGGAGTGATGCCAGACAATGGCTAACTCTTGGGGTAGTCTGGTCCCTGCAGGGGAAAGTACCCCAGCATACCGCCACTGACTCGGAGTCCCAGCACCTCAGTTACACTGTCCCACTCTCCTCCATCCTCTCCTGGCCCCCCAGACTTCTCAGTCCCCGCCACTCTCCCTTCGGTGGGTCCAGCCCTGGCCCTTACAGTCTCTGTCCTTGCTTTCCTGGAAACTCATCCGCGTGGCCCTGGGCTCAGGTCGTCCAGGAGCTGACGTGCTTCCTGCACCGCCTGGCTCTGATGCACAAAGACTATGCGGTCGTGCTCTGCTGCCTGGGAGCCAAAGACGCCCTCTCCAAAGTCCTGGACAAGCACTCGGCTCAGCTGCTGCTGGCCTCCGAGCTCCGCCACCTGGTGGCGGAGTGCGAGAAGTACGCCCAGCTCTACAGCAACCTCACCTCCAGCATCCTGGCCGGCTGCATCCAGGTGAGGAGGGGCGGCACCGTGCAGAGCTGAGAGGAAGGGGCGGGGCCTTCATGTGTCTGTCTCTGGGATCCCATGTGCAGCAGTGGCAGATCTCGGCACGCTTCCCTAAGCTTTGCCCCTCCGCGGTGGCGTCAGGATTTGGTGAGAAGGGTTGAGCGCTCCGGTCCGGTCCTGTCCGGTCCTCTTAGCCTTCTTTCCTCTGAGCATGCTTCTGACTGTGCTTCCGCGTTCCTTCCCCGCCCGTGTTCTGGCTGCAGATGGTGCTGGGCCAGATTGAAGACCACAGGCGAACCTACAAGCCCATCAGTATCCCCTTCTTCGACGTCTTCCTCAGGCATCTCTGCCAGGGTTAGTACCCTCAGCCGTGCCCCTGGCCCCCACCCTGCCTCTGCCCTCTCCTTCCCACTCTCCAGGACCTTCCCCCTTCCCGCTTCCCCCCAGGCTCCAGTGTGGAAGTGAAGGAAGACAGGTGCTGGGAGAAGGTGGAGGTGTCCTCGAACCCGCACCGGGCCAGCAAGCTGACGGACCGCAACCCCAAGACCTACTGGGAGTCCAACGGCAGCACCGGCTCCCACGCCATCACCTTGCACATGCACCGTGGTGTTCTTATCAGGTGTGAACCCATTCGTTTGCACGTATGCACACACAGACCATTCTACCGTGCACCAGTATCTCTCCCGCAAAGCACTATCCCACAATGCCCTTAGTAAACTCCGTCCTCATGGGACATTTCAAACTCATTTTGTGCAGCGAAAGCCCAGCTGACACGTCAGCATGTCTGTGCTCTGCCGTGTGGACATCCCACTGTCTGAACCCACTCACTGGATCCTAACAGACACATGCTGTGGGTGTTAGTTCAAGGCCAAGTATGCCAGGCACTGTACGAGCTCTGAGGGTTCAGGGGCAGTGAGAGACGAGGGATTTATAGCTGGGGAGACAGGCTAGCGTCAGTCAAGAGAATCAGGCTTGATGGTGCATGCGTATTATCAGTCAGGAGCTGAGGCAGGAGGATGATGAGTTCAAGCCTGGGCTCCATATGGATGCCTGCATCAAGGAGGGGAATAAAAGGAGACAGAGATAAAACAGTGTAGGAGAAAGCAGGGCCAGGCGCAGTGGCGTGGCTATCGCCCTTCTCCCTGGCCAGGAGGCGCTCTAAAACCCAGCCTAAGTCAGTCAGGTCAATGTGAAGAGAAGTACGCTATTGGCAGGTAGAGGGCTAGGAGAAAGGGTGCTGGGGCCAGCGGGGGTCAGAGAAGGCTCCCTTCTGGGAGCTGTTCGTTTCCGGCAGAGAGGCAGCATGCAGAATGGGAGAAACAGGATGCTGCGCTGGAGGTCTTAAAATGCTGCCTGGGTGCAATGAGGGGCGCATCACAGCGGCGGGAGCAGCCATGAGGGGCGCATCACAGCGGCGGGAGCAGCCGGGAGAGCGGGCACATTCAGACTGTAGCTTTGGGAGGGACTTTGGACAAGTTCTGAAACTTGGGGATTCTTCCAAGGACTTTAAGAAACTAGTTTTGTTTTTTAGTTGGTGCTTAGGTAACCCTGGAGGTTAGGGCTGGAGGCCGAGGCTTGGAAGGCGTGTGTGGTCTACTCAGGAAGTGTGCAGGGCGCTCCGTGAAGGGCTGAGGGGGCAGGGCGGGCTGAGATGCTGAGGGTGAGAGTCTACGTAGACAATGTTGGTTAGTGAGGGAGGTGTGGCCAGGTAGGTGGCCTGTTTCTTCCATGGGGGACAGAAATAGAAAGGGGGTGAGGTCCTGTGGACAGATGATTGTCCCATGTTGTCATGCTGGCCTTGAGGAACCAGCTGGTCATGACATGGGAAAGTCTATTATGTGTACAGGATGGTATTAATTTGTTATTGAATCTAGAGGTTTTTTTTTTAAAGATTTATTTATTTATTTATTATATGGAAGTACACTGTAGCTGTCTTCAGACACTCTAGAAGAAGGCATCAGATCTTGTTATAGATGGTTGTGAGCCGCCATGTGGGTGCTGGGAATTGAACTCAGGACCTTTGGAAGAGCAGTCCATGCTCTTAACTGCTGAGCAATCTTTCCAGCCCAGAATCTAGGGGTTTAAATAAAACCACTTTAAAAAATATAAAGGGGAAAGCTGGGGGTCTGGGGAAGATGGGCAGGACAGGAGCAGGAGCAGGACGAGGAGGATGAGGAGCAGGAGGAGGAGGAAGAGGAGAAGGAGCAGGAAGACAAGGATGAGGAGGACGAGGAGGAGGAAGAGGAGGAGGATGAGAAGGAGGAGGAAGAAGAGGAGGAGCAGGAGGAGGAGGATGAGGAGAAGGAGGAGGAGGAAGAGGAGAAGGAGCAGGAGGAGGACGACGAGGAGGAGCAGGAGGGGGGGTAGAGGAAGCGGCCTGGTTCTCACTGCCTTCTTTCTTTCTCTTCCTCAGGCAGCTGACCCTGCTTGTGGCCAGTGAGGATTCCAGTTACATGCCAGCCCGGGTGGTGGTGTTTGGGGGTGACAATGTTGGCTCCATCAGCACCGAACTTAACACGGTGGGGACCCTTGGACCTCCCCATTACTGTGTGCTCCCATCCCCCCACCCCCACTTTTTTCAAGACCTGTGGGGAAGACCCATCTCTGGGGAATGGCTCTCAGTTCCTTCTGGGAAGGTCTCACCTCATCTGGAGTGTGCCTGGGCTCGCTGTGTGAGTGAGCATACATCCTGATGGCTGTCAGCGGTCCCCCAGCCCTGCTCGCTCTATCCCACTTTAGTGTACGGCTGCGTGTGTGTGAGTGCAGGTGATCTTACAGATCGAAAGATCCGAGAGCTAAAATGGCAGGTGCTGCTAGCCACCCGCCATGCGTGCTGGGAACCCAACGGGTCCTCCGCAAGAGCAGGGCCCTCTCCATCCTGTCTCACTTCTTCAGTGATCTCTGCTTCCTCTGGCCTACCCTGTCAGGTGAACGTGATGCCCTCTGCCAGCCGAGTGGTCCTCCTGGAGAACCTGACCCGCTTCTGGCCCATCATCCAGATCCGCATAAAGCGCTGCCAGCAGGTAGGACCAGGAAGCCCAGGGTCTCCTTAGCAACAGCTCAAGCCAGGCCATTAGCCAGAGTTCCTTCTTGGGTAGCCTGGAGACGCCCTGGGGACCTAGGGAGCCCCAGGAAACTTGGGAATCGGAGGTGTGGAGCTTGGCTCCCGTGAGATGGTGTGGGTGACATGTCTGTGTGTACTGCAGGGCGGTATCGACACTCGGGTCCGGGGCGTGGAGGTGCTGGGCCCCAAGCCCACGTTCTGGCCGCTGTTCCGGGAGCAGCTCTGCCGGCGAACCTGCCTCTTCTACACCATCCGGGCACAGGCATGGGGCCGGGACATAGCAGAGGACCGCCAGCGCCTCCTGCAGCTCTACCCCAGGTGGGTGCGGCTCAGGGACCGACACTGTGAGAAGCAGGGGCGGGGAGATGCTGTAGTCTGCGCCCCGAGAGGAGAGGGGGTCTCCTTTAATCTGGCCGCATACTTTTTATTTCCAGACTGAACAGAGTTTTGCGCCATGAACAGAATTTTGCCGATCGCTTCCTTCCTGATGACGAGGCCGCCCAAGCCCTGGGCAAGACCTGCTGGGAGGCGCTGGTCAGCCCCCTGGTGCAGAGCATCACCTCTCCAGGTCAGCACCCTCACCCTGACCCACACCCAGCTTCTCACAAATCCAGGGGTCACCCGGGTTGGTATTCTTGGTTCTCTTGACTCCTGGATCTGTCCCTCACAGCCTTCTCCTCAATGTTCCTCTCTCCTTCCTACCCCACAGACCGCTCCCTGACACTGGTATTTGAGTCATCCCTTCCACACCAGCCCTGCCTGTTGCCCTGTCCCCGGGCTCTGACTGAAGCCAGCTGTGTCGATGGAGGACTAGGGCTCTGCCTCCCTCAAATCTTTTGTCTAACTGGGCCTGCACCTTGATTTTCGGTCGCCTCAGTTCACAGACACCCATTTGTGACCTGTCTCTTTTCAGACGCAGGGGGCGTGAGTTCCCTGGGATGGCTGCTGGACCAGTACCTGGAGCACAGGGGCCACGCGCGGAGCTGCCAGAGGCAGGCAGCAACCTTTGCTTCTCAAGTTCGGCGCCTGTGTCGCTTGCTGGTTCATGTGGAAGCCCCTCCCGGGCCTTCTCCTGAGCCGTCCTCGCAGCCCTGTGAGTCCAGTGCAGCGCGTTGGGGCTGAGTCTGTGCTGTGGGGCTCTGGAACGTTGTGACCTTTCTGGGACATAAACCCTGAAGACCCGGGGCCCACGCCAGCCAACCAGAGTGAAACTCGCTTCTTTGCCCTCTTGTTTCCACAGTCAGCAAGAATAGTAAGGGCCACGATGGAAGCCCGGCCCTGGCCCGGCCCAGCACCACTCTCCGGAATATCACGCAGTGCTGGCTGAGCGTGGTGCAGGGACAGGTAGGCTGACAGAAGCCTGGTGGGCAGGACGGCACACAAACACTTATCCCTTATGCCGCTTCTCACTCTGTCGTTTCAGGTCAGCAGATTCCTGGCCGCAGCCTGGAGGGCCTCGGACTTTGTGCCTCGGTACTGTGATCTCTATGAGCGCCTGCAAAGAGCGGGCTCGGAGCTGTTTGGGCCCCGGGCGGCCTTCACCCTGGCTCTGCGCAGCGGCTTCTCGGGAGCGCTGCTGCAGCAGTCCTTCCTCACTGCTGCCCACGTGAGTCCTGCCACTCCAGGCCCTGGCTGTCACCCTTCGCCACCCCCCACTCTCCCCCTCTCTGCCCCTCGTGTCTGATGGCCGTCCTGTTGTCCCCAGATAAGCGAGCAGTTTGCTAGGCACATCGACCAGCAGATCCAAGGTGGCTTGCTTGGCGGAGTGGCCGGAGTGGAAATGCTGGGGCGGCTCCAGCGGCATCTGGAGCCCATCATGGTCCTTTCTGGCCTTGAGCTGGCCACCACGTTTGAACACTTCTATCAGTGAGTCAGGCTCTGGAGTGGGCAGCGGCTGGAGGCTTAGAGGCCAAAGAAGGCAGGATTTGAGGGTTAAGGGGAGATGAGGCAGCTGTCTTAGGCCATGGTGGTAGCCGTGTGCTGGTGGGAATGGGGGGGGGAGGGTCCTGTAACTCATGTGAGCTGTAACAGACTCACCATCTGGAGGAGAAGGCTGGGCCCGGGCCGCGCTGGCGCCCACCCTGAGACCCGGGCTGGCTGTGTGCTGCAGGCACTACATGGCGGACCGGCTCCTGAACCTGGGCTCGAGCTGGCTGGAGGGGGCCGTGCTGGAGCAGATCGGCCTCTGCTTCCCCAACCGCCTCCCCCAGCTGATGCTGCAGAGCCTGGGCATCTCAGAGGAGCTGCAGCGCCGCTTCCACCTCTTCCAGCTGCAGCAGCTCGACAGGCAGCTCCTGGAGCAGGGGGACCAGGAGGAATGGAGGCTGGAGAAGGTGGAGGTGAGGGCCAGGGAGGAGAGCGCGGCCGCAGGAGGGCATGGAGCCGCTAAGAGAGCCTCACGGCTTCCTCTCGCTCCCTAGGAGGAAGATGAGGGGCAGGAGACTGGAAGGGAACCCCTCACAGACCCAGGGCCGGCCGTTTCTGTCCTGGTTCTGTCTCCGCGCTGCTGGCCGGTCTCCCCACTGTGCTACCTGCACCACACCCGAAAGCTCCTCCCCGCGGAGTTCTGCGATGCCCTCGACCGCTTCTCCAGCTTCTACAGCCACAGTGAGGAGCTGGGGACAGGAAGCTGGCGCTTGAGATGTGTTCCGGGTGGCAGCAGAGGAGAAGGAGAGGCCGCCAGGCAGGAGTGTGCACATAGGACTAGAGGCTTTGTAGGCTGGGCAGTGTCTTGTGGGAGGGCACGCACGCGTGAGGTTAGCCACGCTGACGCTGGCGCTCTCCTGCAGCGCCCTGGGAACTGGTTCTGTTCATGTTTTCTGTCTTCACATTGTCTGCTCACTTCCTTTTCAGTCGTGGGAACATCTTTCCAAATAAAAATATTGAAGGCTATTTATCCCATCATTTTACTACATCCTATGGTTTGGGGGTTGTGTTGCTGCTGTTGTTTTGGTTTTTGTTCTCTTACATTTTTATCGGTATATAAGCAGTATTCATTAGAAGTATTCAGTATATAGTATTCAGTAGAAGGCTTTATATATACCTCTATGCAGCCATGACCAAGGTGGCCCCCCAGATCAAGAGGCAGGACATCCAGCGCCCAGCAGGCTTCTCCCGCATTCATCCTTTCCAGTCAGTATGTCCCTCTGTCCCTCCTTCTGTCACCGTCAACTTTTGCCTGCACCCGCGCTTTATCTAGATGGGACCATGGTGTACGTGCCGCACGCCGGCTGCTTTCTTGCACGTAGCCTGGTGTCTGTGAGGATGGCCTCTGAAGCATTAGTTTTTGTTCTTTGGTTTGCTGAGTCTTATTTCATTGTGTGAATGTGTGTATCTTTCCTATTATGGGGCATTGAGGGCATGCCATATATAGGATTCTTGTATGTAATTTCTATTTTTATTGTTTTATTATGCGTATGGGTGTTTTGCTTGTGTATATGTATATGTATATGTATATGTATATGTATATGTATATCTGTGCACCACCTGTGTGCCTGGTACCTAGGGAGGCCAGAAGAGGGAGTTCGACAATTCAAGCCACCTTGTGGCTGCTGGCAATCCAACCTGGGTCCTCTGGAAGAGAGGCCATCAGTCGGTCTTAACCACGGAGCCATCTCTCCAGCACTGTGTGTAATTTTTAAATATTTATTTTATGTGAGCATTTTACTGCATGTATGGATGTGTCCCACATGTATGGCTGGTGCTTGTGGAGGCCACAAGAGGGTTTTAGGTCCCTTAGGACTAGAGTTATGGCATGGTTGAGTCACTGAGTAGATGCTGGGAACTGAATCTGGGTCATCCATAATACTCTTAATTGCTGAGCTGTCTCTCCAGCATTTCCATAGGATTTTGTATATTATTAGCTTCTTATTGTTCACTTCTAATAGTTTTCTAATTTTTGTTACTGTTCCTTATAAATAGGGTCTTTCTGTGTAGCCCTGACTCACATAGCCCTTACCCTGTGTACAGGCTGGTCTAGGAGTCAGGCATCCTCCTGCCTCAGCCTGAGAGCCTAGACTAAAGGTGTGTGCTGTCCGGCCACTAGTTTGCTTTATTGGTTTACGAAAAGTATATTTTTTTAAACCTCCAAAAAATTGTTGGGGCTGTAGCTCAGTCGGTGCAGTCAAGGCAGGAGGCAAACCCAGCATCACACAACCATGCTTAGTGGTCCACGCCAGCACTCCCCGCCCTCGGGAGGTGTAGACAGTAGGACAAGGAGCTCAAGGACATATTCAGCTACATAGGGAGTCGGAGCCAGCCTGTGCTAGAGAGCATGTCTGAAAATCAGTCCAGCTAGCTCAAATACATTTTTCATCGTATTTAATAATTTTAGATTTCTGCCTTCATTCCATTGTGATCAAAGAAGATAGTTTCTTTAATTTATCGATCCTTCATTTATGACCCAGTGGATGATAGGGTTTTATAAGCGGTGATCAGGAGCTGTGGTCTTTGACCTCTTCGTTTCTCCATATTCCATGCCTTACTAACCCTGACTGCCTCACCTGCTGCTGAGAGACGTGGCTCAGATTTACCCTAATGGCTGTGATTTTTAATGTTTTATTATCACGTGTGTGTATAGTATATATGGCTGTGCACCACATGCTGTAAGCACAAAGCCAGAAGAGGGCATCGGATCTCCTGGGCCTGGAACTATGGGTGGTGCTGAGCCACCATGTGGGTGCTAGGAATTGAACCTGGGTTCTCCAGATGAGCAACTAGTGCTCTTAACCACTCAGCCAGCCCCCAGCTCCAGCTGTGCTTTAAAAAAAAAGCAGCTTTTGTAGCATGTCACTGTTGCTTCCTGCTACCATGGCTCCACCCTTAAACGCACATTTAAAGTCATTCAAAAGTACCATCCAATGGAACTTTTGTAAAGACAAGAAAGTTTTCACCGCCTTTAATCCCAGCACTCAGGAGGCAGAGGGACAAGGATCTCTTGAGTTCAAGGCCAGCCTGGTCTACAGAGTGAGTTCAAGGACAGCCAGGGCTACACAGAGAAACCCTGTCTGGACAAACAAAACCAAACAAGAAAGTTTTTTCTTCACTTTTCAATATGATAACTGTTTCTGGCCATTTTAAACACTTGAACTTATGACTGCTTTACTGATGGACTGAATATTTAATTTTAATCATTTTAAATTTAAAACTGGACTACATGTAGCTAGTGTCTACCATCAAGGACTGCATAGGTTTATAGAGTTTCATGGTAATTAAACTTTGTTATTACTATGACCTGACTTTGTTTCCATCACGTGTTTCTGTTTTGTCTTGTGTGTGTTTTCCTGATGGCAGCCATGGGCCTGTGTGTTTCACGTAAGAGTTCTTTATCCTCTTCCTCTTGCTTTCACACTGAGAGAAGTCCTTAATTGTTTGGATTTCTTTGCTTTTGAGACAGGTCTCATGTAGTCTAGGCTGGCCTCAAACTTGCTAGGTGGCAGAGGAGGGCCTTGAACTTTTATCTTCTCATCTTTTGAGTTCAGGGATTACTCCTTGGGACCACAGGGCCTGGCTTAGGTGCCTTTGGGCTCAAACGTAGGGCTTCACACAGGCCATATCCATTCTAAGTGGGCCACATTGACAGTCCTTAGGTTTCTTTTCTTTCCTTTATTACCTCCCCTGTATGTTTTCATGTGTGTGTGTGTGTGTGTGTGTGTGTGTGTACATGTTGGTGTGTATGCAGGTGCATGTGAAGAGCAGAGGTCACTCTCCACTTTATTTTTTGAGGCAGGGTCTTTCATTGAACCTGGAGTTCAATTCATCTCGACTGGCTGGCCAGAAAGCCCTGGCAATCCCTTCTGCCTCAGTGCCTCCCAAGTGCTGGGATCACAGGCATTTCCTTCACCTGGATTTTATGTGGGTGCCAGGGATCCAAACTCAGACCACTGTGCTTGTATAACACACACTGTCCCTACTGAGAGCCATCTCTCCAGGCCTCCTGAGTCTGTCTGTCTGTCTTTCTCTCTCGTGATTGAAATATGTCTAATATAACATTTGATGGTTAAACAGCTGTAATGTCTATAGTTCACTCACCCTTCCTTAATTGATTTTAATTTAGAAATAAAGTTAACAGAAAAACTTGTAACAACAACTCACCACTCATGTAACCTTTATCCAAGTTTCCCTTTTGTGAACAGTTTGATTTTTTTTTTAATTTGAAAAAAGGTCTCAGTGTAGAGCTGGCCAGGCACTGGCTGTATGGGGCAGGTGGTTTGGCATCTGCTTTTCTGACAAACAGGCTATTGTGCTGGCCTGTGGCATTGTATTGTTAGCGTTAGTGTTCCTTTGTTTGATTTGAGGCAGGGTTTCTCTGTGTAGCCCTGGCTGACCTAGAACTCTCTCTCTGTAGGGCAGACTGGCCTTAAACTCACAGAGATTCACCTGTCTCTGCTAGGAGTACAGCATGTGCTACCACAGCCTGGCACATTTTTTTTTCTTTTAAAACAAGGTTTCCCTCTGTAGCTGAGGCTGGGCTTCAACTCCCAGACATTTTGCCTTTACCTCTTGAGTACTGGGATTACAGGTGTGTGACACCATTTTTAACTCATTTGCTCTTCATATGCACATATGTATATATGAGTGTATATATCTGTGCAAACGCACACACATATACACAGTTTCAGAACTATTGAGAGGAAATTGTCTATACCCTATTTCTTTGTTCCTAAATACTTTAGGTCGTGCTTCCTAGGTGTAGAGGTATATACTCTAATACATAGAGGTGTTCTAATACTACCTTAGTTTACCTTCCATATCGTGGCTTTGTCTGCGGACCCATACTGGCTTCTGTGACATTGCTTTCTGTCTGGGAGAGGATCCAACCATGTGTCACCTGTTGGTTTAGGTGTCCAGCGTCTTCATTCTAACAATTCAGTGGTCATCTTTGTCTTTGAACATTGACAATTTTTGGAGAATGCAGTCTTTTAAACTGTTGAAATGGTTGCTTACTTTGTGTGGTATTTCCTTAGAATGGCTCATGTCCTGTGTTCACAGGTCACTAAGTAGTAACTGTCAGAACATTTTTCTTTTTGTCCATCTGTCTACCCCCTGCCTTTCCCCACAACCCCACAACCCCACTGCCCCAGTTCTGGGGTTTAAACTGGGGCCTTTTACTTGCTAAGTATGTCCCCAACCACTAACTACATATCCCATCCCTTGTGATGTTAATTCTGACAACCTGGTCAAGTACAGCTAGTATTTTTCCCTCGACACTATTAATAAGGAGTAAACAGAGGAAATATTTTAAAATGAGGCTAGTAATTCTCTAAGCATTTTATTATATCTTATTTTATTTATTTTTGAGACAGTGTTTCCCTGTGTAACCATGGCTGTCCTGGAACTTCTCTGTAGACTAGGCTGGCCTCGAACTCAGAGATTAGCTTGCCTCTGCTTCTGAATGCTGGGATCAAAGGCGTGCACCCCCACTGCCTTTTATTTTATTGATGAGGTTCCGTGTATCCCAGGCTGGCCTCAGGCTTTATGAGTAGCTGAGAATCACCTTGAACTTTTCACGGTTCACCTCTGCCTTCTGTTTGCTGGGATTATAGGCATACGTCACCATGCTCAGTTTAAGCTGTGTTGGGGACTGAGCCCTGGGCTCTGTGCATGGTAGGTAAGCATTTTACCAGCAAAACTATGTCCCTAGCTCGACTTATTTAAAATTAGTTTTACTAATCAAGCTGGAGAGATGGCTCAGCGGTTAAGAACACTGGCTGCTCTTACAGGGGACCTGGGTTCAATTCCCAGCCCCCACACAGCTGCTCAGAACCATCTGTGATCCCAGTTCCCCAGGATCTGACACTCCTCCCAGCCTTGTGAGGACGCTGCACACACAAGTGGTACACAGGCATACACACAGACAAAATACCCCTGCACATAAAATAATAACTTCTAAAGTAATTTTTCAATGGTACTTCAAATATATACAAACAGCATAAACTCCAGAATACCAGCATATGGCCCAGCGCCACATTCCCCTACCCCATGTCTAAAAGCGGTGGGTTTTCTGAAGATCATGGCATCCCAGTGTCACCCGCTAGACACTTGTCGTATTTCCCTGGTTGTCCTGACTGTCTTATCTTATTCTTGTTCACTTTGCTTAGTGGACATCCAAGCGAGGCCCGCAGGGTGCATCTGGTGGTTAGCTCTAACGACTGCATCCGTCCTGAGGTCCCTTCCTCAGCAGTTGCTTGGGGAGGAATTGGGGCTGCAGGTTTCCTTCCATTTGTGATGTTAGGAGAGACCTGTGGGTCACCAGACTCTTCTGCACAATCCGTTTTTATTTGATGTTGCTTTGGCTCCTTGAGCCTGGGGCACTTGTAGTTTAGGCTGAGCTTGAACCCACTGTGTTCCCAAGGCTGACCTTCAACTCTGATCCCTTTGCAGGCGTTTGGACCACACTCGATGAAAGTGGTGTAGGGACGGGACCCGGGGCCCTGTGTATCCCAGGGCCAGCACTCTGCCTACCGAGCACCGTCCCGATCTCATGCCTGCCACTTCATTAGCACTTAGGAAATAGTGAAACTAATGTGTCACTGTGTCTTCATGAGTTAGCGGGACGCTCTCTATAGAGAGAGGCTTCTCACCAGCTGCTTAGCTCTCTTGAAGTAATTTTTACAGGAAAGGCTGAATCTGCCCTCTCCCCTCTAGATACATTTTTGTTTTGGATTCCTTCCTTCCTTCCTTCCTTCCTTCCTTCCTTCCTTCCTTCCTTCCTTCCTTCTTTCTTTCTTTCTTTCTTTCTTTCTTTCTTTCTTTCTTTCTTTCTTTCTTTTTTAATATGTAGCCCTGGCTCTCCCAGGGTGCTCTATGTAGACCAGGCTGGCTTTGAACTCACAGAGATCCTAATGCCTCTGCCTCCTAAGGGCTGGGATGAAAGGCATTTTACCACCATACCACCACACCTGACAGCTATTTTTGTTTGTTTCTTTGTTTGTTTGCTTGCTTAATCAACTCTGAATTGATTGTGTAGAATATTCCAAAGATGATCGGTGAGGTTTTTAAAATATATACCAGCATCCTTACAACTCACAAACATAAACATACCGTGTATATTTTTCTTGCACTACCAACCTTTACCTCCCTCCTTTTTGACTGTGCCTGTCTCCTTGACACTTCCCTAGGTCAGAACTACCCAGTCTTGGACATGGGACCACATCGGCGACTTCAGTGGACATGGCTGGGCCGGGCTGAGCTGCAGTTTGGGGACCAGACCCTGCACGTGTCCACTGTACAGATGTGGCTGCTGCTGAAATTCAACCAGACAGAGGTGCCTCTGCTGCGTCCCCTCGGCCCTCCAGCCTCCTTTCTACCTCTCTCTCTACTCCCTCCTTTCCTCTCTGTGTCTGATGGGCACTGTTTCTCCTCACCAGGAGGTGTCAGTAGAGGCCGTGTTGAGGGATTCTGACCTCTCCCCAGAGCTCCTGCACCAGGCCCTTCTGCCCCTCATCTCCGACAACGGTCCTTTAACACTGGTGGAGGCTCAGAACTTCCCACAGGGGGGTAAGTTAGCAGGGTCTGTGCTGAGCCTCCGTGGCATGGTGGGAGGCCCAGAGGGTGGGGGGGACTATACCAGGGATGAGAACATCGTAGAATCCTCATTCACGTGTCCCCTCCCTGTCCTCGGGTACCTAATCGGGACTGGATTCCAGGGGTGCTGCGGCTTCGCGAGCCTCGGCCCCAGACCCGTGAAGAGGCCCTGTGGCTGATACCTCCCCAGACGTACCTCAGTGTGGAAGAGGATGAGGGGCGGACTTTGGAGCAGAAGAGGAACCTCCTGAGCTGCCTTCTTGTCCGGATACTCAAAGCCCACGGGGACAAAGGCCTGCACATCGATCAGCTGGTTTGTCTGGTAAGCAGAAGGGACCATGCCCTAGGGAGGAGGAGTCCGCTTGGCTCATCGCAAGAGAATTTAGCCTCTTTCCATGTGAAACATTCTCTGGGGCACATTTCCACCAGTTTTTTTTTTTTTTTTCTTGTTATCTGTATTCTGACGTGTGTGTGTGTGTGTGTGTGTGTGTGTGTGTGTGTGTGTGTACAGGTCAGAGGACAACCTTGGGTGCCTGTCCTCCCCTTCCCAACCTTTCTTGACATGAGGCCTTTTGTTTGTGCTGTGTGTGAGAGGCTTGCTGGCTCATGAACTTGTGGAAATTCTCCTGTCTCCACCTCCCTTCCTCCATCGGAGCACCTGGGTTTCAGACACAAGCGACTCCCGCCTGACTTTGTACGGAATCCAGGGATTTGAACTCGTGAACGGTCACGTTGTCTAGCCGTCTCTGCAGCCACCTCCTCGCCCCCAGGCTGCGTTGTCTGTTGGTGACCCGAGTGCTCACTGCGTGTGTGCGATTGAGTAATCAAAATCAACAATGGCACAGATAAAAGTAATATATTAATGATATTAATAAATACTAACTTTTACCGTTGGATAGATGAGAACACTGAGGTTTGAGGAGGTAGCCACCTGGTCTCGGGGCTGGCAGGTGTGGCTGAGGCAGCGTTGAGCCCCGCAGCCTGGCTCCCGTGGATAAGCCACCTGCTGGTGTCTCTCTTTCCCTCCAGGTGCTGGAGGCCTGGCAGAAGGGTCCCAATCCACCGGGGCGCCTGGGCAGCGCCGCTGCAGTGGGTGTGGCCTGTTCCAGCACAGATGTTCTCTCTTGCATCCTGCATCTCCTGGGCCAGGGCTATGTGGAACGGCGTGATGACCGGCCCCAGGTCCTGATGTATGCCACCCCAGAGCCCATGGGGCCCTGCCGGGGCCAGGCAGACGTCCCCTTTTGTGGCAACCAGAACACTGAGGCCTCCAAACCTAGGTAGCCACCCTTTTTGGTGGACGAGAGGGACTGTAGGACTAACGCTCTGCAAAACTCATTTATTTTTTAAATATTTATTTATTTATTTATTTTATTTATTATATAAGTGCTATGTCTTGACACATACCATCAGATCTCATCACAGGTGGTTGTGAGCTACCATATGGTTGCTGGAAATTGAACTCAGCATCTCTGGAAAGAGCAGTCAGTGCTCTTAACCGCTGAGCCCAAAACTCACTTGTATAAAAGCATTTCCTGCTAGTCCCAGCACTAGAGAGGCATAAGCAGGCTGATGTCTGAGTCTGAGGTCAGCCAGGAATACACAGAGAGAACTTGTCTCCAAAGACCCAAAACTAACCAAACAAATCCCACTTCCTGTCTGCTCTGCCAACTTCTGTGATTTCGATCGTTTCTGCTCCTTGCTGGTCTTCACCCTCTTCTTGCCCACCCTCTCCTACCTCATGCCTCGCCAATCAAGGGCCTTGATGCCCCCGTGCTCCTAGAGCCAGCCCTTAGGCAGGAGACCCGGATGCACAGATGTCGCCCTTTCTGAGCAACTTTGGTCTGTGCTGTAGATCCGTATGGACTGGTCGCTGTGCACGTGCCTGGGAATATGCCGTGCTCCGGGAAGTGTGCTCAACTAGTGAGTCTGCTGGAGGCTCAAGCCTCAGTGTGCACGCACACCGGCTGTGTGTCTGTGGGGTCCGAGGGCAGAGCCGACACTGTCGCCCCCGTGCTGCTGGCCCACAGGTTACACTTCGCACAGGACGGCTTTAGACATGCTGCGGCCATTTTGAACAATGGACTGGTCCCCTTCATTATAAGTCACTTAGCCCCATGACCCACCCACTGGCCTCCAGTGTCCCAGTTAGTGTCCCAGCCAGCCTCCGCCCCACATTTACTCACATGTCTAGCCTATTTCTGTTCCTACGGTTGATTCAGGTAGTTATACACAGGCTTTACTGTGGCAAGCTGGCGCACGAGGTCATATTCAGGGAGCTGGCGGGGGGGTGGTGGTGTTGGGAGCTTACTGATGGGTGAACGGTGTCTCTTCTCTCTCCCTAAGCCCAGAAGCTGTGGTGGCCCTGGCATCTCTCCAGCTGCCCGCAGGCCGCACCATGAGTCCCCAGGAGGTAGAAGGATTGATGGAGCAGACGGTGCGCCAGGTGCAGGAGACGCTGAGCTTGGAGCCAGATGTGGCTCGGCACCTCCTGGCTCACTCCCACTGGGGCACGGAGCAGCTGCTGCAGAGCTACAGCGACGACCCGGAGCCACTGCTCCTCGCGGCAGGGCTGCGAGTACCCCAGGCCCAGGCCGTCCCCACGCGCCCCGACCAATGCCCTGTGTGCGTCAGCCCCCTAGGGCCCCATGACGACTCGCCCTCCCTCTGCTGCCTGCACGGCTGCTGTAAGGTGAGCGTGCATCCTCTCCTTACCCGGCCTTTCCACCCGGTTACGAGCCTTGGAAATACCATTTCCTAACCTGGGTGAGTGGGGCTCTCTCCTCCTCCCTCCGGAGGGCGGAGGAAGCTAAACCCCAAGTCCAGGTATGTCTCTCAACGTCCCTTCAGCTAGTTTGCCCTCTGTAAGTGGGGCCACCTGCCACATTCCTCACAAAGACAGTGTCTTAGTCAGGGTTTCTGTTCCTGCACAAACATCATGACCAAGAAGCAAGTTGGGGAGGAAAGGGTTTATTGAACTTACACTTCCACAGAGCTGTTCATCACCAAAGGAAGTCAGGACTGGAACTCAAGCAGGTCAGGAAGCAGGAGCTGATGCAGAGGCTATGGGGAGATGTTCCTTACTGGCTTGCTTCTCCTGGCTTGCTCAGCCTGCTCTCTTATAGAACCCAAGAATACCAGCCCAGAGATGACACCACCCACAAGGGGCCCTCCCCCCTGGATCACTAATTGAGAAAATGCCCTACATCTGGATCTCATGGAGGCACTTCCCCAACTGAAGCTCCTTTTCCGATGATAACTCCAGCCTGTGTCAAGTTGACACACCAAACCAGCCAGTACAGACAGACAGGCAGAATAGAAGGAAATGCCATTAGTGTTACCCATAATTCATAGCTTTCTTATCAATGTTTAAGTTCCCTCATCTCAGAAGAGCAAATCTTTTGTCATGAATTCTCATTCGATACACTCCCAGACAGAAAGATATAGGCCACGAGCGGGCACGAGGAGCGAGTAAGGCGGCCGTTGGTCCTGGGGAGCACAGGGCAGAGGTGCTGGGACCCAGAGCCGCAGGCCCCAGGCCAGGCTAACACAGCGCCTGAGCACAGCGCCTGGACACTGCGTGCTGGCACGAACGCTAGAGGCCGCTTCCACCCGTGCCTCCCAGGAGTGGGCGCCGTGTGTGTGTGTGTGTGTGTGTGTGTGTGTGTCTGTGGAGCCCCCATCTCCCGCCCTCTTTCTCTGCTCCTAGACACTTCTGATGCGGTCGCTTGGGCTCCCTTCTCCCCACCGTTTTAGGTTTTACTTTTATATATTCATTCAATGAAAACAGGCAGGGACTTAGTATATATAGTGTGGAGACCGCTGTGTGACAGTGTGGAATTAGGCCTGTGGGGGGCGGGGGGATCTGAGAGCTGCTAACTATGGCGGCTCACACCTCAGGGCCCGGCGAAGGCCAATACCATGCAGTCTGCTTGTATTTCCTAGTTACTCTAGGTACTCGCTGAGGGTTTGGGGAGTAGTTTGCTTCACTGTCAGCCTTTAAAAAAGTGTTATTTATTTATTTAAACCTTATGAATAACTTTGCCTGCACGTATGGGTATGTGCCACGTGTGTGCCTGGTGCCCACGGAGGCCAGAAGAGGGTATCAGATTTCTCTGAAACTGGGGTTACAGATGGTCTCGAGCTACCATATGGGAGCTGGGAACTGAACCCAGGTCCTCTGGAAGAGTAGCAGTTACTCTTCGCCACCGAGCCGTCTCTCCAGCCTTGCTAGCTCCAGTTTACAGAGGAGAGATGGAGACACCCGGAGCTGATAGCATTTCCCTGAATTAAGATTTGAATTTTGGCAGCCTTACCCCAAACTTAAGCTCTCTCCAAACTTTGATGATAAATTCTGGGAAGAAGATGCACTTGGGTGATGTCACAGGAAGTGACTGCATAGGGATTAGGGCTTCCCCTTTATACTGGGGAGGTTAAGAGAGGCCTGCCGGGAGGCATGCTGGGAGGGAGTGTTAGCAGAGGCCTAGTGGAGTGTGGCATTGAAGCTGTCCGTTAGGGGAGGAGAAGGAGGAGGCCGAGACAGATGGCGATGTGTGGGAAACCACCGCGGGTGTCAAGCAAGGTGAAGCTGTCTGCTCTACACTTGGGAGAACTTTGCTGCAAGCCGGGAGAGCTCAGCAGATGAAAGTGCTGTCCGCACAGACAGGAGTGCCTGCCGGGTTCAGACGTCAGAACCCACGCAGAAGCCAGTATAGGGAGAGCGAGGGTAGGCATGGTGGCCGCCTGTTACCAGGACTCCAATGCCAGAGACCATCCCTGGGGCAGACCTACTAGCCAAACCAGTCAGGATCCCTGAGCTCCAGGTACAGCGAGAGCCATCAAAGAGGACAGCAGGGGAGTTCCAGCCTGTGAATAAGGCAGAAACGGCAGCGAAGCCACAGGACAGCCCCAGGCCTGGAGCAGTGGGAGGCCACCAGCCTGAGCCTGTTGGCAGGCAGGGTGGGCAAAGGGTGCGTGCTAGCAAGGGGAACCCCTTGGGCTGGGCAGTGGCTGTGGCAAAAGCCAAGAGGCCAGGGGCAGCCAGACTCAGATTCCAGGATTCTGTCATCGGGGCTGTGGGGAATCCTGAGGTACCGCGAGCCTGCAAGCTCAGGGTCTGCATTTGGCAAACGTGCCCCCTGCTTCGCCTAAAATAAGGCAAGACTTTTGTTAGTCTGCTTCCCATTTTGTCTTGATTTGTTTCAAGATGTAAAGGGTTTGGTTCGGTGACGGATGGTCCGGTTTCTTCACCTGGACACTGTCACCTGGTGTCCCTGGTGCTTTGGGTTTTGTTTTATTAGATATATTCTTTTATTTACATTTCAAATGTCCCCTTTCCTGGCTCCCCCTTCCCCTGTCCCTGGTGCTTTGATTGATCATTTCCGAGCTTGACCATAGCCTGAGGACCAAGGGTGCTTAGTGGAACAGTTTAAGAGACTCGCGGGCTTCGTTTCAAGAGGGGAGGGGAGAAAGAGCCATTGATCAGGAGCTCCTGGGTATTAGAGAGAAGACATAATGACCTGCTTTAGGGCGGGGTGGAAGGAACAGCAGAAGAGTTTGAGAAATTCTGGTGCTGGTGACGAGGCTGGGGTGGAGATGGCTGTGCTGTGGGGGACATGGGGACACCTCAGGTTAGTCTATTTTGTGGGGGAAGAGATGGAGTCTGTTGGAAGGTGGAGCCCTTACAGCCTCAGGCTGAGAAAGCTGGGGGTGGGGGGACTAGTGGAAATTAGAGGCCCTGGCATCAGCGCCGGTGCCCGCATGCAGGAGCCCCGAGTCGGGGGTGGGGGGAAGGCAGTGTTCCCCAGGCTCCTTTCTTTCTCACCTTTAAGAAAAAGTTATTACCTTTACTCTGTGTGTGTGTATGTGTGAGAGAGAGAGAGAGAGAGAGAGAGAGAGAGAGATTGTTTTGCCTGCATTGCACACATGCCTGGTCCTGCAGAGGCCAGAAGAGGATCGGATCCCCGGAAGTGGAATCACAGTTATGAGCCACCACGTGGGTGCTGGGAATCGAACCTGGGTTCTTCAGAGGAGCAGCAAGTGCTCTTAGCCACGCCCCAGCCCCACCCTCACCTCTCCGGTGCTGATCATGCATCGCTGTGACGACGACGGCCTGAGAGGAAACGCTGAAGGGAGGAGGAATCTCTCTGGCTCATCTGTCATGGCTCTCTCCATGTTGTCTTCATCATCTCTAGGCCTGTAACAAGGCCGAACATCATGGCGGAAGGCCAGAGGACAGCTGCATACCTCTAGGTGGTCAAGGTAGCCTCAGAGAATAAGCCATTGGTCTAGGCAGAGCCCGGATGATCCAACCACCCCACAAAAGCCCCACACTGAACACTGCTTCCACTGGGGACTGCGCCTGCCATGCTCCAGCCTTCGGTCGGACCCTTATCTAAGGCGACACGCGCCGCTGTTCCCATAGCTTAGATCCTTTCAGTTGACTGTTCCTTCCTGG
Organism: Apodemus agrarius; assembly: GCA_964023405.1. NCBI lineage: Eukaryota > Metazoa > Chordata > Mammalia > Rodentia > Muridae > Apodemus > Apodemus agrarius. Next base: position 33,664,379 of record OZ030014.1, on the reverse strand, counting down.
TAGTGGCTGTACTTAGGCCAGTGCCTGAGCCCCGTGCATCCTCAGAGACAACCACAATTTGGCTTCATCCCAGAAATCCAAGATGTCAGGAAGGCAGGGTCAGCGGTGAGGTAGGCCCAGGAGGCCTCCGCCTCTGGCTTTCCTGGAAGCTGTGGAAGGGTGAGTGTCTAGATGGCGACCGGCTGCTGCCTGTCTGATCAGCCCCCCTCCTCTCGTCCTGGCAGTCTTGTTGGAATGAGTACCTGACGACTCGGATAGAGCAGAACTTTGTGCTGAACTGTACCTGCCCCATCGCCGACTGTCCTGCCCAGCCCACTGGAGCCTTCATCCGGAACATTGTCTCCTCCCCAGAGGTCATCTCCAAGGTACACCCCGTCCCCACAGACCCAGAGGGCAGGCTGGCTTTCTGGCGCTCAGAGCCTTCCGAGCCTCCTGGAGGTTTGGGTTTTCCCATTATTCATGGCGGCCACGCTTGCTTCTGCCCACAGTATGAGAAGGCCCTTCTGCGAGGTTATGTGGAGAGCTGCTCCAACCTGACGTGGTGCACCAACCCTCAGGGCTGTGACCGCATCCTGTGCCGCCAAGGCCTGGGCAGTGGGACCACCTGCTCCAAGTGTGGCTGGGCCTCTTGCTTCAGCTGTAGCTTTCCTGAGGTGGGTGCGCACTCCCCCCCTGCCCAGCGCCTGTCCTCTCACACACCGATGTGAGGCGGCTGAGCTGCCTGTGCCCGCACACTTCTCCACTCAGGCGCACTACCCTGCCAGCTGTGGCCACATGTCCCAGTGGGTCGATGATGGCGGCTACTATGACGGCATGAGCGTGGAGGCCCAGAGCAAGCACCTGGCCAAGCTCATCTCCAAGCGCTGCCCCAGCTGTCAGGCACCTATCGAGAAGAACGAGGGGTGTCTGCAGTAAGAAGGGGTACAGGGGGCTCTGGGAGCACGGTGTGGGGGGGCTGGGCAGCAAGGAGGGAACGCAAGCTTCCTGTGCAAGCCCAGCACGTCCACTGCCCCCACCCAGCGTCCCCAAGGGTCGCGTCCTGGATTCCTCCACCCAGGTTTTAAGTCTAGAAAGCCTAGAGCGAGGAAGGGCGTACTTAGCAGGACTTGGGAAGATGGAGACTGGGAGGTGACAGACTGGGGTGTCCAGCCTCCGGGCACCCTGGCCCCCCTTATGCAGAGGCAGACGTCCTCCGATCAGCTCAAACCCTCCCTCCATAGCATGACCTGTGCGAGATGTAACCACGGGTTCTGCTGGCGCTGCCTCAAGTCCTGGAAGCCAAGCCACAAGGACTACTACAACTGCTCTGCCATGGTAAGGGGCTGGGCGTGTCAGAGGCCCAGCCAGCCAAGGCAGCCGGAGTCCTGTCCCCAGAACAGTGGTGGGGCAGTCAGGACAAAGGGTCAGCAGGGATAGGCAGCTGCCGAGGCCTGCTGTTCTGGGAGCTCTGGTCTGGGCGTACTGTCCTACCTGGGTGACCAAAGAAAGTCTAGAGCGAGGAAGGCAGGCTGGGCAGGCCCCAGAGCAGGGCAAGGAGTGTGGAGCGGGGCCGCCAACACTGTGGCTGGGGACAGGCATAAGCATCCCCATGTAAAGGAAGGCGCACAGTAGGACTCAGCCAGGCCTACATGAACGTTCTGGGTGAAGTGTAGAGAGGCATCATGGGTAAGAACCCCAGCCTGTCAGAGCGAGCGCCCAGCCATCCCTCCATGTCCTCGCCAGGTGAGCAAGGCAGCTCGCCAGGAGAAGCGGTTTCAGGACTATAACGAGAGGTGTACCTTCCACCACCAGGCCCGGGTGAGCCGCGGTCAGTGGGCGGGTCCCCAGAGGGCGGCAGGACTGCACTGGGAGCCCCAGGGGGAGCTGTCTGGAGTGCAGACCTCACGGGCTGTGCCTCATACAGGAGTTTGCGGTCAACCTGCGGAACCAGGCCTCTGCCATCCATGAGGTGCCTCCGCCCAAATCCTTCACCTTCCTGCAAGATGCTTGCCGGGCCCTTGAGCAGGCTCGAAAGGTTGTAGCAGTGGGGGAGGCAGGGGGAGGGGTGTGGTGGTGGGGCTGAGCGGGCTTGGATGCCTTCCTTTGACTGGCTTGGATGGAGGACCGCAGAGGGGAGGTGAGGTGGAGGTGCCTGGACTCAGGCTGGACGTCCTGACCGGGCTCTCCTAGGTGCTGGCCTATGCCTGTGTCTACAGCTTCTACAGCCAGGACACGGAGTACATGGATGTGGTAGAGCAGCAGACCGAGAACCTGGAGCTGCACACGAACGCCCTGCAGATCCTCCTCGGTGAGCCCTGCACCAGCGCCCTTCAGACAGGCTGTCCAGGGCCCCAGCCTCCCCCCTCCCAGGTCTAAAGCCCGCGTGACCTGAGGGCCTGGCTCACAGAACCAAGTTCTGACAGCTCTGCCTGGCACTTGGTGGAGGCTCCGTAGACGTTCGGGGGCGGGGCGGGGGGCGTGGACGGGAGAAGAGAGCAAGCCCTGGGCTCGCTGCTCCTGCAGAGGAGACCCTGCTGCGCTGCCAGGACCTGGCCTCCTCCCTGCGCCTCCTGCGGGCGGACAGCCTCAGCACGGGCACGGAGCTGCTCCGGAGGATCCAGGAGAGGCTGCTGGCCATCCTACAGCACTCCACCCAGGTACTGCCCTGACAGCCCTGCCTGCGGAGTCCTGAGGGAAAGGCGGCCAGGGCCCCAGGGGTGTGAGTAGGCCCGCTGTAAGCCTTTTCCTGCCACTGGGAGCCAGAGGCAGGTGGATCTCCGAGTCTGAGGCCAGCCTGGTCTACATAGTGAGTTGCAGGATGGCCAGGGCTACACAGAGAAACCCTGTCTCGAAAGAAAAATAAAAATTAGGGGATGTGGTGGAGTCAGGAGGCCTGAGCCAGTCTGTGACACTTAACCCCCTGGGATTTCTTACAAAGGAGCGGGGTTTCCCCACTTTGTCAGGGGTATGGGGCCAGGTGCTCATGGGTGGCAGTACTTTCTCAGACCATACCTCAACAAGCGGGGATCAGGGCTGGGCAGGAGTCTTGACAGTCAGGGAACCTCACGGCTCCTGGCAGCTCTGGAGCACGGGTGTGGAGCCCAGACTATGAACCTTGTTCTTGGGTCCCTTGCTGCCGGCTCAGTGACTGTCAAGGATGCCCGCTGTGCAGTGCAGGCCACTGAAGACTTCCGGGTTAAACTGCACAAGGGTTGGACAGAGTGCTCCTGGGAGGGAACGGTGCCACCAGGCCCGGTGGCCTCCGCCCTTCTGCTCCTCAGACCCTCCTGTCTCCTTGTCAGGACTTCCGGGTTGGACTGCAGAGTCCCTCAGTAGAGGCCCGGGAGGTGAAAGCGTCCAACGTGCCCAGCGATCAGTGAGTAGGCTGGGCGGAGCCCGGGGAGAGCAGTGGGGATGCAGGCTCTCGGGCTGAGTGTGGTGGCTCTCCCTAGGCCCCAGGGCTCCTCAGGGCTGGAAGCGGAAGACGAAGAGGAGGAAGAGGAGGAGGAGGAGGAGGAGGGGGACGTGCCAGAGTGGCAGCACGAGTTTGATGAGGAGCTAGACAACGACAGCTTCTCCTACGACGAGGAGTCGGAGAACCTGGACCGGGAGACCTTCTTCTTTGGTGATGAAGATGATGATGATGAGTCCTATGACTGAGGGGGGAGGGGCCGCAGGGTGTCATGTGAAGGGGATTCCCAGTGTCTAAAGCACCTTCTGTTTACTGAATAAACCTCTTTTTTCACACACTTCTCAGGCGGGGCACCCCTCATCCCCTGACAGCCCCCCACCCCCCACCCCCCGCATTTCCTCACAACGCGCATTCTTCAAAGATCGCATGTGCGTGTGCATGTGCGCACATGCCATGGTGCGTGTGTATGTATGGAGGTCAGAGAAGAGCATCCAGGAGTCGGTTCTCTCTTCCATGTGGGTGCTTGGGATTGAACCTGGGTCTCCAGGTGCAATGTGAAGCACCCGTACCTGCTGAGCCGGCTCACCAGCCCGCCTCCATCTTTACTGTGTTCTTTAGACATCCAGACTTCCTGTCCTCAGAGAAAGCCAAAGAGGACCCACTTGACTTAAAGCACAGGTCTAGGTTCAGAGATGAAAAGAGCGCAACCCACCAGTACCTGGCCTCCCTCCGCGCTTGCGTGTTCCCCAGGGCCCGAAGGGCGTGGCAGGGTGCCTTTCTTCCTGGGACCTACTTTAGTAGGTCTGTTAAACCAGGCCCTTCTATTTTCTACAGGGAAGTGGTATGGAAAAGCCAGGGCCTGCTCTAGCTCCGCCAGTATAGACAGAGTTTTTTGTTTTTGTTTTAGAGATGGGGGTCTCTCTACATAGCTCTGACTGTCCTGGAACTCACTATATAGACCACAGTGGCCTTGAACTCAGAAATCCACCTGCCTGTGTGTGGTGGTTTGAATATGCTTGGCCCCGGGAGTGGCACTATTAGGAGGTGTGGCCTTGTTGGAGTGGGTGTGTCACTGTGGGGGTGGGCTTTGAGACCCTCCTCCTAGCTGTCTGGAGAAAAGCCTACTCCTGCCTTCCTTTCCATGAAGATGTAGAACTCTCAGCAACAAAGTCTTCCATATTCCCACTAGGATAGCCCATTAAACCCCACTTGAAGCATTCCACTGCTTTCCAAAGTCCCAAAATCTACATTCCTCCAAACAGAAGCAACACCCTAGTCCCTGGTACCAACTTCTGTCTTAGTTAGGGTTTTACTGCTGTGAACAGACACCATGACCAAGGCAACTCTTATAAGGACAACATTTAATTGGTCTGGCTTACAGGTTCAGAGGTTCAGTCCCTCATCATCAAGGTAGGAGCATGGTAGCATCCACGTAGGCATGGTGCAGGTAGAGCTGAGAGTTCTACATCTTCATCAAAAGGAACCCAGCAGACTGTTTTCAAGCATCGAGGTGGAGGGTCTTAAAGCCCACCCCCACAGTGACACCCTTCCAACAAGGCCACACCTACTAAGTGTCACTCCCCAGGTCAAGCATTTTCAAACCACCGCACTGTGCCTCCTGAGGCAGTGCCACCATAGCCAGCTAAATGAACCTTTTCTTACCACCGAGGCTGAAGCAGGAATGAGTTCAGAGAAACATCAGGGGTCAGCATTTAATAAAGTTGGGCCAGGGCCAAAGAGAAGGTTCAGCAGCTAAGAGCACTTGTTGCTCTTGCTAAGGGCCTGGGTTCAGTTCCCAGCACCCACATGGAGGCCCACAGCCATCTCTAATGCCAGTTCCAGAGAATGTGGTACCCTCTTCTGACCTCTGGGCACAAGGTATGAATGTGGTTACACACATCCATGCAGTTAAAACAGACGTAAAAAAAAAATCTTAATATTTTTTTAATACAGTAGGGTTAAGTCAGGCACTTGGGTTACTGGAGGAATCCATCTCCTGAGGAAGACAAGCTTCAAAGTACCGATCCACCATGGTCTCCACCTCTCCCTCTGCGTAGTCCCACACCTGGAACCTCGAGCCATCGGCTGCTCCCCGGATCATGGCGGAAAGCACTGGGGAGGGGGGAACTGTGAAACTGACTTTCTTCCATGCTCCCCACTCCGCTCCCTGCCCCAGCCCACCCGGAAAGGAAGAAACGGGTATGGGGTTCCCCGAAAGCCAGGGTAAAGCTACCTGGGGGCCGGGATACTCACCTCGGCCAGACTGCGGTCGGAACAGGCAGAGAATTGGCTTACCGAGAGCTACTGCCCGGCCCAGTTCATAGCCAACACCCAAGGATGGCTGTGTGACTTCGGCCACGACCACTGGACAGAAGGAAAAATAAGACTCAATACCTGGAACTTTTAAGGACAGGAAGGCAGTGTATCTGTGTGTGTGTGTGGGGGGGAGGATACTAAAGCCAAGGATATCCCAGGAATTGACATCACAGAGAAGCCCACATGCAGGAGGGAGGACTACCCACCATCTGCCTGCCGCAGCCAGGCCAGGTCCCGCTCATGGATAAGCCGGTCGCCCCCAGTGGCCTCTTCCCCTGTGGCGGAGGGCAAGCTGGTCAGAGATGGTCCCCATCCCAGTTCAGGCCGCAGTAACTCCTATGTTCTCGCTGCTTTTCATATCTACCCTGCCCAGGGCGGGGCAAAGGGAGGAAACCAGTGCTCCAGCACCTCCAAAGACCAGTCCAGGAGAGGCGGCTGTCAAAGGGGTGAGGAACCAAAAGCCACAAGAAAAATGCGATCGTGTGGAAGGAGGCAGTGCGGGTGGGGCTGGGTGAGTGTGTGGGGGGGAACGGGGGGGGGGGGAAGGTCTGATTCACTCTGAATCCAAGCGACATGCCTTGGGTCAGAGAGCCCGGATCTCAGCTTCCAGTGTGAATAAACTCTGCTGTTCAGGATGGTAAGGCTCTGCAGGTGGCGGAGCAGAGCCACACTGCCTAAAAGTTCTTTGGTGAGCCTGAGGATGGTGGCTCACACCTCTAATCCCAGCCCCGGAAGCAGAGGCTGGGGGAATCTCTGAGTTCCAACACAGCCTGGTCTACACTGTAAGTACCGTGATAGCTATGGGTGTGTAGAGAGACCCTATCTCAAAAACGAGTTGAGTGTAGTGGCGAGTGCCTGTAATTTTAGCATCTGGAAGGTGGAGGCAGGTCAAAATCATCCCCTGCTACACAGCAAGTCTGAGGTCACTGTGGGTTACCTGACAGCTCGTTTTAAATAAATAAATAAATAAATAAATAAATAAAGCAAGAAAAGAAAGTAACTAGGGGAGAAAAACCAGATTCAAAGGTTTTCCCCAGGCTATCACACTCAGTAGTCTGTTTTATCTCATTTTTCTTTGAGACAGGGGCTAACTGTAGCCCAGGTTAGGCTGGAACTCATCCTACCTCAGCTTCCAGAATGCTATCAATCAAACCATCAACCAAACACACCACGAACTAGCCATCCGTAAGCACAGACAGGTTCTTTCCAATCCCCTGGCATTTTTTTTTACCTATGATTCTTTGTCTTTTAAAAGATTCTCCCGGGACTGCATTAGGAGTCCACAGCTTAGGAGTCTGTTCTTGCACGGCAAGGGAGAACTACTAAAAGTTTTTGGAGCAGAAATACAAGAGTTTAGGTACAACTTTCCTGCTGGAGGAATGCTAAATCCAGACGAGCTCATCCAAGCTTTGCTAGCCCGATGCTGGGTCCGGGCTCTCACTTGCTTTCAGTGCGCTGGATCGGGACATATGACCTGCACACGGAGCGTGCATATATAATCCTGGACCTTCTTCAGTCAGCCGGTCCGCTAACTTATAGGTCCTATCGGCAGGTCCCCTAGCCTGCGGGTCCCCTAGACTGCGGATCCTCTAGTTTGCAAGTCCCCTGAGCCTCAGGTTCCCTAGGTTGCATATCTACTAGTCAGCAGGTCCCCTAGCCCGCCAAATCCCTAGTCAGCCAGTCCCCTTAGCCTACAGGTCTCCAGCCCGCGCCGCCTCACCACGCGGCTCCAGCTCGGCATCAGCCACGTGCTCAGTGAGCACCTTCCCATAGCGCCGCAGCCGCGATACGATCCGCGCATACAGTGCTTGGTCCTCGCGCCCGCCGCGGATGCTCCCGCAGAAGTACACAGAGAGTGGAGCCTGCTCCCCGGATGCCGCCATCGTCGCGCACGCGCGCGCAACTGCCCCCGCCAGGGGGAGCTGCCGCCACCACGTGATCTGGGAAAGCGACTCCGGGAGGAAAGGGGACCTTTTGCAAGCTCGCTCTTCCTGGATAGGCTCTTCTGAGCCAACCCGCTCACTAGTCCTGAGTCCTCCCCGTGACCTGCGCCTCCCAGGCTCCTAGCTATGCAAGTAGTTCGGTACTGACTTCAGTGCTTTCAAGCTCTGTACGGGATCCACGGGCAACTGTGATTGGTTCTCATTAATCTTTCTAAATTAAAAAAAAAATTAACTTATTTTAAAAATATTTTATTATTCACACATGTATGTAGTGTTTTAATCAAATCTATCCCAATCTCTCCCCTCCAATCCCTCTTCTATTCCCTACACCAACTTCATTTTTATTATTTAAAATAATTATTTTTTATTATTTTATGTGTATAGGTGTTTTGCCTGAGTGTATGTGTATGCACCATGTGCATGCCTGATGCCCCAAGAGGCCAAAAGAGCACAGTGCGCTCTCCTGGAACTGGAGTTACAAACACAGTGAGCCACCATGCTGGAGCGGAGGATCAAGCCCGGGTCCTCTGGGAGAGCCGGCCAGGGCTGTAACCATCGAGCCTCCCTCCCCACCCACTGAGCCCTTAGTGCTACCCGTGCGTGCACCGGTGTGGAGCCATCCACTGGAGCAAGTACAGGCAGCCTCTCAGGGCTGCATCCCTGAAGAAAGAGGCCTTGTCTGCCTCGGCAGCCATCAACTGTCAGCATGTCCTCAGCTACCGCAGTTGTCACGGGGCTCTTCTCCACACTGGCTAGGGTTTGCACCAGCTTGATCCTGCACAGGCGGTCGCAGCTGCTGTGAGTTCACGTGTCCAGGAATACTGCTTCACCGAAGTCCCCCAGTCTTCCACCCCTCTTCCAGGACGACCCCTGAACCGTGGCGGGAGGGGTCATGGTGCGTGGAGATGGCCCATTTACAGTCAAACGGCTCCACAGTCTCCGTGACCAGGTGTGGGACTCTACTAATCTGCAGAAAGAAGCACTGATAGATAGGGCTAAGGGAAGCTCTAACTCATGAGTACAGAGCTCCGAAACTGGGCAAGACGATTACCCTTTCTAGAATCTGGTGCCAGTTCCAAGGCCACCACTCTAGCCCCGCCCCTCTCCAGATCTCCCCATCCCAGCTCCGCCTACCACAGTCTGCTAGCCGCTCTGAGGACATGAGGACCCCCCTCAGTGACCCCATCTTGGTTGGGATAAAACCAGAAGGGAAAAGAAAAACAGCCCATTGGCCCACACGTTACAGAAGAGCTGTGAGATGCCGTATTCTACCTAGGACACAGACAGAAGACCTCGGTCTAGAGAAGAAACTATCAACAGCCACGCCTGGAGGGAGGGAGGGAGGGAGGGAGGGAGGGAGAGCCCCACCCTATCCTCACTGCAGAACTATATCTTACTAATAGGTTACAGAAACGGGTTGTTAGCCGGGCGGTGGTGGCGCACGCCTTTAATCCCAGCACTTGGGAGGCAGAGGCAGGCGGATTTCTGAGTTCGAGGCCAGCCTGGTCTACAGAGTGAGTTCCAGGACAGCCAGAGCTACACAGAGAAACCCTGTCTCGAAAAAAAAAAAAAAAAAAAAAAAAAAAAAAAAAAAAAAAAAAAAAAAAAAAAAAAAAAAAAAAAAAAAAAAAAAAAAAAAAAAAAAAAAAAAAAAAAAAAAAAAAAAAACCAGGTTGTTATCCACTGGGAGCCACACCGATCTCCACTCCTTAGTACTAAACTAGGGTCACAGTGATGGCCCTGGTTAAACTAAATGGGTCACAAAACCTACCAACTGGGAGGGGAGAGATGAGAGAGTCAGGGGAAGAGAGAAACCAGAACGCAATACATACAGGTATAAAATTGCCAAAGAACTGTATTTAGAGGAAAACTTTGTTAAGGTATGTGAAGTGAAATTCCGCAGAAAAAGCCGTACGTGTGTTAAAGTTTCTCCAAGGTTGACTGCCTAGGACTTCAGAGTTGGAATGCTGCAAGTCCGCAGCCGCATTGCCTCTGGCTACCTTCAGTTCTGTTCCTGGCCTTGCCCTGCCCACTTCCGGGTCTGGTCTGACCTCCTTGTCCCTGCCTGATCAAATCCTTTAGAATGTGTTCGCAGCCCCACAGGATTATCCGGGCTCCATGAATTCCAGGCAAGCACTCTACCAACTTTACTAGAACCCCAGGCCCAGACCCTGTCCCACGTTTTTTGCTTTAACTATACTAATAACCCGCCTACAAAAAAATTACCTCAAATAAATAACGATTTTAGTACACACTCTCGGGCTGCTGCTTATACCAAGAGTTGGTGCTGAAGGCTCTGGGTTGCACCCCCATCACTCCCGCCAACCCCTACACAAAAGGGGGTTCCACAGTTTGTATCCTCATTCAACTTCAACCCCTCACACCATCCAATCCCTCAAAAAATAAGCACTGCCTTTATCACCACAGTAAGGAGCCAAACTCATCAGAACTAAAGGTTTTAGCACACACACACACACACACACACACACACACACTACACTCCAAGCGTTACTCACTCAGTTGTCTTTCTTTAAAGGTTATCTTGAAAATAAAACATTTTTATTTATTTTTACAATTTTATGTGTATGAGTGTTTGACCTGGATCTGGGTCTGTGCATCACGTGGGTGCCCAAGAAGGCCAGAAGAGAACGCTGGGTCCTGTGGGATTAGAGACAATTGTGAGCTGCTGTGCAGGGTGCAAACCCAGGTCTTCTGCAAAAGCAGCCAGAGCTCCCAACTGCTGAGCCACCTCTGGCTTCGTCATTGTCATCATCATCATCATCATCATCTTCATTATCACCATCATCATTACCACCTCCACTACTATCATCACCCCCTTCTTATCCCCCTTCTCCCTGTTTGTTATTTTTAAAGATTTACTTATTTAATCTATGCATATGAGTACACTGTAGCTGTATAGATATGGTTGTGAGCCATCATGTGGTTACTGGGATTTGAACTTAGGACCTTCAGAAGAGCAGTCAGTGTTCTTAACCCCTGAGCCATCTCTCCAGGCCTCTCTGTTTGTTTTTAAGGTTAATTTCTTGCCAGGCACGATGGCCGCACACCTTTACTCTTAGCATTCAGGAGACACAGGCAGGCAGATCTCTATGAGTTTCAGGCCAACCATGGCTACAGAGTGAGACCTTGTTGTGTTTTTGTTTTAAGATTTCTTTCTATTTTATGTGTGTGAGCGTGTTGCTGGAATGTGCATATGTGTATCACATCCATGAGGTACGTGAAGAGACCAGAAACCTGTAGTTGGTCCCCTGGAGCTGGAATTGCGGGCAGCTATAAACAGCATCATGTGAACACTGATATGACAGCTAAGCCAGAGTCCCGAGGAGCAGCAAGGCTCCTGACTGCTTAGCCCTCCCAGTGCACGTGTGTGTGCACGAGCGTGTGTGCATTCCTGTGTGTGCATGTGTGTGTGTATGCATGTGTGTATGTGTGTAGACTAGAGGACGACTTGTGGGCTTTACATTTTCTCCTTCTCCTGCGTTAAGTCCTGGGGTTCCAATTCAGGCTGTTGGGCTTGTCCTGCTGGGCCATCTCATGGAACCTCATGTTATGTCTTTTAAGTCTCCTTTAATATACAAGTTGGGGCACATTTTCCGTGTGTTTATTTTGTGTGGGATGCTCTGTGGGCTCTGGAGGAACAGTGGAACAGTGATGTCTATGAGTCTTAGGTTCTGGTTGGCTTGGGAAAGAGTGAGTCCGAGGTCCAGAACCGGAAGAACAAACGGGTGCATCACTGTTCAGTGACGTGTCGAACACTGACGCGCCAGAGAGGCAGAGCTAAAGCCCCTGGAAGGCTCCTCCCATTTACCTTCACATGTGTTGCCATGTGACACTCAGACCAGATGTGATCTCATACAGGAAGTACCCAGATAGAAAAGCCGGACTGAATATGCTCCAATAATGGATGTCGGTCAGCATAGGGCCAGGCGCGGGGGAAGACGAGGCAAACGCAGAGGACTTGACGCTGGCCCGGCTCATTGCCCACCGGGTTCAGGCTGCAGTGGAACGGCCCAGGCTGCGCCTGGCAGTGCCCTAGAGTGGAGAAGACAAACGGAGACGTCCACGAGGCTGGCCCACTGCAGTCCACACCTGATAAGTTGGCACTAGATTTGGGAGATTTGTTTTCTTTTGTATTTAAAGAAATTTTTTTAATGTTGATAAAATGCTAAGTATGGAAATAAACAGAAAAACATGACCCAGGCTCAGAAGATTAGTTAAAATTAAATTACCCAGAAATCACTCAGACAATGAAGTTAACAAACAAGTACATTAAAGCAGTTACTGTAACTATTTCATATTTTGAAAGTTACAAGAAAAATTGAACATATTAAGTAGAATCGTAGTCAGCCCGGGAAGGAGAGACGCAGGGATTTCACCCAGCGCCTCGCGCTCGCAAGGCAGGCTCCCCACCCCGAGAGACACAGAAGACTTTTTTTGTTTTGGGTTTTCAGGACAGGGTTTCTCTGTGTATCCCTGGATGTCCTGGAACTCACTCTGTAGACCAGCGGGCCTCCAACTCACAGATATCCACCTGCCTCTGCTTCCTGAGTGCTGGGATCAAAGCATACTGGCCTAGACTTTTTTCTTTTAATTCCCATTCTGTGTGCCTGTGTGTCTGTCTGTGTGTCTGTGTGTCTGTGTGTCTGTGTGTCTGTCTGTGTGTCTGTGTGTCTGTGTGTCTGTGTGTCTGTCTGTCTGTCTGTCTGTCTCTCTCTCTCTCTCTCTCTGTGTGTGTGTGTGTGTGTGTGTGTGTGTGTGTGTGTATGCTCTCTTGTAGAGGTCAGAGGTTGATATCAGGCGTTTTCCTCAATGGCTCTCCATCGTATTTGTTGAGAGAGTGTCTGCTTTGGTTAGACTAGCTAGTCTGTAAACCCCAGGCCCCTCCTGTCTCCATAGCAGCTCTGGGATTCCCGGCCACACTGTAGACCTAGCTTTGTTTTGCCTTTCAAGTGGGGGTTGAATGTGATGAATCTCTGGTTCTCTTGCTTGGGTAGTGAGCATTTTACCAGTTGAGTTTCTGCCCCACCCTTTCTTATTAAAGGGTATCATATGAAGGGAGAGATCGCATGACGTCATTTTTGTGCATGTATGTGTGACGATATTTTGTTCTTGCTCTGTATCCGCCCCACTGCCCTCTTCTCACGAACTGTCCCCCACTGCCTGGATCCCTCCAATTCCCCCTCTGCTTCCTTATCACCCACACCCACTCCATCACCCTCTCTGCTCCCCACGTCCCTTAGGATCCTTCCACCTCTGTCATGGGCTGCTTTCTAGCTTCACGACATACACAATTTTAGAAATATTTTCACACATGCATGAGTGCACACAGGTGTGCTTCCACGCCATGGAACATGTGTGGAGGTCAGAGGGCAGCCTTTGGGACTTGCTTCTCTTTTTCCACCTTAATCCCTGGTTGGGCCTCAGGCTCCCTCCTACACTGCCAGACCGGGTCCTGCCTCATTTGACAGAGAACATGAAGTATTCGATTGTCTTTTTGAGTCTGCTTAGTCACATAATGCAGGGATCTCAGTGGCATCTGCTTTCCTGAAAACATTTCATTTTTTTCCTTTAAAATGTGTTATTACTGTTATGTCATGTATGTGCATGATTTGTACATATGAGTGTGGACCTGTGCATGCCAGGCTGTGTCCTGCTTTAGCACATATGTGGAGGTCAGATCACCACTCTGTGGGCGTTAGTTCTTGCCTTCCATCATGAGTGCTACGAACAGAACTTTTATCCCATCAAGTTATCTCACCAGCTCTCTCTCTCTCTCTCTCTCTCTCTCTCTCTCTCTCTCTCTCTCTGTGTGTGTGTGTGTGTGTGTGTGTGTGTGTGTGTTCTCCTCCTTATTGCTTTGTGATAGGGTCTCTTCTTTCACTGAACCTGGAGCTAGATTGTCCAACAACAAGCTCTGAGAATTTGACTGTCTTCCCCGTGCTGGGTCTAGAGATACCCATCACAGCTCCTGACCTTTGACTCTGGTACTAGGTCCCAAGTGTGGGTCTTTTTTTTTTTTTTTTTTTTTGGTTTTTCGAGACAGGGTTTCTCTGTGTATCCTTGGCTATCCTGGAACTCACTCTGTAGACCAGGCTGGCCTCGAACTCAGAAATCCGCCTGCCTCTGCCTCCCAAGTGCTGGGATTAAAGGTGTGCGCCACCACCGCCGCCCGGCCCAAGTGTGGGTCTTTAAGCTCACACAGTAAGTGATCTTTCTTCCTAGGGTACTATAGGGATTATATGTTAATGTGTCTGGCAGGTGTACTTGCTGCTATTATTATTGTTGTTGTTGAAGATGCTTCCTCTGCATTTGCTGAGGGTATAAGCAATAGGGGAAGGAACCGGGAGAGGGAAAGCAGCACAGAGTATACTCAGAGAATATCGAGCAATCCCCATCTGTCAGGAGAGTAATAGCCTTATGGGCACATGTTGCAAAGAGTTTTTAATGTCACAGTAAAGAGTGTGGATCTTATTTGGTAAGCAATGAGAAACAGTGACTGAGTCTGTCAACAGTTGGAAGAAAGGGCCAAATAAAGAGAAGGTAAACCAGGAGAGGAGGCGAGTACTTGATGAGGAGCGGGTTACAGATGAGGAGGAGCGTGTCCAGATGTGGGATGCTGTGAGGGGAGACTGTGAGAGAGCCGTCTGGGAAGGACGGGTACAGGTTGAAGAGAAGGCTTAAGAGCGAAGTGCGGTGGCTCTGTGGGGGATAGTGAATAGTATCGGGATCAGGTGAGGCTAGTGGGGTCAGGCGAATAGTAAAGGGGATATTCTGCAGGGGGGGCGATAAAAAGTGATGGAGACGAGAGGTTTCTGGGAACAGGTAAAGAAGGTAAGCCTGTGGTCAAGTGAACAGCACAGGTCAGTTAAGAGAACCTTGTAGGTGTAACGGGATTATAGGCAGGGTCTAGGGGGGCAGAGTGGAACGTCATGTCAGGGGAAAAAAAAAAAACGGCAGTGATGTAAGGGCCAGGGCGGTGGGGCGGTGATGTCAGGGCTGGTGCTGATGCTGGCGGCGCAGTGCATTGTGGGCAGCTCCCCACTCCGCTGCTGCCGCCGCCGCCACCGCCGTCGCCCGAGGAGGATCGGGGCCGGGCCGGGCCGGGCCGGGATGGTCGGGGTCGGGAGGCCGCCGCCGCCTTCGCCGCCGGAGGGAGCGGGCCGCCCAGCGCCGCACTGAGCCGCCCCCGCCCTGCCCCGGCCCCGGGGGATGCGCCGCCCCGCGCCGCTGCCTTCACCGCCGCCGCCGCAGCCGCAGCCGCAGCCGCAGCGGACACCGAGCAGGTGAGGCGGGGCGGGGCCGGGAGGGTGGGCCGGGGGTCCCTCCTGGGGTACATCGGGCCTCCCGTCGGGCTCACCTCCCAGGGCTCAGCTCCGGTCCCGCAGCGGTCGCCGCCGCCGCCGCTAGGAGCCCGGACGCTGGCCTACACTGCCTGGGCCACAGCCTGAGGCCTGGAGCTGCTCCCAGCCCCCGCACGGACCCACCCTCCCCGGCCCCGCGTCCCTCATCCCTGTGATTTCCCTCCTGTCACCTCTGACAGGTCGTTCAGATGTCTCCAGACCCTCTCTTCCGTCCCCAGTCCCTCCCTTCATCCCACCAGCCTCCCCTTTACTTCGCAGCCGTGCCCAGAAAGCCCCTCCCGTGGTCCTGTCACTGTCCCTGCCACCATGATCTCCTCCTGTCTCTTGTCTTACTTACCTACGCCCCCCCTCCCCACAGCCTGGCACTCCGACTTGCCCCGCTCACTGCACTCTCCTCCAGACCCCGCTGCTCCTGTTCCGCGTGGTTTCACCTCTCCTTACCTGGCCTCTGAGATTCCCACACTTACCGGCCTCACGCCTTGAATAGCTGTACATCAACTCTTCTGCTAGCTGCACCACGAGAAGCTCCGAAGCTCTTAGCATGCTCTCCCCACTTGGCCCACATTCTCATGCATGCACACAGTCATGCCTGCACGCACACGCACACACACACACACACACACACACACACACACAGAGAGTCTGGGTTAAGTGGGCTTCTCGGAAGCATCCCCCCTGGGAAGGGAGGTGGACAGCATGGCCGGGTCCTCCTTTTCTCTCCTTGCCCATCCCTTTAAGATTTTCCCACGTACAAAGTGTGAGCAGCACACAGTTGTTTCTCATTCCCCTGCAGAGCCATAGTGTGCAGGACTGAGAAGCCCACCTAGGATCCTCAACTTTTCTTCTTTTCAGTACTGGGTACCGGAGGCAGGGCCTTGTACTTCTTGTTAGCAAGGGCTCTACCACTGAGCTTTTCCCCCCCACCCCCACTTTTGATCACATTTTATTTATCTCGTGGGTAGAGGGTGTACGCATACCATGGTGCACATGTGGAGGTCAGAGGGCAAGTTATTGGAGCTGTTCCTCTCTTTCAACCACGTGGGTCTCGGGAATTGAACCTAGGTTTATCAGAATGGTTGGTGAGGGCCTTTCCCCACAGAACAGACTTGGGAGACCTCCAGTCCCCTTTTTATTAGTTTCTTTAAAAATGGTGTTGGGAGTTGAAACTGGAGCCTTGAACATGCTAGGTATAATATCAAACAGTGAGCCTCCTCCCCAGCCGGAATCTAACTCCCCCTCCCCTCCCCCCTCCCTGCTGTGCTGGGGCCCATGGCCCCTTGCACACTACAGACAAAGCTACAATTGGTTCCAGCTAAGATCTCCTCCATTGCTTCTCCAGTCTTTTTTGTTTGATTTTCTTTTCTTGTTTATAGTCAGGGTATCTTGTAGACCAGGCTGCCCTTGAACTTGGTGTGTAGCCAAGGGCTAGTTTTGAGTCCCTCATCCTTCTGCCTCTACTTCCAGAGTGCTGGGACCCCGGGTGTGTGGTGCCATGGCCAGCTGCCTCAGGCGTGTCCCCGACCATTATTCCTGAACTCCACTCCACCTTTCTCCATCTTCCTCCTGTCCCTACTACCTTCCAAACTCCTGCTACCCCAGAGCCCTGGCACTGTCAGCATCGGAGGGAAAGACTCAGTTCAGTCATTTCACAACAAAGTTATAAAGAGTTACAGTGTCTTTCCTCATGGAGATGTTTTCTCTTCGTACACCCTGTGGTACCCCAGCGACCCGGTGAAGGCTGTCTCTGTGCCCTCGCAAACCGCCCTGCCCTTATCAGGATGTCTAGATACAAGTCTTGAGAGGTTAGCCGTCCCAGGGAGAGTCAGGCTCGTGCCTTCCCCACCCCCTTTCCTTCTCCCTTACACCCAGTCCCCGGCCTGACTTTCTCCAATCCTGTGTGTGGCTCTCCAGGATCACGGTTGGAGGGGGACAGAGAGAACATAAAGTATCTCCAGAGGAAAGATGAGAGGAGAGGAGGCTGGTTCCAAACCCTGTGCGGGCTCAGCAGAAATTCATCTCTTCTGGTCCTTTCCATACATACATGCACATGAACATGCGCTCACACAGAGGGGCACATAAACAGAGGCACACACAGATGTACACACATACACATTTCTGTAGATAACTTGTGTTTTAGTGGGTCTCACGGTTGGGATGCTGTCTCCAGTAGCCGCCTAAGCCCAGTAGAAGCTGCATTCCTTCTGTCTGAATCCTGACAGACCTAGAAAGGGCTGCTCAGGGCTTTCCTCACCCCACCTACCCAGACCTGTGGTAAAGGAAGAGTCTGCCTTCCCTCAGACAGCACCCACTCCTCTCCTCTTCCCCAGTTCAGTCTACCTTGGCCACCGTGGAGTCACCACTGGGATTGCATCCCTCTGAAAGCTACAGCTTGACTCTGAGGTCTTGTGTTCACGGTTGGCACACACCCTGGCTTCCCCGGTCCTATGGCAGCCAGCGGGGTCAGCGCCCACTGAGTGTAGTGTGTGTAGTGTGTGCCTCTCAACAGGCCACCGCCGACATACCACCCTCTAGGGGTTACCGTGCGTGCCATCATTTTTTCTTGATGGTCACGTCTCTGCTTGGCTGGCCGGCCACTCTGATGTGGGGTATCCCGTGGCTTACCTTACTCAGCAGGTAGAGTGACTCAGGCTAGTCATTCTTGGGTCTCGGGCTAGGGTGCCGGCTGGCTAACACAAGGCTCACTAGTTTGGAATAGCTCTATGGTGAGCGGTTCCCCCATTGACTTATTCCCACATCACTGCCCTCTCCTGTTTTCATCGTGTGTGTGTGTGTGTGTGTGTGTGTGTGTGTGTCTCCTGCTGCTGATTTTTTCACACCCCCTGTTTGTGGTTTATAACTCTCTCTTCCACTGACCCCCATCACCAGGAGTTTTTCCCCCAGTAACTCCTGGAGCATCTGCCCAGTGGGCTTGGGAAGGGTGCCTGCCAGCAGGATGGGGTTCCCTTTCGAGCTGTCGGGTGGTCTGGGGTGGCATCCAGGCGTTCACTGCCCCTCCTCACTCCCCCAGGTAGATGGCCCCCCAAGGGCAGGCCCTGCGGGCACCCCTCCCTCCAGCTGGCGGATGCAGTGCCTAGCGGCTGCTCTTAAGGACGAAACCAACATGAGTGGGGGAGGGGAGCAGGCCGACATCCTGCCGGCCAACTACGTGGTCAAAGATCGCTGGAAGGTGGTGAGTGACCTAGCGGGCAGAGGGAGGGGTCTGGGAAGGGAGAAGAAGAGATCTGGAGACTCTGAGACTTGTGCCCTTGGAGCCCTTACCATAAGTGGAAGGTGTCCCCGAGCTTATTTGTATGCTTGCTTAAAGGTTATTTTTGCCCGCACATTTTCCCATTGCCCCCTTTCCAAACCAGCTCCCTCTAACCCCTTCCCGGGCTAGGTCGTGCTGATCCGGTCCAGCCTGAACAACTCCTGCAGAGCCCCGGGTGCGGAGGAGGGCGTTGGGGGAGGGGGCTCCTTCTTTGCAGCACCTTGGGGAAGGACATTGAGTGAGCATGTGTTCCTCGGCTTCCGCAGAGGGTGGAAAAGCTTGGGTCTGGGGAAAGATGCCCTGCAGGCTGCTCCCACCGCATCCGCACTCCATCTTCTCCATCCATCCACCCTCCTCCCTTCCCGGGTTCCTGCGGCAGGTGCAACACGCCGAGACTCCATCTCCCAGCGTGCCTTGTTTCTCTAACTCGGGACTTCGGGCTCCTTGGCCTGTTGGGAGTTGTAGTCCCAGTTTCTTCCTTGGGGGAGTATGGATGAGAGGGGCCTCTCTTAGGGTTGGAGCAGTGGTTGTGTCTAGGGAACCCGGTTTACTGTCCGTCAGCCTCGGTCTAAAGCTTTCCCCTCATTGCTTAAGGAACCCTGGTGTCCTCTTTATTGTAGGGTGGGATAATGCGGGCTAGTGTAGTGTGGGAAAAGTGTGTGGGACTGTGGGTTTGGACAGGAAGAAAGAACCACAGAGGCCAGATTTTCACTGTGTGCAGTCGTGGTGTTTGCCTGTGCCTGTGCCTGTGTCCGTGTCCTTTGGTGTGGGGAGGCTCAGCTCACTAAGGGTGCAGGATTGAAGAGGAGGGTGGGGCCTGGGTGCAGGCAGATCTCCATGGCAACAGTCATCCGACTGCGTAGGTCCCTTAGAGGTCCAGGGAGAGAGGCAAAGTGGTAGCATTTTCAAGAATTGGGAGTGGGGGTGTTAAAGAAGAGACTCTTAGGGCCCCTGAAAGGGGGACATCCAGAGAGAGAGAGAGAGAGAGAGAGAGAGAGAGAGAGAGAGAGAGAGAGAGAGAGAAGCTGAACAGAAAGACAAGAGGATAGGATACGGGGCAGCCATAGAAGGAAGGGGTGCTTGGCGAAGTGAGAACCGCTCCTTTAAGACCCCCCAGGTCCCTGGCACATGAGCTTCGCGTCTGGCAGATGGGAGGCTGAGTAACATTTGTCCTGAGAGGCAAGAAAACGACTGTTCACACACACTGAGTTTACACCAAGGCCTTGCTGTGCTTTGTGAAGGAAATGGCTGAGGGAGCTGGAGGGGAGGGGCGCACGCATGTCAGGCCTGGACTTTCCTTAGGACTGTCTCCTGTCCGATCCCCTGAAGGGCTTAGGGACTAGGGATCCTATGCAGCCATTTTCAGGGAGGGGCAGGGTTGATGGAACCAGGAATCATGGACCAGAGACGGGCTGCAGCCAGGAGAAACAACGGTCAGCGTACTGGGATGAAAATGTCTTTGTCCTTAGAAAAATAAAAATAAAAATAGTAAGTTGTTCACGGGGATGGGGGGTGGGTAGGGGTGGTCCTTGCAACCAGCATAGCAAACAACAGTAGTAATATCTTAGTGTTCCTTCTGTGCCTTTCTTGGTCTGAAGATGTAAAAATGCCTCCGGTGGGTTATGTCAGGAACTGAGGGAGCACCTACGGCAATTTCCAGCACACCCCGGCTTCACAGGTGTGATTAGCTAACCGGCTAAGTTCCCAGGATCAGAAGACAGGATCTGGTCTGTCTGTGGCAGCAACACCGTCAGCAAGATCAGCCCATCCAAGACTTGGGGCCTTAGGGCTGACAGGTCCTGAGGACTTACTCCAAACTGAGTTTTCTCTTATTGAATAGAAAAAAACCAAAGGCTCAAAAAGTTTAAGAGACTTAGATTACTCTAGGCTGTCCAGAGTGGGGCCGAGAAACAGGTGTCCGTTCCAAATAAACTGTGGCTCTCTTGCGGTGTATTTTCTCTGGTTTAGGGAGTTTTTCCAACAGAGGTTGGGATTATTAAAACATACAGAAGGAGAGGAGAAATGGGGTCTGCAAAGCCTTTGGAGGGTGTTCTGTCAAGGGAGCTCAGAGCAGATCGGCCTTGTGACATTCACGAGCCCTGGACACTTGTGCCGGGACCTTATCTCCCATAACAGGGTATTAACGATTGCATTTATGACTGCATTGGTATGGAGAGTCATATATTCATATTCTAGACTGAGGCTTTTTTTCTCTTTTATCTAAAAGTTGATGGCTTTATCTTCTGATCTGAAAACAAGTTAAAGTGCTTTCGGGGATCCCCCAAAATGTGAGGGTCACTGTGGCCGATGGAAAGTGTGCCCTTCATCACAGGGTGGGCGGAAGGAGAGGATGGATGCTAGCTGCGTGCAGGTGACTAGACCCCTGCTCTAGGGGTCCGCGACAAGTAGAGAAAGAAGTAGACTCAGTTCCGGGGCGGGGGGGCGAGGGGCGCGGGGCGCGGTGAGACCTGTGGAGAAGCTGGGCTGCTGGAAGTGGGGAAGGGGTAGGTGGTGGGGAAGACCCCGCCTGCAGCGATTCTTTCTGACGGCTTGTGTATCGGCGATGTCCTGCAACCTCGTGGGTTCTACACCAGAAGGTTCTGCGCCCCCCCTCCCCCGCCCCCCGCCCCCTTGGTTATTTTCTAGCTGGGGCCCAGCCAAGGACATTTCAGGCTCTGTGCTGTGTGACTTTCCCTCCGTGCACTGTAGGGAGGAAGGTGAGTTTCCTCACCTGCGCGGTGGAGCCTGGGAAACTGGTGATGTCCGTGAGTCCCTCACTCGCCTACCCTGTCTTCTGTGCTCACACACAGCAAGCTGTGAAAGGATGTGGAGGAGGTTACTGTCTCCATGGTTAGAGCTATCCCAGGACACTAGGCTGGAGTCTGGGTCTGCTCCCGCCCGGTTATAGGGCTTCTGCCGTCCGACTAGCTTCCATCCAGAGTAGGAAGGGTCCCGGCTTCTTATCGCTTTCCCGGTCTCTTTCCTTGCTTCCCTCCCTGGCTCAAGAAGCTCAAGAGAGCCGGGCGTGGTGGCGCACGCCTGTAATCCCAGCACTTGGGAGGCAGAGGCAGGCAGATCTCTGAGTTCGAGGCCAGCCTGGTCTACAGAGTGAGTTCCAGGACAGCCAGGACTACACAGAGAAACCCTGTCTCGAAAAACCAAAAAAAAAAAAAAAAAAAAAAAAGAAGCTCTGGCTTCTCTCCTGTCCTTTATTGTTATTATTTCTGGCATTTGTCGATGTGTGACATGGCTTTGTGTGTCACAGCACGTGTGTGGATGTCGGAGGATAACTTGGGAAGCCAGCTCTCTCCTATCATGTGGGCCTTGGGGAATTGAACTCTGGATGTCAGGCTTGGCAGCAAGTGCCTTCCCCTGCTAAGTTCTTACCCATGCATCCCCCTCTTTCTTCTTCCCTCCCATCCTTTCTCCGGAGGCAGGGTCTCAAATACCCCAGGCTAGCACTTGCTATGAAGCCCAGGCTGGTATTGAGCTTCTATCTTTTGGGATAGCGCTGAGGATGATAGGCGTGTACTGCTGTGCCTGGTGGAGGTGGCTCTGGGGCTCGAACCCGGGCTTTGTGTGTGCTAAGAAAGCACTCTAGACACCAAGCGACATCCTTGGTTGGCCCTGCTCTCCTTTTAGAGAAGAAAAGATGGCAGGCGGACCTACGATCTTCAGAACCCTGTGTCATTCGGGCTGTGTCCATGTCTGATCGAAGCCAGGTGTCTTTTATCTTCTGCTCCTATTCAGATATCTGTCTGGAGCTGTGTGTTGGAAGGGAGCTATGCTTCTGGGCTGAGCTGTCTGTTTCAGAGGAGAGGAGTGGGCACTGGCGCGCCGCCCAGCAGTGGAGGACACAGTCGGTGGAGGTGGGTTGAGGAGCTGTCCTGCTTGATTCCTGAGCACCACTCTCCCCCCACCCACAGCTGAAAAAGATCGGGGGCGGGGGCTTCGGTGAGATCT
This sequence comes from Apodemus agrarius, assembly GCA_964023405.1. Taxonomy (NCBI): domain Eukaryota; kingdom Metazoa; phylum Chordata; class Mammalia; order Rodentia; family Muridae; genus Apodemus; species Apodemus agrarius. Next base: position 33,642,116 of record OZ030014.1, on the reverse strand, counting down.
ACGAGGCTATGGACCTGCTGACCAGGGAGAACGTGGCTCTCAAGGTGGAGTCGGCCCAGCAGCCTAAGCAGGTCCTCAAGATGGAGGTGGCTGTGCTCAAAAAGCTTCAAGGTACAGCCCTGGGTCTGGGCGTGGGCAGGAGGGCGGAGCAAGGGTGCGAGAGAGATGGGACCAGCACGAGGGGAGTGGGGAGGCCCTGTGCCAGTGAAGGCAGGGTGAAGGGGATCATGGGCGGTTGAGCCAGAATGTAGGGAAGGAGGTGGGGCTACAGGCAGGGAGCGGAGGGGCTGTAACAGACATTCCTGGAGCCAGGGCTGGGGACACGGCTCAAGTGTGCCGGAGGGATGGCCAGTGGCCCAGACTGAAGCCCTTGACTTGCAAGCAGGAGGAGTTCTGAAGTCCAGATTCTCAGAACCCATGGAAGAGCTAGGTGGACTGGGCGTGGTGTACATACACGCCATGCCACACACAGCGAGTGTGTGTGTGTGTGTGTGTGTGTGTGAAAGAGACAGACAGACACAGAGAAACAGAGACAGCCTCAGAGATAGAGACAGTCAGACAGATGAGACTGACAGAGATATACACAAAGAGACAGAGGCAGACAGACATACAGAGACACACATTCAACAGAGAGCTCAACAGACAGAGACAGACAGGCAGACAGAGAGACGGAGACAGACAGAGAGGGAGAGACAGATACAGAGAGAGACAGAGAGAGAGAGAGAGACAGAGAGAAGGGGAGAGACAGAGAGGGGGAGAGACACAGAGAGAGATAGCGAGAGAGAGCACACCAGAGCCTGCTGGCTGGGGTGGAGGAAGGCGTGGGACTGGGGAGGCCCCTGTGTCTGTGCCCTCCAGGGAAGGACCACGTGTGCAGGTTCATTGGCTGTGGTCGGAACGAGAAGTTTAACTACGTGGTGATGCAGCTCCAGGTGCGTCCTTGGGCCCCACCCCTTTGCCTCTTTGCCCAAGAGCTGGAGCGCGGTGTGGGTGGGGCATGTGGCAGGGGGCATCCATTCCTGACGGGATGGGCACTCTGTGGGGCAAGGCTAGGGGGTCAGTGTGGCTGAGCTGAGTCTTCCCCTTCTCACCCACCCCGCTCACCCCCCCCCCCGCCCCCCAGGGCCGGAACCTGGCCGACCTGCGCCGCAGCCAGCCGAGGGGCACTTTCACGCTGAGCACCACACTGCGGCTGGGCAAGCAGATCCTGGAGTCCATTGAAGCCATTCACTCCGTGGGCTTCCTGCACCGTGACATCAAGCCGGTGAGCAGTGTGCCCGAGTGCTCCCCGAGTGCTCCAGTGGTCTCTGGGTCCTCGCTTCTCCCCTGCAGTGGTTGAGCCTGAGAACACTACTTGATCAGCACCAAACCACAGCTCCTCCGTCTCACTCTTGGCCACCCCAGGCCGAGCAACAGCTCTCCATTTGTCTTCCTCTCTCAGCTGTGACCCTGTGTAGTTTCTTCAGGCTAGAGGTGATGAGGTCAGGAGAGGACACCTAACTTCTCGTGGCATCTCGGTGCTAGAAAAACAAAGTAAAATCCTTAAAAAAAAAAAAAGAAGAAGAAGAAGAAGAAGCCTGGGGGCGTGGGCAGAGTTTGGGTGGCACATGTTTTTAATCCCAGCACTCAGGAGGCAGAGGCAGGTGGATTTCTGTGAGTTCCAGGCCAGCCTGGTCTACAGAGTGAGTTTGAGGACAGCCAGGGCTACACAGAGAAACGCTGTCTTGAAAAAAATCAAAATAAATAAATAAATAAAAGTAAAGAAAAATAATAAAGGAATAAAAGGGTAAGAAGAGGAACAGCGGGGGTGGGGGGTGGGAGGGTTGGTGAATGGCCCAATGACACACAGCAAGAAGGGCGCAGGGTAGCTCTAATCGCACTGCCTGCTGGGAACTGAGGACTTAGCGCAGGGCGGGGCAGAGTTCAAAGCTGGCCCTGTCCAATTCTGAGATTCAGAGATGCCCCGTCAGCCTTGGGCGCCACCCGATTTCTGTATCTCTAGATTGAGGACAGTCACACGTGCTCTGTTGTCGGGATGCCACAGTCGGTCATGCTCGTGTGACTGGGTGCACGGGAGGGTCCACGGGCGGGTCCACGGGCGGGGCGCCCCTCAGCACAGGCAGAGCGGTTCCGGAGCGGCTCTCGGGGTGCTGGACCCCGGCTCACAGCCGCTGTCTTCCCACAGTCCAACTTTGCCATGGGCCGGCTGCCCTCCACCTACAGAAAGTGCTACATGTTGGACTTTGGGCTGGCCCGGCAGTACACCAACACCACTGGGGACGTCCGGCCTGTGAGTACCGCTGGGCTCCGGGGGGCGGGGCCTCTCCCCACGCTCTGGAATGGGGTACCTCACTGTTTTCTTTGTAGCCACCTCAGCAGGCCTGTCTGTCCTTCAGTGTCAGTCCATCCAGCCCTGGGGTGACAGCCTGTCCCGCTCTCCTGCCTGGGCTCCTGGGTATGGGGATGAGGTGGCCGGTTAGGCCGGGTGGTGGTGGGGTCGGCAATGTGGCTGAGGTGCCGTCTCTTCTCTGCAGCCTCGGAATGTGGCCGGGTTCCGGGGGACAGTGCGCTATGCCTCGGTCAATGCTCACAAGAACAGGGTGAGTGGGGACGCAGCCCGAGCTAAGGGCCACAGAGCAGGCTGTGGGTGCTGAGGGGTGGGGGGGGGGGGAAGAACAGGGCCATAGAGCAGGCTGTGGGTGCTGAGGGGTGGGGGTGGGGGGAAGAACAGGGCCATAGAGCAGGCTGTGGGTGCTGAGGGGTGGGGGTGGGGGGGGGGGGGGAAGAACAGGGCCATAGAGCAGGCTGTGGGTGCTGAGGGATGGGGGTGGGGGGGAAGAACAGGGCCACAGAGCAGGCTGTGGGTGCTGAGGGGTGGGGATGGGGGGGGAGAACAGGGCCACAGAGCAGGCTGCGGGTGCTGAGGGGTGGGGATGGGGGGGGGAAGAACAGGGCCACAGAGCAGGCTGTGGGTGCTGAGGGGTGGGGGTGGGGGTGGGGGGAAGAACAGGGCGTCAGCTGCAGCCCGTCACGTCACGGAGGAACCCTGGAGTTAGAGGAAGGCTTACTCGTGGCTGTCCCTGATGCCCTTCTCTTCTGGGCCTCTGTCATCTCTCCTTCCACTGAAAATCCTTGGGGAAGGGACAAAACATAGTCAGAACCTTTTACTGTGGTGTTCTGTGTATGCTGAGGTATAGGATGGGCCACAGCTTCAGAGAGACCCCAGTGTGGTCTATACGGGTCCGGTGATCAGGACTCTCTGACAGAAAAGGGTCCACACCCATCCCCAGGGGAGGACTCGAGAGCTCCCGGTGACTCCCTGCTTCCCCCCCCCCCCAGGAGATGGGCCGCCATGACGACCTGTGGTCCCTCTTCTACATGCTGGTGGAGTTTGCTGTGGGCCAGCTGCCCTGGAGGAAGATCAAGGACAAGGTGAGGTCGCCACAGCTGGGCGGGCGAGGCAGAGGGTAGGGTCGCCACAGCTGGCCGGGCTCTAGCTCCTGCGCCCTGTCCCCTGCAGGAGCAGGTGGGGATGATCAAAGAGAAGTACGAACACCGGATGCTGTTGAAGCACATGCCGTCTGAGTTCCACCTCTTCCTGGACCACATCGCCAGCCTGGACTACTTCACCAAGCCTGATTACCAGGTGTGACCCCCCAGCCTGGGCCACCCCTGGCAAGTTGCTGGCCCTCCAGGCGTGGCTGCGCCCCCTGCAGCCTGGCCTACTTCAAGATAGCCCCTGAGTCTGTTCCCCTTGGTCTTCTAACTGTACCAACCTGTTCTTGCTCTTGCAAACTGTAGTCACCATTCCGATTTCTTCAAAGCTGACCTTCCCGGGATCAGTGCTGAGCTTGTGTTACCGAATTCAAGCTTCAAAATAAGAATCTGAGGCAGGGCATGGTCATGCACGCCTTTAATTCTAGACTTGGGAGCAGGGGCAAGCAGATGTCTCTGTGAGTTTGACAACAGCCTAGACTCTGTTTGGCATAGCATTGGGGGCATCTGGGACTTAGCGAGATCCTGTCAAAAAAAAAAAAAAAAAAAAAAAAAAAGTAAAAGAAGCTGGGCGTGGTGGCGCACGCCTGTAATCCCAGCACTTGGGAGACAGAGGCAGGTGGATTTCTGAGTTCGAGGCCAGCCTGGTCTACAGGGTGAGTTACAGGACAGCCAGGGCTACACAGAGAAACCCTGTCTCGAAAAACAAAAAAAAACAAAACAAAAAAAAAGTAAAAGAAAAAATAAAGGAGCCTTTAAGGACCATGATGTAGCCGGAGTGGGGGTGTAGCCGGAGTGGGGGTGGCCTAGGGAGACCCTTGTCTTTAATCCCAGTATCAGGAGGCAGAGACAGGTGGATCTCTGTGAGTTCCAAGCCAGTTGGTCTACAGAGTGAGTTCCAGGACAGCCAGAGAAAATGTCTTCAAAAACCAACCAACCAACCAACCAACCAAACAAACAAACCAAACCAAAGGGGCCTTCAAGGGTCACGATAGTAGAGTTGGCAGCAGAGTTCTGCAGACAGCTCACTCGGGAGATTGTTCTTGGTTCATAGATGGGAACACTGAGGTTAGACATTGCGGCTAAGAGATTAGGGCTGGGCTCAGAGACAGTCACGCGTTGCTTAGTGACAGGTTTACAGATTGAGAAATCTGTCCTTAACATGTCACTGTCTGACCATTGTAGAATTTACTTCCTGAACCAGGACAGGCCCTCCCCTTCACACACCCTGTCCTTCAGGGTGGCAGACAAGAACAGATTAGATCAAACTCAAGAGAAGACGGCTCCGACAGGAGACAGAGTAAACGGAAGACTCCCGGGCTTCTCCTGGCCTAAAACTGCATGTGGTAGCAAATTACACTTTCTGTTGGTTTTGATGAGACAGGGTCTCATGTAGACCAGCGGTCCCCAAACTGACTATGTAGCTGAAGATAACCTTGAACTTCTTCTCATCCTCCTGCCTCCACGTCCCAAGTGCAGAGATTATAGCCATGTGCCACTGGTGTTCCACTGGGCCTGAGATTGGACTCAGAGCGTCCTGTGTGCCAGGCAAGCAACCATTCTACTAACAGAGCCACGGAGCCAACCTCAGGAAACGAATTTTGGCCGGGCAGTGGTGGCGCACGCCTTTAATCCCAACACTTGGGAGGCAGAGGCAGGCGGATTTCTGAGTTTGAGGCCAGCCTGGTCTACAGAGTGAGTTCCAGGACAACCAGAGCTACACAGAGAAACCCTGTCTCAGGAAAAAAAAAAAAAAAAAAAAAAAGGAAACTAATTTTGTTGCCCTTGTTGTAGAAGTTGCATGCTCTGAAATAGTGATTGGGTAAAACAATGTTGCCCCGTGTGGTGGTGCACACAACTACAGTGCCAGACTGAGGAAGCAGAGGCAGGAGGACTGTGAATTTGAGGGCAGCCTGGCTACATAGAGAGACCCTGTCTCAACAACAACATCAAGGCTAGAGAAATGCTTCTGTGAACAACAGCCAGTGCTGCCCTGGACCCAAGTTCAGTTCCCAGCACCCATGCCAGGAAGTTCACAACCAAATATGTAGCTCCAGCTCCAGAGGACCTGACACCATCTTCTGGAACCCACAGGCACCTGCACTCAAACACACACACACACACACACACCTACCCCCAATTCAAACACAGTATTATTTATTGCACATAACTGTGTACGTCACATTCTGTCTAGGATCAGGCCAGCATCAGCACACACTGGAGTTGTACATGGCCAGATGATAGGAATTTTCCACTTCTCAACCAACTCACGGTACCACCCTCACACTCACCACTCTGGAGAGGGACCACTTAACTGACTCCAGGTCTAATGCTCTCCCTTGGCTTCATCACAGCACCTCACGGGACCTACTGACACTGGAGCATGGAGAGACATGCTGTCAGTGTTAGCCAGGAAGGCACTCTGATGAGACAGTAGGGAATCAGGCCACGCCCATCACACAGCAGACACCAAAGCAAGCGGGTCCTGCCCTGGGCTCCAGCGCTGGATGGCCCGGGCTCCTCAGAGATCTGGTAGCCACCTAATACCTCTTGAACACAGCATCCCAGCTGCTGGTCGGGCTCAGTCTCATGGAGTCCTGGTCCACACAGCTAGGACTACCTACATGCCCAGTCCTGCAGTGACTGCTAGAGGTACAGAGTTGGAAGAGAGCCATGGAAGTGTTGCGAAAATGGATGCTCTGTGCCCAGGGGTGAGCCGGAAGCCACGTGGGAGAGCGAGTCGGGTGTCAGGGGAGGACAGTGGGAGAGGCACCCACCAGAGCCAGTCGCCCGAGGAGAGGAGAGAGCGTGAGGAAACCCCAGTGGTTCTGAGCTACTGATGTGCCTGTCAAGATGACAGAAATGGCAAAAGGCTCTGGAGACTGTCATCGAGGGAGGGACAGGTCTCTGAGGACTAGGATCCATCTGGCAGGACTCAATCCAAGACGGCAATTTGCATACTGCTTTGTGTTATGTTTTCATTTAAAATCAATGTGCACCTCTCCTTCCAGTGTCCCCTCTAGGCCTATCCCTGACCTGGAAGCCTCCCCTCCCCCTCCCCCTGCATTTTCAGATATTGTCTCTTCCACCTCTAGCCCTGGGGTCACCTCTCTGCCCTCCCGCCCTCCCCATGCCCTACAGTTGATCATGTCGGTGTTTGAGAACAGCATGAAGGAACGGGGCATTGCCGAGAATGAGGCCTTTGACTGGGAGAAGGCGGGCACTGATGCTCTCCTGTCCACGAGCACCTCCACCCCGCCCCAGCAGAACACACGGCAGACGGCAGCCATGTTTGGGTGAGTCTGAGCGAGGGCATTATGGTGGGTGGGGTGGCCAGAGATCCTTCCCTAGAGCTATCCCCTGAGAAGCCAGCCCTCTCCTCCCGCTGGGTTGTCTCCTACTCCTCATGCTGGACTGCAGAGTCCTGGATTTTTGAGATATTCCATCCCAGCTCTACCCAGAATCTGAGAATGGAGTGGGTATCCTCTTCATTTAGAGCTTTTGATTAAGGAAAAAATCCTGAGTGAAATGATTTGATCCCCGCATTCTCTCTCTCTCTCTCTCTCTCTCTCTCACTCTCTCATTGTAAATAATGAACACATCTCATACCATCTAAATACCACGGTGGCTCAGGGAAATGTTAACCCCTGTCCTCAGAGGACCGCATGGGTGTTTGCAATCTTGTGGCCAGGAGTTTCTAAACCATGTGAGGCATATTGAGGAGTACCTGGGGAGGACCCTGACTCAGAAGGGCTCCTGCCTGTACTAGTCAGGGTTCTCCAGAGGACAGGACTTACAGAATGAGTTTATATCTATGTAGAAAGGAGATTTATTAGACGCTCACAGGCTGTAGGCCAGCTAGTCCAACAATGGCTGTCTATCAGTGAAAGATCCAAGAATTAGTGGCTGTTCAGTCCATGAGGCTGGATGTCTCTGCTGCTCCTCGATATACACCAGAGAGCTGAAGTAGGCTGTAATGCCAGAGGAGGGAGGACCCGCTAGGGAGGAGAGGCAGGCGAAGAGAGACCGCCTCCTTCCTCCATGCCCCTTTACATAGCTGCCAGCAGAAGGCGTGGCCCAGATTAAAGGTGGATTTTAGGACTTCAAAAGATCTGGATCAAAGGTGTATCTTCCCTCTCAGAGATTAGAAGTGGCTCTTTCCCCCTTTAAATGATTTAACTGAGAAAAATAATATCCCTCAAAACACGCCTCTAGCCATTTGGGTTTTAGTTAATTCCAGATGTAGTCAACCAAGATTCCAGATGTTGATGGCCAAGATTAGGCATTACACCCAATCTAGGGCCATTTTAAGGAAGGAGATGCCACAGAAATTGCAGGCATACTATGGTGGCCCAGTTTTGTGATGAGGTTGTAGAGGCAAGCCAGGCGTGATGGTGTATATATATAATTCCAGCACTAGAAGGATAAGGCAGGAGGATTATTAGTTTGTTACTAGTCTGAGCTACATAGGAAGACTTCGTTTTAAAAACAGAAAGGGGCTTGGGATAAGGCTCCATGGATAAAACATTTGCTATCTAAGCATAAGGTCCTGAGTTCGGGTCCCCAGAGCCCGCATAAAGGGGTACACATTAGTGGGTCTCTGTAATCTTTGTGTCTCTGGGTGACATGGGAGGCACAAGCAGAAAGACCCCTGGAAGCTTGCAGGTCAGCTGGCCTGGTGCATGAGAGAACCTTAGCTTAGTGGATCCCCTCTGGTCCCTGCACTCAGGAGGCAGGGGCAGCAGATCTCTGGGAGTTTGAGGCCAGCCTGGTCTACTGAGCAAGTTCCAGACCAGCCAGGGCTCCATAGTGAGATCCTGTTTCAAAACACAAAGCAAACAAATGAACAGAAGCAAAAAGCAAGGTGAAGAGCCGTAGAAGACGCCTGCATCAACCTCGAGCCGCCACACATGTACACACACACACACACACACACACACACACACACACCCTGCAGAACTAAGTCTCAGATGGGAAGAGTCAACAGCTGAGGTTGTCATCTGACCTTCATGGGCGGACTGTGTCCTGTACACTTGTGTGTATGTACTCACAAAGATTAAAAAAAAAAAAAAACCAGAAAGGAAAGGAATTATCTAAAGAGTTAAAGAGTTAAAAGATGGGCCTGGAGTGTGGCTCAGCAGGTAAGAACACGGGCTGCTCCTGCAGAGGACCTGGGTTCAATTCTCAGCGCCACACTGCTATTCACAGTTGTCTGTAACTCCAGTCCCAAGGGATCTGATTGCTCTCTTTTGGGTTCTTTTCAGGCACCACACACACACACACACACACACACACACTACATATACACACATACAGGGAAAACACTCATATACATAAAACATAAATCTCTTTTTAAGAGGTTTACAGAAAGAGTTCAAAGTAGTCTTTTTAGACTTGTTGGGGGTTCTAAAGGAAGATTGACCCTGACAGTGGACTATAGCAAGGGCTTAGAAGCCCACAGATCTGAAAAAGCAGGGCTCAGTGGGCATGTGCCAGTCCCTGCTGGCCACATCTCCTCATAGCCCTGCCACCTTGAGGATGGTCTGGTCTCAGAAGCCTTGTAGGCCAGGGCTGGCAACGGGCCTCTTCTGTGCCCACTCTGAAGATGGCTGCAGGGTTTGTGCTAGCAGACAGTAAAGGAGACAGGGAGAAAGAAAGCCTCCCGGGTGGGTCCCCTAACCCTAACCCCTGCAAGCCTTACCCATGACTCTCCCTGGCCTCCCCAGAGTGGTCAACGTGACACCGGTGCCCGGGGACCTGCTTCGTGAGAACACTGAGGATGTACTGCAGGGGGAGCACCTGAGTGACCAGGAGAACGCACCCCCAATCCTGCCTGGGAGGCCTCCCGAGGGCCTGGGCCCTGGGCCCCACCTTGTCCCCCACCCTGGGGGTCCTGAGGCTGACGTGTGGGAGGAGACAGATGTCAACCGCAACAAGCTGCGCATCAACATCGGCAAGGTAAGTGCACCCGGCAGGAGGGTGTTCCCAGCCCTGCGCCCCGCCCCGGCCCCGCCCCCTGGCTACCACCCCCTGAGAAAGCCTCTCATCCAGCCAGCTTGTCCACCCCAGCTCACAGCATCCCCTCTTCGGCAGACCCCCTGTGTGGAGGAAGAGCAGAGTCGAGGAGTTGGGGTCCCCAGCTCCCCGGTGCGTGCCCCCCCAGACTCCCCAACAACCCCAGTGCGGTCTCTACGCTACCGGAGGGTCAACAGCCCAGAGTCGGAGAGGCTGTCTACAGCTGCTGACGGTCGGGTAGAGCTGCAGGAGAGGAGGTAAGTTTGTATACAGGGGTTCAGGGTGACGTGTCAAAGGCCTTCTGGTCCCACCTGCCTTCATCACCATGGCTGCTCTGTGAAAGGTCGTCTGTGAGGCTTAGAGGGGACCTAGAAAGTATGTGAGGGTCAGGCCCCTTAGATTGTCAGGTGCTGGCCTATCGTGGACATCCGGAGAGGAAAGCATGGGGCAGGTCTGTTTCTGGACCCAGGACACGGTCCTAGATAACAATTCACAGATGCCTGGAGAGCGGCAGAGGTCGGCTTGCTTTGGCCCGCAGGCAGAGAGCTGAGAGAGGGGTTTAAGGAACCGCTGGTGGGTGAAGTTTTGGGGGTCTAAGGGACATGATGTGAATTGTGAGCCCGAGGTTCCCAGCAGCAACCTGGCTGGAGAGAGGTGGGCTGAGAGGGAGGGCTCAGGGAGTTGGCCTTTGGGAGGTGGAAAGAGGGTGCAGTTGGCCACAGGGTAGGTGGAGCAGGCAGGGAGAGATCAAGTCACACTTGGGTGGGTGGGACACCAGGTAGGAGGTCACCTGGAAGATGACATGTCCCTGATTTCCCTTAGCCTTGAGGATCTTTGCTCTATAGTAGGCCAGGGCTTTGTCTGAACTAGGAAATATAGAAGAGGCTCTCTCGGCCCTGCAGGAAGAGGGCGATCTTTTTGATATCCTCTCAGTGTCTTTCTTAATGACCTACATTAGCCATGGTCCCTGCCCCAGACTCTACCCTAAACAACTGTCCTAGTCCTAGGGTGAACACAACGCCAGTTTGCAGGGGCTGTGGGGTGTGTGTGTGTAGACAAGCCCAAGACAGGTCTGAGTCCCTGAGTGTACGACAGCTCACACTCACCTGGGCTGTCCTGCCAGGCACCAGGGACCGCGTCTTCACCCACACAGCATGGAGTTCCTCAGTACAAAGGGTTCTGGACACGGAGAAAGGAGGAAGGGGTGATTGGAGACCGGAGAGGCAAGTGTCCTGAGCAGGGCAGTCTGGAAGAGCTGCCCACTGGGCAGTCGGTTTGTCTCACAGGCAACACCACTTCAGGAATGGCAGCAAGAGGCAGGCTGAAGAGAGTGTCTGCTACAGCAGCTCTGCGCGTTGCAGACAGGGAAGCGGGGTAGGGTGGCACTTGGTGGCACATGGGCCACAAAAGTACGGAGCCGACAAGGCTGGGGTGGCCCAGGTCTCTGCCATCCACACACCCAGGGACATGCGTGTGCACAGTTCACCTCCTGTTTTGTTACCTTCTGTCCTTTGTGTCCCTCACAACAAGGTGTGCCCTTAGGAAAAGAAACGTGACCAGCCATTTACGGGGAGTCCCAGGGCGGCCTCTGTTCGCGGTGTTTTATTTCAAGCCTTACTAACAAATCGATACAAATATGGTGTAGACCGAGATTAGACAGCCACCATGCAGGCTGGGCAGGGTCTTATGAGAAAGGCTGACCAGAAGTTCCTCTCTGCAGATCTCCCCTCTGCAGCTGAGTCAGTCACCCGGCACCAGTCAGCCCCCTGCCCGTACGGGCGATGGTTCCAGGTTCCAGATGAGTTAGGCCTGGTGGTTGGTTCAGAAGCCAACACTTCCCCCATATATAGCATCTTCCTTCATACACACACACACACACACACACATACACACACACACATACACATACATACACATACACACATACACATACACACATACACATACACACACATACACACACATATACACACATACACATACACACATACTCACACATACACACACATACACATACACACATACACACACACATACACATACATACACATACACACATACACATACACACATACACATACACACACATACACATACATACACATACACACATACACATACACACATACACATACACACACATACACATACACACACATACACACACATACACACACATATACACACATACACATACACACATACTCACAAATACACACACATACACATACACACATACACATACACACATACACACATATACATACACACACATACACACATATACACACATACACACACATACATATACACATACACATAAACACACACACACACACACAGAGCCACATTGTACAAGAAGCATGTTCACTCTGGGGCTGGAGCCGCGGTAAGCAGGGATTTGAGTGTCATGTGAGAGGCACAGGCACAGTGCAGGGGAGTGACAGATGTCCCCGGCAGGATCTGTGCCCTGAGGTCAAAGGTTAGAGGAGCCCAGGCCCTGCCGGCAAGATCACACAGTCCGGAGGTACGCAAGACAGATACACCAACAGATCTGAGGTCCACGGTCTGCTGGGGGCTCCCGGTCGGTGCCTTGTGGGGACAAGTAACTGTCCACGGAGGAAGGGGAGGGCTCACTACAGGAAGCCGTCAGAGTAGAGGTCAGGGTGGAGGTACAGGCTGTGGGGTGACAGTGGACAGTTCAAGAAGAAGTTCTGAAAGAGACCTGCTGAGGGAAAGGGTTGAGAGGCTCTGGGTTCAGGCTCAGGAGTGCAGCCTTCAGCTTCTGTCCGGGGACTGGCAAAGCCCTGCCTGTCTGGGGTTAAAAAGTGCCAGCTGGGCACGGCTGGAGGTGCCAGTGGTGGAGCTAGAAGCCATCTGTAAACTCAAGAGCCAGCTGGTGCCTGTGCCCCGGTTGCAGCAGGAGGGACCCACAGATGCAGTGTGAGTACCCGACGGGTGCTAGCAAGACTAGATAGAGGAGAGGGACAAGCTCGTTTTCTGCACGCTCCTGTTCTTGGACTGTGGTAAACATTAAGGAACATTTGTTGAATGAATGCATGATAAGTGGAGAGATAAAGTGAGGTCTTTCTAGTAGGTGATGCTGAAGGAGTCCTGTTCAGCCCTACCACTGGCTTGACGCCCCGGGGGCTTCAGAGGCCCGCACTCAAGTCCATGTGGGTGGCTCTTACAGGTCACGGATGGATCTGCCCGGCTCACCCTCCCGCCAGGCCTGCTCCTCACAACCAGCTCAGATGCTGTCGGTGGACACAGGCCACGCTGACAGGCAGGCCAGTGGCCGCATGGACGTGTCAGCCTCTGTGGAGCAGGAGGCCCTGAGCAACGCCTTCCGCTCAGTGCCGCTCGCTGAGGAGGAAGACTTTGACAGCAAGGAGTGGGTCATCATTGACAAGGAGACGGAGCTCAAGGACTTCCCTCCTGGCGCTGAGCCTAGCACATCAGGCACCACCGATGAAGAGCCTGAGGAGCTTCGGCCTTTGCCTGAGGAGGGCGAGGAGAGGAGGCGTCTGGGGACAGAGCCCACTGTCAGGCCGCGTGGACGTGGTATGCAGACTCTGGCAGAGGAGGACCCACGGCAGATGCTGCCCCAGCCTGCACCACCCCAGTTGAGCCAGGCTGATGGCCGCTCAGAGACATCACAACCACCCACGCCTGGCAGCCCCTCCCACTCACCCCTGCACTCGGGACCCCGCCCTCGACGGAGAGAGTCGGATCCCACGGGCCCTCAGAGACAGGTAAGACTGGGCTTGTGCATTACTCCCCTATCCAGAGACCCCCTAGAGTTCTGCAAGCAGACTGGCGTGTTCCACGTTGAGGCGGACCCCTCTGGTCCAGGAACCCAGCAGTGACAGGGCCATGGTGGAGGCAGACAGGTGTAAAGGCCCCATACCACGTGAGGATTGATGAGACCCAAGCTGTGGGTTAAGTCTTGTATTGTGAGTAATTCAGCTAGATGACAAGGTGGGAGAAAGGCCTTTGGTGCCCTGGGGACAGTGTGTACAGAGCACAGTGGTGACAGTTTTAAGAACAGTGTTGATTTAAGAAGATAAGGCTGTGAAGCAGCTCCCGGGGCTGTCACAGAAGCCGTGACCCTACACTGAAGGGTTGGGACGTGATCCTAATGACTTGGTACTCCACTGATGACTTTTAAGTAGGAGTGTGGTGCTGTGGTGGTGGCTTTGAGACCTTTGGGTCGTCCCTTGGACTGCTTGGTAGAAAATGTATTTAAAGGGTAAAACTTTAGACACAGGAAGGCCTCATATGAGGCAGCAGCAGGAGCACCCTGGTGGTCTGGGCCAGGAAGCAGGCTGTGACCTGAGGTGGGGTGGGCTGGGGTGGCCAGGATCCGATGCCCGGGGCTCTAGATGGCAGGACACCATAGCTGAGTGGCTTTGCAGCCTTGTGCATGGATTCAGGTTGGCCATGATGACCTCTTGCTATCTGAGGATGAGCATGTTGTGTTTATCTACTGCTCCGGAGAGAGATCTCACCCGAATCTGAAGGAGCCATGGGAGTGGGTGATGCCACTGAGTAGAACCGTGTAGGGTGGGGAGACTCAAGAGTCAGGCCAGGGGCTGGAGAGATGGCTCAGTGGGTAAGAGCACCGACTGTTCTTCCAAAGGTCACGAGTTCAAATCTCAGCACCCACATGGTGGCTCACAACCATCCGTAAAGAGATCTGATGCCCTCTTCTGGTGTGTCTGAAGACAGCTACAGTGTACTCACATATAATAAATAAATCTTTAATAAAAAATGAAAAAAAAAAAAAAGAGGGCAGAAGCTAGGAAATGCTTACACATAGAGGCTGAGAGGAAAGGAGGGGGGAGGTCCTTAATTCTGCCCCAGGAGGGATCAGAACATGGGAGAGGGCCTAGAGAGAGGTGAGCAAAATCAGAGAGGGACAGGGACAGGGACAGGGCTGGTCAGCCCACCATGCCCCGTCAGGGAAGGCTCTGGGAGGAAAGAACGCACAAAGCCCAGGGTTCCGTTCCCAGGGCCTCATAAAACTAGACATGGTGCACACACCTGCAATTCCTGCACTTAGGAGGTGGGGCAGGAAGACAGGAAGTTTAAAGCCACCCTCAACCGCATAGTGGGTTCACAATAGGCATGTTGGGGGGCCCTGTCTGGCTTCAGTGGTGTCTTCTTTTTCCTCCTCCTCCTGTTCTTCTTCCTCTCCTTCTCCTCCTCCCTTGGTTTTCTGAGACAGGGTCCCACTGTGTAGCTTAGGATAGTTGCTAATCCCTTTGACTCGGCCTTCAGCGCATGTGAGATTACTAGGCCTGTCCTTTCTACCTAGTTTAGAAGAACGGACGTTTGTATTAAGATCTAGGAACAATCTGCAAAAGCAGGGAGGGAGAATAAGGATGGGGTGAAAATGCTGGTCTGAGGATCTGAAGCGTGTCTTGTGGAAGAGGAGGAGGAAGAGGAGGAGGAGAAGAAGCGGTGGGGTATTTGTGTGTTCGTGTGTGTGTGTGTTTGTGTGTGTGTGTGTGTGAGAGAGAGAGAGAGAGAGAGAGAGAGAGAGAGAGAGAGAGGGAGAGAGGGAGGGAGAGAGCGGGAGCATGAATGTGTGTGTGAGCGTGTGTGTGTGCGTGCGTGCGTGCGTGCGTGCGTGCGTGCGTGAGTGCTTGTTTCCTGTTCAGGACGACTGTCAGAATAGGTTTGTGAGCCAGCGCTCTGGCCAGGCTTCTCCATATGGGATCCCTGCTGACTGACTGGACAGTGAACATCAGTTCTCCCACTGTGTGCTGAGCTGAGTCTGAAAGGGACTTGGGGGTCTGCAGCTTGGGGCTCTGTGTGGTGCCCACGTATGGGTCTAGGGGACAGCTCTGCCACTTGGTCAGGTTGGGAAGCCTGGCCTGGGATGACATGGGGCCCTTCACAGGACGACTATGGGGAAGGAAGGGTGTAGTGGCTTTGTCCATGCTTTCTAGAGGTGGCGCTGCGACCCACAGTCCTGTTCTGTTCTCCTTTCTGGTCCCTGTGAGCCAGCCACTGTCCTTGCTGGGTCTCAGAACAAGAGAGCCAGGCTCTCTCTGAGGTTGCTCCTCCTTGCCAGATCGTGTGTGTATCCTGAGTGTCATGCTAACACTGGGGACTCTTTCTGGACCAGGGGCAGGCATATGGCATGGACAAGAAAGGGAGTTTTATCTATGTGTGTGTGTGTGTGTGTGTGTGTGTGTGTGTTCGCGCACGCGCGCGTGCCAGCCTCAGTTTCCCCACACTGTGCATAACTGGGGTGGTTCTACAATTTTGTGTGTGCTTTTCTGAGCCCACTGTTCTTGCGTGTGCATCAATGTGTGGACGGGGACATCCGTGCACACGCCATCGCATCTGTGTGGGGTGTGGATCATGTCTGGGAGCTTGTGCAGGAGCTAGACCAGGGAGAACAGTGACTAATGGGAAAGCTGTCAGTGATGGCTATCGACAGGGGACACTGGAAGATACGCTTGCAGACAGATGGACGTGACTGGCAGGGCCTAAGTACCAACACTATACACAAGCAACCTTGACTTACAAGGTGGAGGAACAGCCTCAAAAATGAATAAGCAAGCTTTCTGGCTGCAGCTGCCAATCGGTAGAGCTGGACTTGAAACCAGGCGGCTGGATGGGGTCTCTGCTGGGAGCCACCAGATCTAGGGCATGTGCAGGTCAGAGGAGGGGACAGTGTGCAGGGTCAGAGAGCCTAGAGCATTCAAATGTGTGCCCGTGCACGTGTCTGTCACACCAGCTGGCTGGCCCTCACTGCCAGATATGCCTGATGACATGTCAGTGTACAGAGTGGCCTTTGGGTGCCCATGGACAAAACAGATGGAACAGGACATGGTCTGTGTTCAGGATGAGGCAGGACCTTTGTTCTCCGAGGCAGAGGGAGCAAACTTGGCTTCATTGTTGAGGGTGGCCTTTGGTTAGGTGGGGGGGGGGAGGGCGGGCTGCATTCTTTGTGGCACCTTGCACCTGTGAAACTCTTCTCCACTCCTGGATGACTAGAAAGGACCCCCCCCCCATTCTTCACCGCCTTTCTCTGAGGAATCCCTCCTCGACCTGGTGCTGCAGGCTGAGTCTGATGTGTGAACAGCTTGGGAGCGGGTGTGGGGCTAGGCGTTGGGCTGTTCCCTGGTGTGCCACAGTGTGCGTGTGCGAATACCTGGCTCTTCTCAGGGGGTGGTTCAGGTGCAAATTAGCAGGAGCCCAGGAGCCGGCTCGGCTTGGGCACTTGGGCATAGGGAATAAGGCAGACTGTGATCCTCTTGGTGGCTGCGGTCTCTATAGGCTGTCTGCAGCCAATAGGACAATGGGCAGGCGCATTCCTTAAACACAAGGGCATTTGCTAGAAAGCCACCAAAAGCCACCAAACACTGCCTCATTACAAGCTGGACAGTGTGCTAGGCCTGGGGGCGGGCGGGGGGGGGGGCTCGAGGGGACAAAGATGATCGAAGCTTCATTCTGTCCCAGCTCAGAGCTTACAGGATCAGAGCGGGCTGGGAGTCACAGGGTCTGGACAATGGGCACTTACCAGTAGGGCTGGCAGGAGAACTGAAGCACTTACATCTATTCTAGGGACTCTAGGGGAGACTGGGATGTCTCAAGGTGACACATACTGGGTATTGGGGACAAGCAGGTCACTCACAAGTGCTGGTAGGGGTGGGGGAACATGTCTCAATCCAAATTCAGCCTCCAAGATTTCTTTGATGGAGAGCAAAGCAGGTGTTGAACTCAAGCCCCCCACATGTGCTGTGAGAGAGGCCTTTGGATACATTGGTCCTTCTGGGTGTGCCTTAGTCCCCACCCCTCTTGCAAACAGAATCAGCTAGGGAATAAGGAGCCCAAACTTGGCCTCTAGAGAAGCTGAGAGGAAACCTGTTATGGGTCGGGGGAGATGAAGGTGTGAGGACACTCTTCCTGCTCCCTCCCGGAAGGAGGTGTCTTGTGACCGCCTTCCGATCTGACCCCAGAGGCATGCGGGAGCTCGGTGGCTCCAGTCCCTTTCTGACCCCCCTAGAGTTGGCCCAGCCAGTCTTCAGGGCCACACTATGAGCTAAGCTGGCCCCGTCCCAGGGAGAGCTAGAGATAAGGACAGGCAGCCCGTGGGCACAGGCACCGTACCATGCCAGTCACATGTGCTCGGCAAGTGTTCCCTGTCCCTTTGGGGACAGGAGGGCACAAGGACAGGGTTCTTTTTTGTTGTTGTTGTTTTTGTTTTGTTTTGTTTTGTTTTCTCTGCGTAGCCCTGGCTGTCCTGGAACTCACTCTGTAGACCAGGCTGGCTGGCCTTGAACTCAGAAATCTGCCTGCCTCTGCCAAGTGCTGGGATTAAAGGCGTGCGCCACCACAGCCTGGCTTTTTTTTTTTTTTTTTTTTTTTTTTTTTTTTTTTAATGTAAGTACACTGTAGCTGTCTTCAGACACACCAGAAGAGGGCGTCAGATCCCATTACAGATGGTTGTGAGCCACCATGTGGTTGCTGGGATTTGAACTCAGGACCTCTGGAAAAGCAGTCAGTGTTCTTAACCACTGAGCCATCTCTCCAGCCCTCAAAGACAGGATTCTTATGGCTACCACTAGCTTTGTAGCTGCCCCATCCCCACCCCAGCAACCCTCTGGGCCTGTCTTCATTCTGAGCACAGAGCCCCTCAGTGCTGTGAGAGCTCTGCATATCCGGTCCTCCAGCCCTAGGAGGTAGGAGCCAAGAACTGAGGTCAAGGGTCACTGTCAGCAAGGGACAGAAGCATCTTTGGGCTGGCATTAGGAGGGATGCCTCATGCATGTAGTGCAGGGCTTGGTAGGCAGGAAGGAGGAGTGCCAGCCTGGGCTACATAGTGAGTTTTAGGACAGTGTGAGCTATCTCAACCAAACCAAACCAAACCAAAACAGCTCTCTTTGTGGGGAACAGCACAACCCCAGAACCACAAAGCAAATGACTGAACATGGTTCTCTTGACTTCTTGCAAATAAAACGTGAGCACTTGGACTTCAGAGTCCAACCGCTGTCCCTGACATCCTGATGCCTCCAATAAGGAGGCAGAGGGTGCTAAGGAGGGAGGGGCACAGCTGCTTTAGATCGCAGGAGGACTGGGGGTGGGGGTGGGTCACAGCGCATCTGCAAAACACTTGCTTAATCAGCAGGAGATCCCGGATTTTTGAGCTCCAGCACAGCAAATATGTTTTAAAAAATGATCTGGAGGAGCGTGAAAGTGTGTCTGGGTTAGTTAGGGGCGGCACTTGGCTAGCAGCAGCGACAGAGGAGCCTTCCTGACTGGAAGGCTCCAGCCGAGGGAACCCTGAGCTAGAAGGGACTAAGCCCGGAAGGCTTCCCGGACGAGGTGAGTGACCAAGGTCTCTCGCCCAGAGACCGTGCTGTGAGAGGAGGAGGCAGGCAGGGCGCTGGAGGTTCCGAGGCTGGACCTTGGGTGGGCAGCCTGTAGCCCCCTCCTCCTGCGCCATCCGCCCCCTGCCAGGGACGCCGGTGCCGCAGGGGCTGTGAGCGGTGGGTGGCCCCCGAGAAGAGCTGTCCAGTCTGTGCCTGACGCCTCTTTTTCCTCCACTCTCTTGGTCTCTTTCAGTTGGAGGAGGACAGACTCTCGGGGCACTCCCTCCCGCGGTACAGCCCCCTGCGACGACTGGCGTCCTCCGTGTTCTCCTCCTCCACGCTGGAGACGGAGCACTACCCTCACCCCGGCGGCGGCGGCTCCTCCTCCGGCTCCTCCGGTTCCCTCATTCAGCGCAGCCGCTCGGCTGAGAGCAGCCCCGTGCGTGCGCCCCACCGGCGCCACGCGCCCCTGGCCGCCGGCAACCACAGACTCGTGCCCTCGGTGCTCCGCATCTCGCGGTCCCAGCTGCAGCAGGTGTGGGCACGGTTCACCCACAAGACCTAGGCTGGGCTCCCCCCCCTCCTGGAGGGGGCAGGTGGGGGGGGGCTGGGGAGCAGACAGAGACCAAGGTTCCTTCCCAGGACGCAATAATCACAGGCCACACAGCCCAGCCCACCCACGTGCAATACGCCCCCCTAGAAGGTTGGCCCGCGGTGATACTGTAAAACTCCCACCTCACCAGAGGCTCTGTCCTCAGAGGCTCTGGGTCTCGGGTGGGCTCCTTTGCTAGGGGCCAGCCTAACTGGTGCAGGGAGGGGTGGTGCGCTAGCGCAGTTGGATAGAACAGGGGCCCTGAGGTGGGGCTACCAGGGCCTCCAGAATCCAGGGGAAACCAAGGTGTAGGGGAGCTGAGGTGTTCTGGGGCAGTCTGGCTTGGGGTCAGGCTCTGTTTACTCTGCGATGTCTTGGCGGCTCAGGGTCCCCCCCTGAAGGCTTGGGTTGGTGGCAGTGTGTGCGTCTGTGTCTGTCTAGTTGGCCTGGGTAGGAATGTGATGGTGGCTGGTCAAACTCGGCTTGGGTGTGATTCGAGGGTGTCTGTATTCAGTGATGGGGAGTGGGCAGCCCCGTGACCTAGTGAACATTTCCCGTGCCATCACCACCGAGGTCAGAGCCCCTTCCCTGCCACATCTTACAAGCGCATGCGCTGTCCACGGTCACTCACAGCGTCCCCAAGGCCCCCGTGTATCACTCACCGAAAGGCTTGACTGTCCTGAAGGCCTTCAGGAGCTGGGCGTGCCAGGACCTAGCCTGCAGGCAATATGGAGACTGATAAAGGAAGCAGGGCCTACCATATCCTGGGCACAGTGACATTTTCGTAACAAGTACCAGACAGACCGCTCAGATCCGCCACGCTCGGGAGGACTCCTGGAGGCACCCTGGGTGTGGTGTAGACAGAACACAAGGGAGGGAGGTCAAGAGAGCATCCAGAGATTAGTGGGCAGATAGCTGACTGCTCCCCTCTCTTCTGACCACCTCAGTTTCTCAACCTGTCACTGCAGGGACCCCACTTTTTCCCTCTCTTCATTCCTGCCTATGCCAACCAGCAAGGCTTGGGGAGTGGTGGGAGGAGATTACCAGAAACGGTAGTGCCCGACTGGGGAGCGGAGGAGCTAGAGCTTGTGTGTGTGTTGGCGAGTTTGCTGGCATCTGTGTGAATATAAGTGTGCGTACCCATGGCCGTGTGCACAACAGGGCTGTCAGGGAGGGAGGCGCAGACTCTGCTGGGCACAATTCCAGAGAACACCATTTGCATAGACCCTGGCATGACCAGCACCTACTGACGTTAAACGGTGCTGTAGCTGTATGTGTGTGTGAGTGTGTGTGTGTGCGCGCGTGAGAGTGTGAGCACTTGCGTGTGCATGTGTGAGTGCATGTGTGTGTGTGTGTGTGTGTGTGTGTGTGTGTATGCGTGTGCAGGTACATGTGTGTCTGAACTGTCCTTGGTAGTTTCCTGGTCTGGTTCTGCTCTTCCTCTCTTATGCATTCCCCCTCTGGCCTCTTGTTTCCTCTCAACTCTGTGGCCCATCAACTTCCCCGTGGTC
Organism: Apodemus agrarius; assembly: GCA_964023405.1. NCBI lineage: Eukaryota > Metazoa > Chordata > Mammalia > Rodentia > Muridae > Apodemus > Apodemus agrarius. The sequence continues at coordinate 33,621,171 of OZ030014.1, read as the reverse complement.
GTCCCTGATTTTAGTGATCTTAGGGCCCCTGGACCAACATGGGGGTGCTTACACCTAGTGGGCCGTGCCCAGGAGCCGAGCTCATGGCCAGCACTGGGATGTGGCCCAGCAGTTCTGTAAGTCAGTTCCCACACTCACCGCTTACTTCTCTAAAACTTTTTTTCCCCCTTTTTTAACACTAATACCTGGGTTAACAACATCTTCCCCACGTAGCAACCAAAGCCAGACCCGTGTTCTAATCCTACGCCCTTCTCAAGCCTGGCTGCCCACTTTCCGAGGTCCTCAGTGCCAGGTCTCTCTTGCCCTCTGGGCTGTTATGGATGGCTCCGCCCAGGCAGGAGGTGGGGATGGGGGTGGTCCAGGGAGATTCCTTGAGAAAGAACAGAAACACAAAGCACAAAGGCGAGGGGTGGGACACTCAGCAGCCCCTCCCTGCTTCAGCACTGCCCCGCCCCGCCCTCTGCCCTCCACTGCTGTGCCATAGCAGGGCTCCTCCTTGTTCATCTGTTCCATAAGTCGGCAGCGCTGGGGTTCCATGAAACCAAGTCCTCTGCTACCTGGCATTCCTTTCTGGAGAGTCCCACCACCAGACCTGAGCGGAGTCCCACCTGAGTGGCTAAAGGTGTCCCCGAGCTATTCTGAGATCCCCAAGTGCCTTAGGACTATCAAAGACAATGGCACTGGCTTGAGCCTCAGTTTTAGCATTATATACATATTGCTGTCTCTCAAACTGTTAGGAATGGGGACCTGCACCTCCACCTCTCAGTCACAAAGGACAGACCCCCGTGGGAAGGTAGGAATCTTTTAAAACAAGGCCACCATCCAAAATGGCTGGCTCTCCGGAAGGCATCCCTTTGCGTTACCCTCTGTGGTCTAGGAGTTTGTAAGCCAGTAAGGGCAGCGGGTGGTCATCTTGACAGACTTTGTCTTTGGGGAGGGGCCATGTTGACTCTTGCAAACTGCTCCAGTGTCCACCACAATCATGTGGAACTGGGTGGAGCTCTGCATAGCTTAGGGCGGAGTCTCTTCCCCAGGTGTGGCAGGGCTGTCCAAGAGCATGCACTGCCAGCAGACCCGTTTTCTTTGTAGTTTCCTAGAGAGCAGACTGAAGTGTGTGGAGAAGTGAGTGTCTCTGTCTCGGGGGAGAAGCACATGGCTTCTTCAGAGACAGCTTTGCCAGTAGGCAGCGCTCCTGGCCATGCCTGAAGCATGGTGGCTTCAAACTTGGCACGTGTCGCGCTGCACACAAGGGTGTCTTCAGGTATACTGTAGTGTAATCCCCCCATTGGCACACAATATTCTACCTGTGAGCCAGGCCAGGATCTGAGCACTTGACAAAATTAACTTACTTGACCCCCATACTAACCTGTGAGAGAGATCCCAATGCTCCTGTGTTTGATGGATTAATCAGATATTCCTTTACAAGAACATAAATTGGTGAAAAGCTGCCGATGCTGAGTAACTGTGCTCTCCTTCCACAGGAGTCGTTAAATGTTTTTTCTTTTTTCTTTTTCTTTTTTTGGTCTGGGCGTAGTTTTTCTGCTGCTCCCCTTTTGGAAAAGGAGGGTGGTCTCTGGACCCTCCCTTTTCTCCTTCTCAGTCCCTTCTTGTCACAGGACTGCAGCCAGATATGAGGCACCCGGAGACCTGGGTCTGCTAGATTGGCTGGACTCTGACCACACCCTCGGTCTCACATGGCCCCGAGGATCATTCAGCAGCGCTGGAGCTGGAGAGGGCTGGCCAGGACAGATGGCAGGTGCTTGGACTCCTGACTTCACCCCCTCTGGAGGGTCCTAGGGGTCAGGCTCACTTGCTGAGCACAGACAGGGGGCTTTGTGAGGGTGTCACCAGCTCACACAAAGAGACCAAACAGTGACAGTAAATTTCCTGTAAGGGAAGTCACTCTCCAAAACCAGTCCTAGCTATGGTCTTTTTTTTTTTTTTTTAAATGTGAACTCTCCAAATTGTTAATTGTTGATCACACACACATACGTACACACGCGGCGGTTTCTGGGAAGAGCTGGAGACCTAGCCCTGAGGACTCACTGCATCACCTGTCCAGGCTCAAAGCAAGGCGGTTCTTCAGCAGGCACACCAGCCCGGCAGCAACTTAGGATGCTAGCTGCTGTTTCCGCGTGGTGGTGGTGGTGGTGGTGGTGGTGGTGGTGGTGGTGGTGGTGGTGTGTGTGTGTGTGTGTTAGTGTGCATGTTGCTGTGGTGAGTGTGTGGAGCTATTGGAGTTTTTCCTTGTGTGTGAAGCAGGGCTGCCTAATAGGGCCAGTATTTTCTTAGACGGAGAGGGGTGTGTCCTGAGGAATCTAGATCGGTGGAAAATGCTGTTTTAAACTTTTCATAATTAATATGCACCCCATACACTCAAGGCACCTTGGGTCATAGCAATAACCGCTCAGAATTCATCCCAACCACTAACCCTGAGCCAAGTACTCTCTCTCTCTGAATTTCTAGTTTGAGGGAAAACAGCCCTTCCCAGTGGATTGTGGGGCAGCAGCTCTGGGCCAGGCCGGTCCTGGCTCCCTCCTTCCTACCTCTGTCCTCTGCCCTGCCCTGGCCTCTCTTTCTGGGGCAGGGCGGTGCTGTCTGATCCGGCAGGGGTTGGGGGAGCCCGGGCCACTGTGGAGGCCAGCAGGAGCTGTGTCGGTGTTTTAATGGGTGGTTTGGGGAAGGAGCCATGCTTGAGGAGAATGTGGTTCCCGTTGGAGGTTGGGGTGCCCGCTTTGGCTGGGGACACAGATGATGTATTCGCTGATGTCCTTGAGTTAATGTGACAACTGGGGGAAGGGTCTGTAACATTTGCTGTACCCCAGTCTCCGCTTAGATATGGGACACTCCTAACCAGAGAGGCAGAAGCCGTGCCCACCCCATAGCGTCTGACTTTTAAGGACTCCTTCTCCCTAAGGGAGAGGCCCCCAGGCTGAGGACCATCTCCCTCAGATAACCCCGCACACACTCGGTGGACTTCCCAGCCTGGGAGGCCCCTGAGCCCACTCAAAAAAGAGGTGGGGAAGGAACTGGGAAACCTTCCTTAGCCCCCTCCTTTCCCTGGGGTTTCCCATCACTAACCACTTGCCCCCGGATCCTGCACAGGCTGTGGGTTGGAGGATTGACTACCCACGCACACGCACACGCACACGCACGCGCACACTCCGCAGCCTCGCGCACATTTCATCCACTCTCCGGACCGCAAACTTAGCAGCCCAAACCCAGAGCGCGCTCGAGATCCTGTCGCAGGTTTCTAACTGTTAGGGACCCCTGTTGCCCACTCCAGCCCTGTCCCAGCCCCAGGGCCCGTCCTCCCACTACCCCACCCTTGCAGCCATCACACCACGAATGTATGTTCGGTCTTTTTAACCAGCTGCTACTTGGCGTGCCCCTGGTACCGCCGGCCTCGGAGTCCCCGCCCCGCCCCGTGTCCGCCGAGCCGGGACCCCAACCCTGGTCCCCGCCCCGCCAAGCTGCCTGCTGCTAAAGTTCTTTTGGGTTAGAGCCCCCGCCGCCCGCCTTCGCGCTCAGTTGTGTTTGCTTTCCCTTCTACCGGCTCGCGGCCGCTGGGTGCCTGGCCTGGAGGCAAGGTGGGGACCAGTGGGGGACTCGCCCCTCAGTGCTTCCAGGGTTAGGGTGCAGACCAGGGGCGGGGGAACGTGGGAGGAGCTGGCTCCAAGAGCCCGACCCCCCCTCCCGATTCCGGTTACCTCACCGCCCACAGGGCCGCCCCCACCCTTGGCCTTGCAGTTGGATGCCAAAGAGCCCAGAGTTGAGGGGGAGCCAAACTTTGAGCCTAGGTCTCTCAGAGCCACCCAACCCCACGCCCTTTTGCCCGCGCTCCGATCCGCGTCCCTTGTCCCATCCCATCAGCCACTAAGGGCCCTGGGGGGCTCCTCAAACATGCCCCCGCTTCCGACTCTTCCCTACCCCCATCCCCGAAAATAAAACTCAGGGACCAACATCTGCTTCCTTTGCTCTTGCTCCGTCGACCCCGCCCCCCCCAGGTGGAGGGGCTTCCGTGGGGGAAGGGGCGGGTTCCAGGGCCCCTTGAGTTGACAGTATTGCCGCAGAGAGGGGCTGGCCCCTGCCCCCTAAAAGGTGGGACTGGCGGTGTGGGGACACTCAGCCCCAGGACCGAACTGAGTCCCCTCCCTATAGAAACTCCCCCCCTCCACCCCATGGGATGGTGGGGTGGGAGGGTGCTTGGCAAGCAGACCCTCCCGGAGGTCTCCAGACCCAGCCAGTTTATTCCTGAGTGTCCCTCCCCCCATCCCAAGTCTTTCCTCAACCCCCTTTTGTATTGCAATAATACTGTATAATACGCTTGCACTATTACCTTACCCGGCCAGCTTACGCATGCACGAGAAACTCAAAACCACACACACACATGAAGACGGGACGCTTTTCTTTTCTCTTCCTTCTTTTTCTTTCCTCTTTTCTTTTTCTTTTTTATTATTTCTTTTTTTTTTTTTTTTTTTTTTTTTGTTTCTTTCATCCCCACCCCGTTTTCTTCCTATTTCTCTCCGGGCTGCGTCCTCCTTAGTGTCTATAGTGGCGTCAGGGGCCCCGGACCCGGGTTAAGAAGCATGCACTGAGCCCCCCCACCCCCCAGACTGCGAGTACTGTACAAATCCAACACTTGAAACCGACACGCACACGCGCGGCGCCGCCACAGGGGTGGGACACGGACATGCACCCACACGCACAGGGCCGTGCACTGGCGGGGGTGGGGGCGCCCCGCCGTCAGGCGTCGCTGTGCAAGGGATCTTGTGCCTTTTTAAAGTCCCTGTATGTTCATGCAGACAATCCGGAGAGCTTGTGTACTACCAAATCCTGATTAAAGACGCCTTCCAGGAATCTTTGCCTTGGCCTGCTTTCTTCACCGCCCCACCCTGGTCCAGGATGACCTCTAGCTCCCCGTGGGTGGGGCCGGGGGCATGGGGGTTGCTGGGCAGAGGGCAAGGGGCTGGGACTGCTGCTGATTGAGGGGCTGCTGATCAGCTGGACTGGAATTATCCTCCTGCTGTTGGCTTCTTTCATGGGGGAAGGTGATGTGTGGACTCTGAGCTCTGAGATCCAACTCCAGCTGCAAATGGACAGAGGAATGCAATAAAGTAGAGGTTAGGCTGTGGCGTGAGGTCGGAAGGCCCCGTGAGGACATGCACTGCCACTGGCCCCAGCGCTCCACTGCCCGAGGGAGCAGGTGGCCCGTGAAGGGATGCACCAGAGCAGGCTGAGCTCAGGGTGTGAAGGCAGTGGAAGGGCTGGGACCTTACGGTGACAACGACAGAAGCAGGCTGAGCAGGCTGGAGACTGCCCCTCGGTATCATGACCCTCTTTTGTCCCTCACCCTGGCTGGGCAGAAGGCGGGAGCTACAATACTGGTGACTCAGGAATGGACCAGGACAGGCTCTTGTTAGTGGAGAAATTCCTCCAGCTGCTGCAGAGGAAGCCACTTCTTCCATAGGGCCGAAAGCAGGAGGGCCAGACAGCCACAGTTCCTAATCCCCGGGTGTGTGAGTGAGTGTGTGTGTGTGTGTGTGTGTGTGTGTGTGTTGAGAAGCCCCTCCCCAACATACTTGTTAGCTCTGCGGGGGTGGGGGCTGGGGAGAGGCGGGGAGGGCACTAGGACAGATGAAGGGAGCATGAGTGGGGAGGGAGACATTGCAATCTGGGAAATGAATCGAGTGTGTGAGGTCTGGGTAGACTGCTCGGCAGCCATGTTCCTGCCTTCCTCTTTCCTCGAGAGTGTATCCCCTTTGTGGGCCGGGACCAGGGATTTCTCCTTTGGGTGACAGTGGTGGCACAGTGGGGGGTGGGGGGTCTCTTGGCTGGACAGAAACCGTCTGAGGGAGAGCCAGGAGACTGAAACAGGGGAATAAGGCAGCAGATGAGAGGACAAGCCGCCAGGGGCCCCTTGGTCCCCAGGACCTCTCCTCTCAGGCCTAGCATGGCTGCAGGGCTGGGGGCCCACGGTGGAGGAGCAGGTTCAGAACCGAGGAAGGGCTGGTCGGGCACTAGGCCGTCCTGAAAGGCACAGATCCCTCCCGTGGTCAGTGTGGGCAGGGCCAGCTAACCTCGTGCCAGCTAACCGCTCGCTCGCTCTTGTCACCCAGCCCAGCCCATCCCCCATCACCTTGGGACTTTGAGCTGGAGTGCGGTTCCAGGTGCTAGGTTTGGTGGAGGACCAGGCCAGAGTGGCACCTCCTGCATCCCATGTGGGCACTGGGGTGAGGTAGATGGCCAGGCCTTCAGCATCATTGTCACAAGTACTCCCTGAGAGGACACCCCAGGTCTGGGCCGGTTCTCTCCCCCTGCAGCGGGTGGGCGGGCGGGCGCTGAGGGTTTGAAGCCCAGCGGGGCTCAGGTCTCTGGGGTCTGTGGAGAGTTCAGAGCCCGCCCCAGGCTTTTGCTCTCTCTGGGCTCTTCAGCTTGGCCTGCTTCATTCCCTCAGGTCATAAAGCAGCCCAGACCAAGCGTCTATCTGCCGAGCTTCCAAATCAAGGAGGTGGGGTTTTGTTTGTTTTGTCGGTTTTTTTGAAACAGTTTCACTCTGGAACTTACTATGTAGACCAGGCTGGCCTTTCACTCACAGAGACGCCCTGGCCTCTGGCTCCTGAGCGCTAGGATTACAGCAGCCAGGGAACTTCAAACTTAGTGGGCTTTCTCAGCTCTATCACCCGCAGACTGAGGGGCAGGAACTCCAGCTGGACTTTTATAAAACATCCCAGTGAGCCGTGCCAAGGCAGCCCCTCCCCCCCCAGCCTAAACCAACAAGTGGGACTCATAGAGGTCACTGTCCTGGAGACAGGTGTGACCTCCTTCAGGTCAGCCGCCTTTCATAGCACTTCACACAGCTGGGAAGGGGGCTGGTCACTGCTGTGCCTCCAGTGTCCCTCGGGTTTCCAGGACCAAGTACACATAATGTCCTGGAGACACCATCAGACTGGAGACTGGAGCCACTGTCTCCAGATCAAGGTTTTGTTGGTGGCTCCAGCTGGTGGGAAGGGTTGGTCTCAGCCTCTGAACAGGCTTCTGGGCAGAGACCCAGGGCTTGGTGGGGGTGGGGGTGAGGGGTGGGGATAAGAGAAGTCAGTGGAGCGGGGCTGAGGTGGGTCCGGGGCTGTGCTGAGCAGGCATTACTGGGACTGGGTGAGAAGGCACGAGCAAAGCCCCCAAGTGTCTGCCTGTTTTTGGTGCAATCGCTCAGCCCATGGTCCCCATTGCCACTTAAAGCCACCTTTTCCCAGCTGTTTTCTGTAGCTGTAACATGTTGGACCTCCTTTTGGGGACCCCTATTCTAATCTCGGGATGGCGCTTTCCCAAGAAACTTGAGAGACCAGCTTGATGCAAATGCATGAGGCAGTTTTAATATCGGAGCTCCGGGACGACTCATATCTCACACGCAGGAGACAGAGGAGTCGACCCCGAAGCTCAGAAGTTAGGGGTTTATATAGGAAAAGTTAGGGGGTTTGGAGCGGTTACACATAATTGGCCGATTTAAACATTAACAGGGAGAATTGGCGCTCAGTTACATCAGCAAGCAGTACGTGCAGATTGGCATTTCAGCAACGTGGGAAGACGGCTTATTTTGGTTAGCAAGAGGTCGGGTTAACCTCAAACTGCATTGAGGGGGGAGACTGGGGACCAGGGGGCCAAGTCCAGATAGCCCATGACTCAGTGGAGAGTGGAGATTGTCTAGGCACGTCCCTTATCCTTCATGGCCAGTTAGTTCTCAGAATAATTCAGCAGCCTTATTTCAGGCCTGCCGGGGCATGCCCAGGCCTATCCTGCTCTGCTGCCTCTATTGTGGGCTCTGAAAAATTTAAAACTTCCTTCATTTCCCCTCTTCTTCTAGTAACTAATTCTAATCTTAGAATTTATATAGTGGTATCTTCATATAGGAAATGGTGATCATCTTCATTTTCTATTCTGACTATGGCTTGATACTGGCATTGGAGAACCATAAGCTTGCACTGCATTTATCTTAGCCCTAACAAAAGCAAGTCCTTTATTTATTAAACAAGGACCAAGGATCAGAACTAAGTATATAATAAGAATTGGCCTAGCAAGGGCAGAAAATAAAGTGGTCACTCGTGGGGACTTGTGGATCTTCTTCTCCTGAGTAGGCCTCCCGGACCTCGATGTCTCATCCACTAGAGCGCCTTGAGCCTAGAGAACAAAAGCTGGGAAAGCAGCACATATAGAGGCAGTTTCTACCAGTAGAGGGGGCCAGCCATAGAGCAATTTATAGGGGTCAGTCCAAAACCGTCCAGGGGTGTTCCCAACCCTGAAGAGCACTCCCCGCACAGGTAGGAGAGCTATCCAATTATTAACTCCAGTCTCTGTGGTCAATTTGGTGAGGGTCTCTTTTATCAGGGTTCTAGCAACTGTTCCTGAAGTCTTCTTTCACAGATCCAATAACCTGTCTGGAAGCAGTGAGGAGTCTCTGACATGCCTGGAGCATTAAGGCAAACAGTTTGAGCCAAATCTCATGTTGTGACACACCTCCTGGGAGGACTCAGTGGATGACAAGGAAATTGGGTATTATTCAAAAACAAAGGGGAGAGGCACCACCCAGGCCAAGCCAGTCTCCAAGGTCAATTTAGTTAAGGTTTCTCATAGGGTTTTGTTTATTTTCTCTAGCTGCCTTGAACCCTGGGGACAGTACATTCAATAATGTTTCCAGTTAGTCCCCGATATCTCTGTTAATTTCTGACTTACCTTAGGAACAAAAACAAAATCTCGGGAAAATTTCTTCTAACTCTGGCAGCTGTTTTCTGCTTGCTGGGGGAAGTCTCAACCCATCTAGATTAAATAACTACAAATGCTAAAAGATATTTATAAACATATTTTCTTGCTTTATCTTTTTATAAAACCTCTATATACTCTAGGCTGTTCTCTCTTAGGTCTTTTGCCCTGTTTATTCTTAGCTGCATAAGCATTCACTTGCTGGAATATCTTATATTATTCTATTAATCTCTTAAATGAGTTCATCTGTGCATTTGGCCTAGTGAGTCCTTGGCTTATTTTCTGGGAAGTATAATTCTCGCTTCTTGTGTTCACCTTCTCTTGGTAATAGTTGTTAGGCTGGCAAACAATCTCAGTCCTTTTTTCTTCAGCATATTTTAAGTGAGGCTATTTCTTAATTTTGTCTCATTTTTCAGTGGGTGTCTCTTGCAGACCCACAACCAATATGGGCTCCTGTATATCTATTTTTGGAGCCATTTGCTCTGCCTGTCTATTGCCCACTGAGTCTTTTCCCTTTGACGTCCTGGGCAGTGGGTAATACTCACGGTTGCTGGCTTCATTAGAGCATCTAAGAGGTCCAAGATTTCCTGTTGGTTTCCTCTGATGTGAGCAATTCTCTTATATACACCTGTGGACATGGGCTGTGGCAAAGGCATACCTGTTATCCATGTGGATGTTGATTTTCTTGCTGTCTCCAAGTTCCAAGGTCTTGGTATGGGCAATTAGCTCCACTTTCTGCGTTGACATGCCAGGGGGTAAAGATTCTTTTACCCAGATGCCATTTTTGCGGTCCATCATAGCAGCACCTGCTTGTCTCTGTCCTTCATGGAGAAAATTGTTCCTGTCTGTGGTGACTTTCAGCAGGGGTCAGTCTCTTTTTGGGCCAGTTGCTGCCGCCTGTTGGACAGGAAGTATATCTGTCCCCCCTGCCATTTTGGAGAGTATGACTTGCTCCAATAGAGAGAGGGTAGGAACAGCCTGGGGTGACCTTAAATGAATGGGTTACCCATCCCATCCCTAGGTCCGTTGTTCTTCGGGTAGTCCATGAACACATTTTGGTGCCAGTGGCTTCTTGGACCCAAGATCTTTTCTTGGAAACAGGGCCATTGGGTTGGAAGACTGAGTGTTAAGCCCCCGTGTCCATCAGAACTGAGTGGGTCTTTCTTTCTCTCTCATAGTTATCTTGGGTTGAGGGAGGTGCTCAGAACCCCCCATCTCCCTTGGTCATTGTCTTCACCTAGGGCTAACATTTTTGCCATTTGGGGTACTTTTCTCAAGACTTGGGAATTCTCGCTCCCAGCTTCTATTTGTTAGAGCACCTTCTGGCTCAGTGACCTCACTCCTTATAGTATGTACATTGATCCTTTTCTGTCTTTTAGCCAGGATTTTCTGTAGCTTTCCTTCTCTGTCATTTTTTTCTTTTTTCTTTTTTTATTTCTTTTTTCCCCTCTATCTCCCTGTATCATTAGACTGTACTAATTTATTTCATAGACTTTCCTAACCTGTACTGAATCCTTTTACAGACCTTCTTAATAACCTGTATTGAATCTTTCTATATATTTTTTCAGCAAACTATATTAAATCCCCCTAACCTGGGGTCATAGGGTGGATAGCAAAATGCTTCTATGAGCTGCTCTAGAAAAGCTGCCAGTGACTCATCTGGTCCCTGCTTAACTTTATATACCTTGGTCAAATTTGTGGGCTGCCGCGCCCTTGAGACCTGCCAATGGAGTCTGGTGTTGGTCCTTCAGGTGCCTCTTACCTTTTGTCTGAGGGGGTATTCTTTTCTGGCTTCCTGTAAAACAGTCTCAAAGAGATTAATCAGTCTCTCCCTAGTAGGGGCTTGGGGCACTCTGGAATGACCAAAAATGAGTAAGTCATTAGGTTTTTTTCTAGGTTTACAATCTGAGAAGTGGCCCACAAGTAGGATTTATGTCCCGTGGCCCCAACCACCAGTGTCTTTTTATTTTTTTATCTTATCCAAAGGGGTCTTAAGCATCGAGTATTCTGCCCCCGTATCAATAAAAAACCTTATGGGGGGGTCCCTTCCACTTGCAATGTTACCCTAGGCTCTGGGAGAGGAGCTGAGCCCCATCTCCCCTAGTCTTCATTATCTTCTAGGGACAGCACCTTTGTCCCTTGTTCTTCTTGGAGCATTCATGGGCCCCAGTGCCCTTTGGCTTACAGTGTGTGCATTGATCTCTCTCCAAGTGTGGTCTATCTCTTTTGGGTCTCCTGCTTCCTATCTCTCCTATCTTCGTCCTCTGTCTTTTCTCTCTGTCTCTGTTGTTAAGGATTGCTCCCCAGCACCTTCCTTTTCTAACTTCCTCAATCCCTCTTCAACATGCACAGACCTCCTATCTACATACCCATTACTTTTCCTTCTAAAAACCATGCATAGCACAAATATACTTGAGCTAACAGTCTTTCTAGCATCTTTTCCCTATCTCCGCCGCTCCCCGCCCTTTTTGCCTTCTCTAGCTTCCCACTCTCCTTGCCTTCTTTTTCTTCTTCTTCTCTAACCATATCCCTTAGTCCTGCAATCCCTCAATCTGCTGCAATTTCTTTCTGATGTCGGGGATGACTGCCCAACGAAAGCCATAATAACAGAGGCTCGCTGCCCCTCAGATGTAAGGTCAACAGGAGTATACCTTCTGTAAGCCTCCATGAGTCTTTCCAGAAAAACTGAAGGGGGTTCAGTCGCCCCTTGCATGACCTCTCTTATCTTTTTTTTTAAAGGGGTTTATTTATTTATTGTATGCATGTGAGTACATTGTAGTTGGACAGATGGTTGTAAGCCATCAGGTAGTTACTGGGAATTGATTTCAGGACCTCTGCTCGCTCCAGCCCAAAGATTTATTTATTATTATATCTAAGTACTCTGTAGTTGTCTTCAGACACACCAGAAGAGGGTGTCAGATCTCATTATGGATGGTTGTGAGCCACCATGTGGTTGCTGGGATTTGAACTCAGGACCTTCTGAAGAGCAGTCAGTGCTCTTAACCTCTGAGCCACCTCTCCAGCCCGACCTCTCTTATCTTTAGCCTAATGATAGACACTGCTGAACACCTGAACAGTTTATACTTTAAAATGTTAGAGCATCGGTCTTTAGCCTTCAGACACAAGAATACCTGACAGACTTAAAGAATCAGGAATTAAGCCATATAATGATTTATGGACACATTAAGTTTGTCTATAGATGAAGAGAGGCAATCTTGTGGCTCTCTCTCTCTTCCTCATAACAGAAGCAACTTTACACATGCTGTTTCTCCAAGAAAGGGAAGCTGTCAGGAGCAGACTAGTCTCTATAACAAAAATAATAACATTAAACATCATATTCCATGGACTTTTGACAAATTTACTATTTATATAAAATAATGTGAACTGTTGTCTGTTTAGCTATCTTCAGCTATTTCTGATTAAAAAACATAGAAAACACCCTAATAATAAACTCAGAGCCTTATATTTTATTTGGCCCCAAACTCATAGGCTTAAACATCTCAGATCTGTAACAATAACAGCAAAGAATGACTGGGTGTAAATCCTGTACTTTACATTTTTTACTATTTATACCAATGAAAACCTTGATTTTGTATTAAAATAAAATCTCTATCAAATAAGAATCTATGCCTTGAACATAATAACAATCCCTGCAATATAAATCTCAAAACAAGACTTCAATATCACCAAGACAGATTTTTTGCTTAATGAAAGCTTAATATAATATCATAATAATTTAAACAATTTAAAATAAATGAAATAAACCATCTGTACTAACTTAAATTCAGAATTCCCATATCCATATTTCTCCATCAGAGGGCCTTCAAAGTATTTTATCTCTTTTTTGTTTTAACTTGGCGGAGAACGACCTTGCAGCTGCAGTTGGAAGTTTTTCTTTAGAAGAAGAAACTATAAAGAAAAGGGGGGGGTACAGCCAGGAGCCCAGTCAAACAGTTTAACCTTGGAGTTCTCAGGCTGAGAGCAGAGAAAAGGGAAACAAAAAAAGAACCAGCAGCTCTGTGTCTAGAAATATTGAGTTGGGGTCTAAGACCCCAACCTTTCAGCCAGCCTAAGTCCGAGAACCCAGAACAAGATACAAAATAACACCATATAGACAGCCTGACACTGCCACCAACAGGCCTCTAGATATAAGAACATAAAAACAAGGAAAATCAACACACAATTTGCCCCTAGAGGACCAGACATCAGGTGCCCTTGCAGTAACCAAAACCAGATTTCAGCCAAACTTGGCTCTCGCCGTTATTGCTGTTTACAGATGGAGAAGAGCCTTACTCAGCCCTCCTCCATACCCCTGCGGTCTAGCAAGGTTGCCAGTCAAACCTACCACACCAGACAGACTCTCTGAGCCCCAGACACAAGTCAAACTGAAAATTTCAGACTGGCTTACAGCAAAGAACAAAAACATAAGAACAGAACAAAAACAACAGACACTAACACAAGCACACTTGTTCGTGTCTGGACTTGAACCAAACAGCCGAACTCGACCTCTGATGGAGTGGGATTCCACATCCACTCCCGCCTGGGTAAAAGGAGCACTCCGTCTCCTTTGTTCAGAAAAACCACAGCCAGGTCCTCCTCCTGGCTGTCCACAGCCAGGATTTCCCTGCTGCCCACAGCCAGGTTCTCCTGGCTCCCTACCCGTGGAACGTCTTCCACAGGCCACGGCCTTGCGGATCCCAAGGGCGTCCCCTCTTCCATGGCCAGAGGGTCCTCACAGACCACAGTGGCAGCCGCACAGAGTGGGATTCCACATCCACTCCCCTGAATGGGATTCCACATCCACTCCCTCTATTACAAACCAAGACACACGTACATACACATCACACACATATACACACAGACAGTGGTGCCGCACTCAAACACTCACACCAACGTACCTCCAAGGGGTCTTTGGGG